>JAODUD010000036.1:15411273-15422103 GCA_026784285.1 Stomatorhinus walkeri
AAAAAAACAGATATTTATCACATTATGGGGACATTGTGTCCCCATAAGGATAGGTATACCCGCTCACGCACACACACGCACACACACACACACACACATAAACAGAATGAACAAATTGGCTTGATTGAGCGTGGTGTTGGCCTGCATTTAAGATCAATGAAAAGGGTGTAGACCTAGACGTCTAGTATGGTGCCTGTGGATATGTTTACACTCAGGTCTGATAGTAGTGACAAGATTAAAAAAAACTTAACAGTTCAGTGATCTTTCAGGTGTGATGAGCATCCACCCCAGTGCCTAGAGACAATGTTTATGAACCATTAGCTGTAATATGCAAGAATGAATGAACCATACATAGAATTACATAGTCCTATAATGATTACAGCACCTTTAAACACATTATTCAACTTGGCAGCTCTGTATGACAAAATCTTTCAACAAATCCTATAACAAGATATTGCAAGATGCCTTTTATTTTTAGTGTGATATACCAATATTTTAAATAATGCTTCTTCTTTTTAGCCGGGGCCGTGATCACAAAGAATAAGGTAATAACTTGGCAATTTCCTTTCAGAAAACTCCAAAATCACTCGGCCAGTGAAATCAGGGCATGGTGTATGTAAAAACAGAAAATCAGTTGCAGGTGGCTGAATTGAGATTAAAGTAACTAAACTTGTGGGTCGCAATGATAATATCCCAATCCCATATGGACTGTTTGTCTAAAGAATAATCTGTGAATTTTCTTTTGTAAAAAAAAAAAAAACATTTGCCTCTATCCCATATATAAACGAATGTGAAAGACCAGTGTAAACATGATCTGTTAAAGATCACATTCATGTTCCCCTCCACAAGTTTGTTTTATGGTGGATATTTGTGGTTCTTGTAGCTTCCCAGCTTAGTTTAGCAGTCTACGGCCATCTCACTTTTGTTTGGGTGTCTCAGACTTTCGAAAATATCTGTCATCCTGAAAGACAGACTCTGCCCCCTTTTGTCTTGAAATAAATGTGGGTTTTTTGAATGTTATTGCACCCCATTTTAAATTTCTCAGGCAGAATGATGTGAGCCTGAGAAGATGCAGGTGAGACTGACTTGGACTTTGGTGTCGGTGTGCAGATGGGAAGATGGGTCTGACCCAGATAAATGGCTCGAGGACGCTCCTCTGAAAATCAAACACAGTGATAGATGGGCTTCCTAAAATCATTTTGCAAACAAGATAAATCATTTCTAGTAATGTATCCCCCCACCCTCACACCCATATCAGTATGCACTGACGCCCCTCAGGACGTTGTTGGAGGTGGGATTTTACCTAGTAGGTTCACGTCCTGCTCCCTTGGGTTCCCCTGTTAAGGACATTCGGCATCCTCCTTACATCTCTCAACAAGCTCAGTCTCAACCTTGGGTCCAACCAAGCTAAAGTTCTCGCAGTGAAGGGCCTTCTCTCCAATGTCATCTGTGTCATTGTGCTGCAAAGTCGGCACCAGAAAAACTAAATCTCATATGAAGAGAGCAATAGTAAAATAAAACTTCCCTGCGACACTTCGTTGACCATGGTTTTGTTCTGAATAACAACCTGAGCACTTCTTTAACCAATTCAATCCGCGATCCTTCCTTTTAAAAGCAATCCAAATCTCACTTAGAGGTAATGGCTCTTTTTGCTTCAAATAGATTTTTGTCATTGTCCATCCAGATGTTTTCTTGTCAGCGTATAGCCACTCATTCCAGCAAGACCTGCTGTTCACTTGCAGTTCCAGCTTTTTACAGTTCTAACTCTTTGCTTTATATTGTAGTCAACAGTAGTGCAATTGTATTTTATTTTTACTTCTGCCAATCCAGTGACTACATCACTAGAGAAGTCAATCTGTGTAATGTGGCAGTAGTTACAGGATCCATGTGATCAATCCAGCCCGGAAAAAAATGGCTTGAAAACCTTAAGCCACTGAGCACACAAGCTCTCCACAGCCTTCACCTGGCTCCCGTCATGGAATAACGCTCCCTGTAGTGGGCTTAGGAGGTAGGGGGTAACTGTCATGAGCATATGACAGGTAGATACAATAAGGTACCAGGTTATGGGAGCACGGGAATTGTAAGGAATCTGGGGAGAATGTCAAAGTCAAAATATCTGTACTGTTAACTTTTGTTCTTAATGGAATAATTTTCAATGTTTTTGTGTTAATCTTCTAGTGTTGTTAAAAAGTTAATCACAAAAAAAATCAACACATTCACAGAACATTGCCTTCCGAGAATCAAATGATGTTTCCGTGGAACAAGACACAAGCTGAAGGATTAGTGCACTTGCCACGTAGAGGCTTGTAATTGATGTAATACAGTTAATTTGGAGTCTTCTTTGAATGGCTTTAATTAATGATATACATCCTTTCTTGATTCTCTAAAGGTCTCTGAAGATTCTTGAGCTTCCATAGTGCAAAGAGCTGTTTGATGTTATTAGCTGTGTTTGATTTTCGGAATAAGAGTGCTCTCCTCTTACTCCATAGATCCACCTTAAACAAACTTACAAGGCTTGGCAACAAATCAATACCAATCACAATCAATACAAAGAAAGCCAAACAGCTTTTTTGTTCCAGTAAACTTGCTCTGGGGAAATGGTGAAAAAAATCTATTTTGTCTGTTTTGTCTTTTATAGCCATTTAATATTTTTTCACAAAACCCTACTGCCTTGGATCTTTTCAGGACTCTGATGGTCTAGCTGCACGGTGTCTGATTGGGTGCCTGCTTTTCTGAAAGGGAACCTCAGAAATTGAAAAACTATAAATCATTTTATTGTGTTTTTTTCTTTGGCCAGGGAGGCTGAAATCTCAAGCCTGTCCACTGGAGGTCAGCACTTGGATCAGTACATTTGAGTCGTGTGGTGTGGAGGTTTTAACAGTAACCTGCTGTAGATGTGGCATACAGCTTAGAGTGCTTTTCCATACTGTCAGCAATTATTTTATTGTCATTCATTGAATGATGGGTTGTCTTAGAGGCTACAGCACATCCTAGAGGTCAGCTGGATTACACAGAGGTGTCCGCCTGCCAGTGCCTCCCCCCATTCCTTCTTCTTGTCCTGCTTGACACATTGGCTTGTGACATGCTTGATGTGCCCTCTCTGACAGATGGATCCATGTTGGTCAGTCCCTAAGGGCTCACCTGTCAGGCTATGTTTCCCTCTGCTGCTTAAACCAGTGCTAGCACTCCCCAGCCCGCGCTCCGCATGCTCAGGAGGATGAACCCCTACCCCTCTCCTCTATTCCGTGCCCTCCTGCCAGCTCTTAGAAGCCTCTCATAGCACTCAGCCCTGCATAATTGTGATACCTTCACAGTTCTCATTTCCCTTTTTGGTTTTTGGTTGATCATCACATTACAGAACCATTGTTTCATCACAGGGCAGCTAATACGTTGGGTAGTGACTGACCTAATATATTTAATATATATAATATGGGAGGATGTTATAAGGATGCTAACAGGTGCTAATAGGCTGGCTGGGCTGCCTGTTGTATTCTGAGACCCCAGCTTTAATAGCTCTTTGTTTTTGTAATTCAGCTGTTGATAATAAGCTGTAAGTAATGAGTTTATACCAAGGTGTAACATAACGTCAGGATATGCAGACATTGAAAGAAATAGGGATATATGAAATTTATGATGTTGGAGAATAAACCCAGGGAGTGTTTTGTAGGCTGACAAGGATATAAGCATTTTTTCTTTCACTAGGTTAAATTGTTTAATGATTTATGTTTTTATAGTAGTGTTTCATTCGTCTCTAAATTGTCCTTTCTGTTGTGCCTCTTGTATATTAGGAAACCTTCCCCCGGCATGTGGCAGTGTATCTGTCTGCAGTATGTTAAGCATGTCAACGGTGCTATAAAATTGTTTTTATTAGCTTGTCACATATCATGCTTTTGTAATACTGTACAAAATGTGTTCCCTCACATCTTGTAACTAGTAGGCTCATTTAAAAATGCAGACAAACTGCAGTAAATAGTGCCCCATTCCAAAGCTGACATACCTGTTGTCAGAGCATAAACACTTGTAATTCTGTTTTCTGAGGTTTGGTCTGCCTGGCATCTCTATTGACCTGTGAAAGAAACAGCAGCTGTGTGGATTCATCTGTGCTCTGAGAAGTGCTGTGCCAAATTCCTGTGTAGTGCTGCATCAGAACTCATAGTTGCGGGTTAGCAGGTACAAGAGCAAAGTGCTAAAGGCTTGGGCTCACTAACAGTCTGAGGAGGAATATCTGGCAATGTCACATTTTCTCTTATTATACTTGTCTATTTTATCCATCTACTAATTTCTTATCCTGGTCATGGTGGAGGGGGCTGGAGCTGAGCCAGACAGCACAGGGCAGGAACAAACCCCGAAAAGGACATTTGCATATCACAGAGCTTACACACACGCATAATAATTTTCTACGTGCAGTTTATGAACTACCTTCAGCCTAATTAAATGAAACTGGAAGAAGCTGGAAGACCAAGAGGATAGGCGCAAAACACTGTGCAGACATGCCAACTCAATACACAAAGAGCAGGGGTGTGAGGTAACAGCTACTCGTCATGCCTTGACACTACCCCCCTGATAGTTTCAATACGACATTATGAATTACATCACGAATGAATTACGTCTTTCCAGAAATGTTAATTATAGGTATCATCTATATAATCAGGGCAATGCACTATACCATTGTTACCAACTGACAAGCTGTAAAAACCTGAAACTGCAACATACACAAGATATTTTAACAGGATATTCAATGCCCTCAAAACGGCTAAAGAAATAGCCGCCTGTGGAGTTTAATTCCATACACGTCAAGGAAAAAGAGAGAAGGAAAGACTTGCTTGCACAGGTACAAAAGGAGAGGCAGGGACTGCGGGAACAATATTTTTCCAAATTCCAGATTTCAAACTGGCAACTCTGATAGCGAATTGACAGCCTCACAACCCCTGTGGCCAAAAAAAAACATTCAACCAGAGAGGCAGCAAGTTGGGAAGCAGTAGGTTGACTCATGGGGCGTGTGGTGCGGTGTGTACCCGTCTCTGCTGACGGACAGCCACCTTTCCTCAGCAGACGTTGTTCGCTTGGCAGAACACCCATGGACCATCCAACTTACGCAACCATGCGCCATGGACGTCATGTGGTATTTGCTTCTCGAAAGCTGTCTCCTTCTCCTGAAAGCATCTACGCTATATGCCCATATCCAAAGTGACAGCTTGCTGCAGGGTTTAGAACATGAGTGTAAGGGTGCCTTTGATTATTTAAGGAAGAAACAAAAACCAAACACAAATGATAAAGAAATATAGAGAGAGCAGATGTAGCATATAGCTATGTGTGTCAGAAACTGTCTTCCGTTCATCCACAATGCTGGTTTAACTGCAGTTGGATGGAGAGTTGTGATTTTGACAGATAGCTTATTGTAGATGCAGAGTTACGTCTAAAAAATAACTAGTGTCTATATAGCTGCTCAAACCATGTACCTAAATGCCTGTACAAAACCTCTTGGAGCTCCACAAAAAACCTATTTGAGCCCACGTTTAATGGCAGCAATGATTTTGTCAGCTATCATGTGACTTCATGTGCAGTCAAGCCACGTTCGGGCTCCAGGACAGTGATCTATGGGCCATGATGGGGAATTGATTGGCTAGTGTTTACTCTCATGGCAGACGAGTGAGGTTTCAACACTGAGTGACAAACCTGTCATTGCCAAGTCATTTCTGCAGAAGAATGCCCCCTCCCTTTTAAAAATGAAGAGTGCCCTTTCAAGCCAAATTGAAATTTAAATTTAGTGTGTCCTTCCAAAACGAACTGGAAGTAAATCTTACAGGAGGGCATGACACAATATTTCCTGGTGCAAATAGAAGTCTGTTTTTCATCCATAGGGCCAGTTTTCATTTCAATCAAACCCATATTTATTTATTTATTGCGTTTTTTTGTTTTTGTTGTGCCGTAATCTTTCCAGAACAGCTGTGTGGCATGGATTAGGAGGCGATGGAGAGTGGCGCCATTGGTGATTGGACATGAAGTAGTTGAGAAATAAATACCAAATTACAGTACAGGGAGGGGAATCGGGGTGGATGTGAAGATTATCGCTGTCCACCAGCAACTGCAAGGCATCATGTGACACTCATGCTCAAAGAGCGAATCAGTCAACAAAAGCTTTTATGCAAAAAAGAAATAAAATAAATAGCAACAATAATACCCTGATTTGGAAAGTATAGTCAGATGTGTATTTCAGAAGTTTGCTTTATTTATATTGGTGCCTGTATGGTGGATTATGATTGATATGTCTCAAACCCAGTCATGTGACTCTGTATAATCTGTCCGTTGAGACTCTGACTGGAATCCCTGGTTGCAAAGAGCTTCCTGCGATGTGACTTTGGTGAATTTATCGCTTCTGTCAGAGATGCATGAGCGTGTCTTGTGGCTAGTGTCACGTGCTATACACAGCGTAGAAATGAGTGTGTCTGATTTTGTCACAGCCATCCTCTTTTATCATAGGGTTAAAGTGTTCACATTTACATACCGTGTGTACAGTACACAAAATATTAAATGATTTATTGCTGACACGACACCAACAGAGACCACATTTGTATCCACAAAATCAACATTTTTAATATTCGTACTTGACTGTATTTGTGTTCTTGCATGTCCAATTTACGTGATCTTTCATTGCCAAAGACTAGTTCCAAAAAACAGAAGTACACAAGATGGTAAAAATATCCAGATGTTGTTCTTGCCCTGCCCCAAATACCAAGAATGCATGGGTTGCATCCTCACCAAACAAGAACAATTTAATGAATTATTGCATTAGCAAGAATGCTCTTACCAAGACCACAAGTATGATCTTTGCAATCTAGGTAAGGACAAACACCCTTTGACTCTTTGTATCAAGTAGCAGAGCAGTAGCACAGATTTCAAAGATTTAAAGATGTCTTTTTGGGTGAGAATAGCTGCATCTCTGTCTGCTCAAGAGCACCATTTCCGTGTAAAATTGTGTGAATAAGTTCCTAAGGTGCTAAAATGAAACCCATCTTAGACAGGAAGCTGGTGGCTTTAGACTGTTCTAAATGTCTTTAATCTTCTTACACTTCTTCCTGTCCACTTGTCCATGGCTTTTAATTTTACCCATTCATGAAGAGCTAAGAGTTTATTGCAAAAGAGGATCATCCAAGGTTGCGAAAGAATTGCATAAAGCTGTAATGATTTGGCATTGGAATTTTTCATTTCTGAAAATCTTTTAGACACAGAATCATTGTCTAAGCTAATCTGTAGGAATGACCCTGAGCTCATCTCATGCTCCCACTCTGCAGTGCACACTGGTCTGCTTTCCTGTCCACTGCAACAAAGGAATAATTACTGATGTGTGCAGTTAATGAAAGAAAGATTTTATACAGACTATCATACAAACAAATGTCGTACACTCATGCTCGTTTTATTTCTCCTTTAAATATAACTAGTAAGGTGTAATTCACACATGGGAATCACATTAAAGGTGTAATCCATACTATTATTTTTCTTCTCTAAAAAAACTGTAAAAATGCATATGGAAAAAAAAATCAATATGAAAATTATCAAGATTTCTGGAAACCTACTAAACTGGAAGAGAATTTTCTCAGTACCTCTTTTCCTGTATGGTGCAATTCCAGTGCAAAGACTGCTGAGTCCTTTATAACAGTAACTATACGTTGTGGAGAATAACGTTTATCCTGGCAACTGACGTTTTCATGGGAAACGTCATGCTTTTCCATCCCATGCAAACAAGATCTTTTCCTCAGGCTGGGCATCAAAGCCATTTGCAATTCCTCCACACACAGTGCAGAGTAATCAATCCAACACCCTGGACAGTATGTTAAGCGTTCCGATGAAGCTGTAGGCTACCAGACCCAGTGGAGAGGAAAAGGTATATCACACACAGCTCGCTGCTCTGGGAATAAGATTGAGTCCCTTTGCTGGAGCCACCAATATGTTCTTTGGCTGACATTTAATCTTTAGCCATGTAGCTGTTGCGCACTGGACAGAATTCTGGGAGGCTCATGTGTGTTTATCGGCCAGCATCATTGAAACATGCCTGAGAGTCCCTGAACCTTCTACCACCCAGACTTTCGTTTCAGCCCACCGCTAACCAAACATGCTGCAGATGTTAGCACTAATTTGTGAGTGTGAAATATTAACACCGTCCTGTATGTCCTGTGACTTCAAGTGACGGCAATCCAAAGTGTGCCGTCTTATTTATTATTCACTGCGCAGATCAGATGAAAAGGGCTCTTCTGTGAACCCTTTGAAAGTCTAAAGTGTATCATCCTCCTTCGACAGCCTTTGAGGGATGCTTGGTTTGTGTGTCCTGCAAGACGCTGACTTCACTCCCATTCAGACTCAGCACACCACCCACACCCTTTACTGGAGACTGTCCAGGATCAAAGTGGAGAAGCACTTGCAAGGTGGTGTGGGTGTCACGGTATATGTGCTAGTGAGGGCCTGTAAAAGTTAGAGATGGTCCTTCTTTTGATGGATGGGAAGACATGATTAACGTCCTTCATGCCCCCCCCCCCCAAATCGCCTTGTCGGCCTTCCAAATCGAAATCACCTCGCCGTTCACCCTGCAGACTCCAGCGGCCAAACGGCTGGATTGAGAAGACGCGTCCACCGATGTCCCGCACTTACTCATCATAACGATCACCAGCACCCGCACTAAATCACGGCCCATCACGTCGGGCTGCTACCCTCCCTGACTCTCTCCAGCTATCCTGGGATGGAAGGCCATCCTGTGCCCGTTCGACCTGTAAAAGCATAGCTGCTTGTCAGCCCATCAGTTTAATAGATGGCTTTTTACTGCTGGTCCCCTAAACTCAATAACCCCCCTCAAGGCATTTACATAACATTGTGAGCTTAGCACACACATTGAATCAGCCTGGACTTACACAGCTGAAGAATTAATTGATAACTATACCATCTTGTTCTGGCACAGTTCTACTCACCAGATTAATATTCATTTGTTACAAATTCAAAATCTTAATGTTTTATTTACAAACTTGTTTCTTCTGCTGCAAGCCGGCTTCCTGTCCGTGCCGACGCTGGAGATCAGCCACCTCCGCAACACTCAGTGAAAGGCATATGCGCGCCTTTTCTGGGTGTTACATGTCTGCTGGTGCAAAGTAGCCACGGTCTTCTGATAACAGAAGAAACTGAACTCTTGCAAATGGCCTCATATCGAGCCAACGAGATAGTGGAAAGAGAGTTTGGCTGCCTTCATGTTGCTATTACTCAGTGTTAAACAAATGAGAGCAAGCGGTAGAAGGTTCAGTTTATATTGTGTCCTAAGCTGTTTGTTTCTTAAAGTCATTTGGTGGTTTGCCCTTTACATTGATTAAATAAATGATTTTCAACAGAGTCAATATCACACAGGAAAGAGCTTCTTGTCAAATAGGTTAGCACAACCTGCTAATAATGCTCTGATTGACCTTTTACTGTGGTCCAGGTCATTTTTGCTGTTAGTGTCCGATGAGCCCTATTTCAGATATATGTGAAAGGACACAGGGCTATGTAATTAGAGGCTTTCAACCCGGACTGCTGTCTTCCTGCCCTTGAGTGTGTATCTTTTAACAGGCAGGTTCTGCGACACCAAGGGTTACGATTTATTTAAATAATCTTGGTTTAATTTGGTTTATTAGCCTGATTGTTTTACATACCTTCTTTACACTTTAAGATACTGTCCACGGGAGATTATCAGGGTTTGGACTGATCAGTTTAATACAGGGTTGATGAAAATGCTAAAAAATGAGACCATTCAACGTTTAAAATCTAACCATGCCCCTGTGTTTTTTCACCATCATTTTTTAGAGCTCCCAGCTTTGCCAAGTTCATTGTGCTTATATGCTTCCTAGTTAGTAAATCTTATACTTCACAGTTAATAAATGGATTTCTTTATTCTCAGTGCTCAATGGTACCCAATGACCTACAATTTTAATTTGCCATTGATCCCCAGTGAATTCCCCTGCTGAATCAATCACGTCAGATCAATGCCAGTCTGTGCACCACGGTCCTCTCAGGTTCTGCCACATCTCTGTGAATGACATGTGCTTCCCACCTTTCTTATTGGTCATACCACGGGAACCTATATTAGCAGCAGGGCACAACATGCAGATTGAGCGTAGTTTAGGCTTGATTTAAAGAAGCATCTGCATAAGGACAGGCACGGCACGCAGAAGGTGATGCTCACTGCTGACATCCATTATCGCGCTGGCAAGCGATGCGTCGTCTCCGCTGCAATTATTCTTTGCCCGTACCCTGTTGACGACCTGGCTGTAGAAGTAGTTTTTTTAAAAACGTTTCTGCCTTTGTCATTAAGATTTTTTTTCACTGTATGAATCTTCTCTGATGGATTGATGTGGCACATTCGACGCAGAGATATGAATTGCATATCAGAAGCAGATTCTTCAGCCTCTTGCCATATTTATTACCGTACACATTCACAGCTGGCTAGTTTACACAAATCAGTGGAGAACTCAGTAAATCATGCTATCAGTCATCGGCCATCTTTCTTCCTTCTCCTGATGCTAAACTACCTTTGAGAGATGAGAGCGTATAGCGACCATTGTCTGCTTATTGTGTGTCTGTGTGCGTGAGGAGGGGTGGGGTGTCTACAAAATGTCAACGCAAAGAAATCTAAATTCTATTTTGAAGTCACAGTTTGAAAGGTGGCCACTCTCCTCCCAGGCTGAGCAAAGCCGCCTTGGAACAACAGCCGAACCCGAGGGCATGTTTGTGTGTGTGTGTGTGTGTACATGAGCGGGTATACCTATCCTTATGGGGACACAATGTCCCCATAGTGTGATAAATATCTGTTTTTTT
>JAODUD010000036.1:15442677-15459740 GCA_026784285.1 Stomatorhinus walkeri
TGCCTCTCCTCACTTACTTCACATCTCCTCTCCCTCTCTTATTCCACATCTCCTCTCACTCGTGTCAGGAAGCGCCATCTCCGCATCCCACTTCTTTCCACATCAAACCCCAGCCTCCCAATCACTGTCTGCTCTCTGTCTGCTGGCATCCTGAAAGCCGTGCACATGAACTCCACCCATGTTCCCTGCCTTTGACACACTCTGACTACAGGGCAGCGCCGTCCTATGAAAGTGGCTCTGGAGGGGAATGGAGGCGGGGCGAGCGATGGCATAGTTGGCAAGTCTTTCTGATTCAGCAGCAGAAACTGCATAGCAGCATAACAGTAAACTGCTATGGGAGTGTAAATAATGACTTTCTATTTTAGAAAGTTTTCTCTGAGTATTTTCAGTCACTGCAGGTTCAGGCCTACGGAGGTAAATGAGCATGGAACCTGTGGCACCTTTACTGGCTGTTCTTCCTTCTCTTATCCTGGAGTGTTATCACTGTGAGGAAGGGACGCCGGGTCACAGGTTCAGATCTCAAAAACCTTTGCTCCTACAGTTAATATCCTGCTGGGTAAATGAAAGTGGCTTGAAGGGAGTTGGCCTGTCCCTGTACCAGCAGTTCCAGAGCCAGCGGGTCTTTCAGGCGGCTCGATCTGTCACCCTGATTGACAGGTTTCACTATCGGTGAATCCGCTTCTCCCTCTGGCTGCCCTAGACGTCCAGCCGTGCGGTTGTGGCTCTCTTGCTATCTAAGGGGCCTTTGGCGAGTGTCTGCCAATGTGGGGGGAGCGGGGGGGGGGGGATTTGGGCCTCTGCTCTTATCTCCCCCATTTTCACAGCATTCTATAATCGCAGAGGCACAGCGCCTCAGCTAATTGCCAGAGGACAAGGAGCTGCAGAGTGTGCCTGCTCCTTCCCCCAAACGCACACCTCCTCCAATGCTTCAGGTTTCTAATGATGCTTCTTCCCATTACCATATTAGGACTTGTCTTATCCCACTCCGGAAGCCATCCTCGGAGCCCGTGTTCCACGGCACAGGCACTGACCCACTTTAGCACAGGAACTCTTTATTGTGAGCACTGCAAAAGCGTCAAACCTCCCCCACCTAACTGCTACCCCAATTCCAAATCCTACCTGCCTCTAATAGGAACTGCTGCGTCGAGGGGAATGGTTCTTTTCAGTATCCGGATCTGAGACCCTGCGATGCAGGGACACCGTGTGGATTTGCAGTCTTTGTGTGAGTCTCTCTCTCCCCTGCCCTGCCCATATGAGTCAACACCACTTACCTCAGGCTTCAGAGGTCTCAGGAGGCCAGCTGACTGGTGTGGACGTGTGAGCAAGCTGCCTTTTGCACTTGTTTTTGTTTGTATGTGAGTGTTGATAATTAGTGTGTGTTGCTCTACCTCCTTAATTATAGTCTAAATTACATATCGGGTTGAAAGAGAAGAGAAAAACGAATTGCCTCTGGGCAACATGCTAACTCAGCTCCAGGACATCAGTCACACATTATCTGGATTTGTTCTGCGGCTTGGATGACTTTGATATCTAGTGCTGGTTGGGTTTTTAGCATCACAGCTCTGATGAATTGTATCTGTGTCAGGATGTTCTGTTTCTTTCCCTCGCCGCTAATCTCTTTTAGCGGAGATGGATGATACTTTGCACTCCCGGAGCTACGGGCGGATCGTGGTAACCAACTCCCTGCAGCCTAAGCCTCGGAGACCCCTCTTTGGGCTCCTGATCGCTCATCCAACTGGTAGCAAAGAGGCCACTCTGTCTGACGCTCGTGCATCCAAATATTATTCGGTGAGTCCTTCTGCATGGTAGAATTGAGCTTTAGCTTGTGGCACAAAACACAATAGAATTGCAGTTCAAAGATCCAGTCAAGGATTCAGCTGTCAATCCTTGGTGGATGAGACCACTTTGCATTTTCGGCATCCATTCAGTGCTCCTCCCGCCGTCTCGGATCAGGGTTCGCTAGCAGTGTTTAACAAAAAGACACTGTATGGTCGCTTTTCAATGCTCGCTAATTTACTTTTTAATGGCGCCTAATTTGCATCTCTTAGCTTTTGACAGCATTAAAATGTTTCATTTAGCTGCTACGCTACAGTATGAGACTTAACACAACATTGGTAGCTTGCTGCCACCGTTGCTTCTTTTGGTGACAAAAATGGCTTGATTACATGTGTCTAAGTAGAAACTTTTTAATTCAGCAGAGATAAGCGAGAGTAAAGCATAGCTTGTCCGTTATTTTAAATCGTCTACTAAATAAAAAAAAAAATACCAATGCACACTAGAGTAATATTCCAACCAAGATAAATGTTTTTGCTCAAATCTTGTCTCAGTCTCAACTTGCAAATGCACCCGCTCACTGTGACACTGATATTTACTCAGCGCAGCCTGTAAATGATTCATAGAATACCGCCGGCATGTGTTGTGAGCAGAATAGGCCAGCTCCAATGTTGACATGAAACCCAACTTCAAAATCCTGCCATTCTTATGCACCAAGGTTAAATATGTGGTATTGACCAAAGTGCCTTGAATTGAAATTGCAATAGAGAGCTCTTTTGGCTTGTTCAAGAGACCTCTTGTTTCCAAACATATTTCCCACTTCATTGCAACACAGGAATTAGTTACTGAGCTGTTGGGCAGAGATGGTGTAAGTGAGTTTCCCCGGCAAATGCCCAGAGATATAAAGCAGGAAATGGATTATTATGGATGAGATTGTGCTGTTTATTTTGAGGTCACTTGCAAGACTTAAAAGCCGGTTGCAGATGGAATCATCTACAGCTACATAAAGATTTCTTTATTGATTTATTTATTTTTTATTTAATAAAATAAACTTTTTTAAAACTCTGAATTATTTACCTGAGTTTCAGTGAGTATTTTCTTCTGCTCTTCTCCTCTGGCTTTCTCTATTAAAGCCCCTCAGGAAGACGGCACAGCCTTCTGCAGGGCACATGTTGCCGGAGTCAGTCTTGTTCATTTGCTGCTTTCCGAGGCTCAGAAGAAAATGAGACAAGAAGGAAAACATCAGTGCTACTTCTGCCATGGGCTTGCGAGAATGGAGTCATGAAACTGGAAATGCCCCCAAACAGTGTAAACACAAACGTGTCTTTCAAGTAGTGTCTATGGCTGTCGTAAATGTATATGTTAAACAGGTGGTACCGGAAAAAAATATTATCTGGGATGATAATTCATATTCGTAATAGGAAAGAGAAGCTAACATTTGGAACGAACCCCTGATTTTCAAGGCATTTTGCAACCTGCTAGTAAACCCCTTCATATAGCCTCTGATGAGTCATATCTAATAAACAGAGTGGATGATGTAAGCCAGTCAGACATCGCACAAACTCGGGAACCAACAGGTTTTTCCCATTTTGAGATTCACTCCTGCGTTATGCTGTTTCACCCCTGTGGAAATACACCTTATTGGTGCTGAATCGATCCACATGAATCCTATGGGTACTTGCATAGTTATAGGGTTAGTGAGGCATTTTTTGAGACTGTGCATTAAACAGAGCATTTCTTTTCTTGCAGACCTTGAAGCTTGCGAGCTGAGTAACCACACGCTCTGGCTGTTTGTTTGCTCTGCCTGTGCTGGTTATGATTCAAAGGCTCAGTTTTTCATGTCAAGTGAAGAGTCTTGCTTATTAGGACCCCATGTGAATCTGTCCATATGGTGTGGAATAATGCCATTTGGAGGTAACACTCTGTCCCGCATGCACTGAACAAACACGCACATACACATGCGCCCACCTCCTACCTCACAGCTGCGCCCAGCCCCCATGCCCTCGAACCACTTGGCTCGACTCAAAAACTATATGTCAATCGAGAATCCTGCTCTGAGGAGTGCTGGAGAACAAAGCCCCGAACCACCTGGACCAGAATTACGATGTGGGGTCTCTAGAAGGTATTTGTGAGGGTGCTTGAATGACCCATGGATGCTTGGGAACAAACAGTGACGGCCAGGTTGATAGGGGCTGGCTAAGTGAGCTGTCTGCAGCCTTGTTTGCAGGTCCACTTCAGAGGAACCTGATCATATCTCTCAGCCAATGTGATACACCCTCTACATCTGCTCATCCTGAGAGAGTTAATGTGAGAAAATGAGAAAGTAGGTTAGGAGATAGCAGGAACAAACAGGAAAGGCGCGGGCTGCTTCGATGCGCCGCCGGCTGATAATCACAACAAGAGCCAGTGGCAGGACTAGGAGCAATTTTTATTTTTTCTCTATCTTTTGTCACACTCTGTGCAAACTAAAGTGTGATACATTGTCTCAGCTGATAATGGTCATACATAATGGTTTCCATTTATCACCCAGCACAAGAGGTAAATTAGCCATTGGATGCCAGAGTTTGGATCTCAGGATAGCCTGAATAGACTGTCTTATAGGTTGTGGGTCTGAGTAATTTACTTCATGATCAAAAATGAAAAACACTCCAGTGGCCAATGGAGAAAAACTAAGTTCACGCGTGTAAGAGACCACACTATGGACCGAGCATTGGTGTCATATGGGGACTTTGGTGTTACATTGGCTACTGAAGAAAATAAACTGCCTTTCTGAGTATGGTTAAAGCCACATGACCTAAGCTGCCATTGTACTTCACAGTGACAACTGGTCTAATCATCCAGTTGCCTCCTACAGCAGTGTGATAAAGCCATTGTAACTGTCCTGTATTTATCCTCTGCCTTCTTTTGAAATCGCAGGGCGATTTTGATGTCTTTATAAATAGCTTTGTTTGTTTTTAGCCTGTTAGCCACTGTTTTCTTTTGTGTGAAATGGAATGCCAAATATGGGCGAAAAATAGATATTACAATTTTTATTTTCTTGGTCTGTAAGATTACTTTTTTTTTGTTTTCCAGCCTTAAACCTTGAAAAACAAGAAATTAGGACTTTAGAGAAAGCTTTTTTTTTTATTATTTATGTTTTGTATTCACTGGATATACAGACGCTATTAATAAGCTCTTATACAAGTAAAACATTTAAAGCCTGAATGTTTAAACATGTATTGTTATATTTAATACACATTTAATTAAGTATGCAATTATTGGAAATAATTGGCCTGTTGTATTCACTGCTCTGCAGCACATGGTCCCTGTAGGAATTTAAAGGGCAACCTATTAAATAGGTTAATAACAAACATTTTTTATATGATGAAAATAAACGGCAGCCTTTTATATGTGTGATACTTTATTCTTTATGGAGTGAAGCTGCAGGGCGTCATAACAGAGCATACTGAGTTTGGAGGCATCTGAGGCTCCGCCCCCAACCCAGTCCAAGCACACACAGACATGCACACACAGACATACACACACTGCCTTCGCCCGTTACAAACACGACCCTCAGACTGCGCCGGGTCTGCCTGGATGAGGCATTTCTGCCTGTTCTGATTATCTTCAAAGAAATGAACACAAAGCGAAACTGAACACAGAACATTCCAGAAAGCTCCAGATTAGGCTGCTTAATTATGCTCCCTTTTCACATACATTTTTTATGACTGGGGAACTAACATCTTAAATTATTCAAGACTGCAAAATGTAGGAAACCTGGCAGTAAGGGAAAGAGAGAGTGACAGAACATAAGATGAATGGGGAGAGGTGCAGGAGTGAGCACACACACACACGCACACACACGCACACGTGCGCATGCACATGCTGCAGGCCGGCGGTCATGGCTCTGTTTGGATTTGTGATGGATTCTGTTTTGAAATGGGGGCCTTCTGCGCTGCGGTGAGCTGTCATTAGCACCCAAACAGTGGTGCACCAGGGCCGGCCATAATTACTTGATGAAATGTTAATGTGGGGCAGACCGGCGGGGGTGGGGGCAGTCAGGAGAACTGAATGGACTAAATGAGCCAGAAGGGATCTCTGGCTCTGAGCAGGGCAAAGCTGGGATGGGTCAGCTGGACAGCCCAAGGATAGGGCCCAGTGCAGGGAGCAGGGGAGGTGCTCCTCACGCTGCAGAACAGAGGAGCTTCAGGTGATTTTAGATGACTAAATCGTGACTTCTAGATGGGTGTATGGTTCTTAATTCAAGGTTTCAAACAATTCTAAAAATTGTGCTTTATATTTGAAATTCAACTGTGCAGTATTTACAGTTTGGATTAGAATGCATGGGAAAATAAGAGCTGTATTCAGAACAAAAGTAATTCATATTTAAACATTTAGCTAAACTTTTAAATTATGTGCTATGATGTAAGCCAGAAGGTGATATACTATAGATGTAAATATTCATAGCGGTGGCTGCCCTTTGCATTATCAATTTCAGTTTCAGTTTCCTAATTTAGTTTTTGACTCCTGTGTCCCGTCTTCTATTCCCTGTAATTCTTCTTATTGCTCTTTTTCAGCTGTGATGTTGTCTTACCCTTATTGCCCTCACCCAGAGCACAGGCCTTTCTTATACCTGTACCAACAGGCACCTTATGGGATTTGATTCTGCTGCATTTGTATCTACAGTCCAAGTCCTGACCAGCCAGGCTACCTGCTGTCCTTCCGCTCCATCACAAAATAGACGTCAGACATCACGAGCTGAGCTGCGCTTTTGGTTATGGGCGAGATGTTGGACGTGTAGACGTGTTGAGTAACAGAGACTCGCGGTGTGGCTGTATGGTCTCCGTGTAATGAAATATTCAACAAAGGCAAGCAGAGGCCTGGCGCTTCCTCTTCTGGCCCTGCCTGTGTCAGGGAGCAGTCTGGAGTGGTGCGTGCGTGTGTGTGTGGTCTATGTAACATGACGTGTGCTGTGGCACGGTCTGCTGGCGTCAGCGTGGGCAGGTCTGCTTACTGGTATTGCTGCCTACAACAAAGACGATGGCTGAATCCAGGACCGGGCCCAGTGCTGCGGCTCACGGCGTGGGAGTCCGAGGAGAGCAGGGATCCCTGGGGAGTTTTGGCTCCTCATCTGACACCGACTAACAATAGCCCCAGAGCAGATGCACATGTTGCAGGGCCAAATGGACATAAGGGCCAATGTTGTTTTGGATCAAAATATCCCCTGTGCCCACAGTAGCTGTTCACGGTTCTGGCTGTCAGAGATCACTCGTCTCTATAAATCTCTAGTTAAATCTGGCTCCAGGAACAGCTGGGCTGGTCATTCTGGGGAGAGGGGAACCCAGGGGGGCACACTAGGCCTAATCTCACTTTCTGTCCGGGGCCATCAAATGGAATGTATGTGTGTAGACGGATAGAAATGCTGAGAGTAACCCAGGGAGATTAGCTGCACAGCACCAGGACAGAAGTGAGGGAGAACCAGTGGAGCAAGTTGTGTCTGCGATATGCTCTGCAGACAATGTGCAATAACAAGGAAATAATAACATTCAGCCAGTCTTCCGGCCCTGTGGCTGTGTCCCATGTCCCCTTGGTGACGCCATCTCTCAGTCACTCCCCTGTCAAAGCTGTGCTCCGTCGGCCTGGATCTCCATTCTCCAGCCCACCCGCAAATCTCCCACCCCCCGGGTTCTCCCTCGCTTATCAATCACAAGGGCGAGACAGAACGTTTCCGGAAAGGTCAGAGAGGCGAGGATGTGAACCCGCCCGCAGATGGGAAGAGGAGTCCTGTTTGCCGGGGGAACCAGTACGTGGGAGAGGGGACGATTGACCGCTGTGAAAAAAGGGGTGACATGCGTAACGTACCACACCGTGGGAGGGATGAGGAGAGGGGCCAACTGGCAGAGAGGTAATTTAAGAGCAAGATGTATAGATGGGATTGAGGGCAGAGAGGAAGCTGCCAGGGTCCAGCGCTAATTAGACATAAGGACCCTCCTGAGTGCTGAGATGGAAATCAGCCACCGTCGGGAAGTCGGGGGACGCATATGAGATAGTGACTTTATCTACCGATGGATGGACAAAGTCCCTATCGTAAAAATATATTTTTTTTAAACCACGTGTCTCTTTAATAAAATAAAGGAATTATAAACATCTGAAGTACCTGCACTTGTAAACCTTTCAGCAGAGTGTAGTGAATCGGTTGCCGGCTAGTCAATGGGAAGCAAGCGTGTTGTCTATCTGGAGTTCTCATTACCCTAGCAGAAGGCTTAGCAGGAGCGCTGCAGGAAGGGCGGGCAAGTCGCTGATCGGATGGGTACAAATGTCCTCAAGATTACAAGAGAGATGAGAGAGTCCCAGATGGAGTTTCAATCATGTGATTTGATAAAAGCATAAGAAAATGTAGCAGATCAACTGTGTAACACAAAGGGCATGTCACTTGCTTTGAATAAAACCATCTGCTGTGTGACCAAGTTAAGTTTGGCTCAAAAAGATACGGTCTGTTTGGAAAGATCATAAACAGCCTCCCCGCTGCCAGCATCAGGTCAGGCATCAGACTTAATGGTGTTTGGGAAATGCTGCCCTCGACCTGCCTCTCAGTCAAACGCTTTCAGGCTTCACGCTTCATTATGGCCCACTGCTGCACCCAATGATTCGCAGCAGAGAGGAGAGCTGCAGATGGGGCCGTCAGTGCCACTCTGCCGCAGACAGACAGGCAGACGGGGCACGTCGCAGACCTGCCTTCCCCATGGCTCACTACCTGCACAATCTCGGTAAAAGTGTTACTCGGAATTGCAGCAATTTTCACCCTTAAAAGAAAAACTCACTGTACAAAAGGACATCTGGCAGCTTTCCTTCCTGTCACAGGCGTTGCCGGCCAGCGTAAATTACTGCGCTCTGCTCACATTTTCAGCTGTAGCAAAGTGAAGCTGAAGTCAGTTTGCCTTGGCAGGGCTGAACTCCCAGTTTGGACAGTGTGTGGCAGTAGATGGGCAGTTTGTGGTTGCAGTCTCCCAGTGCAGCTGGACAGTTTGTGGTTGCAGTCTCCCAGTGCAGCTGGACAGTGTGTGGCTGCAGATTCCCAGTGCAGGTAGGAATTTTGTGGCTGCAGACTCTCATTGGGGGTCAGTAGTGTGTGGCAGCTGATTCCCCGAAGGACTTATTGTTCAGTCCATCGAAAAAAGTACCAGGAAAACACTCCAAAATAACTGCTGTTCAGAAGTGCAGAAAACGATACCCCCACCCCCCCAAACCTAACCCGACCACTTGACGCTCTTTTCGTTCACAAGGGCATCATTTGTGAGCGTGGATATTAAGCATCAAAAGGTTGCATAATTAGCACCCCTGCTGTGTGGGTCAAGGGGTGGCAGTGGGTGGCCTGGGGGAGGGGGGGTGCTTGTGCACTGAGAGGCCCGGGGTGAGCTTTTGCAGCGTGATGGCGGTGCCGGCACAGTTGACTATAGCGGGTATGAAATGGGCGCCGGCCTGTTGGTGGATCAGCATCCGTTGCCGTCCCCTTTTCCTTGGTAAGATTAATTAGGTGCTCCAGGATATGAGTTATTAAGCAAAGCGTCTCTCGTGCAATTAAATGTCATGTAGAATTACTGTGAGCGGAGTGAGAGTGGCCGCCCTCGCTCTGCACTCCTGCTCCGTTTGCCCATCCTTCATGCTGCCGCGTTCCCTCATTCTCTCTCTCCTCCTTGCAACTCTGCTTCCATCGTTCACTCCCCCTCTGTCTGCTTTGCAGTTTCCCCTTGCATCTCTCTTTCATCGACTCGTTCTTCCCTTTTATCCATTACTTTAGTCTCCGTCCATCTAACTCATCCTGCCGCCATCCCTGCTGGCATTTTACCCCTCGCTGCTTGATGTCCTTCTCTTTCTATGTCCTCTGCTGTATGGGGAGCTTTGGAACACACAGCCACCCTGACCGGCACCTGTTTGGATCCACATCTCTAGTTCAGGCCCTATGGTGGCATTAAAGCTAAGAAATCTCTTGTCGGAGCCTTACTGCCACCATGGCTGCTGAAGCTGCCCTTTGGGTTAAACTCCCCAGCCCCATGCTTCCAGCTGAACGTTGCTGTCAGTGACACCATGTAGACAGAAGCGGTGCATGCTGGTTGCTTAGAGAGCAGTGTATGGTTTGTTCACAGCAGGCGACTCGGTGTCCACAGTGTCAGTGTGCCAATGAGTCATTAATTGTTTTTCCCAACTGAGCCTAATTTGCATGTATAGTAACGTGTGTCATTTCTATTTATCGCTGCTCATTCCTTCCTTTGTAAATTTGTCACCCTGCCTGTGATCACCTTGGGGCCAGCAGGCCAGCGTGAGGACACAATGTATCCCTGTGGCCACGTGTCCTTTGCCCCACTGCCATCGCTAACTAAGCATGTATTATTCTTTTATCTGGAGATTAACGCAATCTTTCCCAGTGATATTGCATGTATACACTTCACATTCAGTGATTTGATATTCATTTGCTCTGGCAGAGTCTGCATTTTTTGCTCTATACCTATTTATGCAGATAGGTCATGTGACAGTGCTGGTTAAGCACTCGCCTGAAGGTAAACAGCTCATGCTCATGGACCTCTGAGGATAGTTAGATGCTTCCAGAAGATAGTCATCTACTTCTACTTCCAAGCTTCTTCAGATGGCACAGCTTCTTCATTAATCCTGCCTCCTGATACACAGATGCGATCAACTTTGCTCACAGTTAGGTGGAAAACGGACTGGGCAGAGCTTTCCGCGGCATATTAAAAGGCCATGGTCACCTTCGGATAAAGAAAGGGTGGGGAACGAGGGGAAGGAGCAGATACTGCGAACCCAGAGGGGAAATGAGTGTGTGTGTCCCTGCAGTTTGGGTGCCCGTACGCGTGTGGGCCGTGGTGGAGATGGGAGGTGTATCTGTCAGTCAGGGAACTGCAGAGCATTCACAAAAGGAGACAGGCAGAGAGATGAAGTCAGGGAGAGTAAATGCCTCGCTGCAGGTCTTCCATCTCCTGTAATATGGTCAGGACTTTAAATTCTTTCACTCCTGTTAAAGCCTTGTACTTTATCGCTCGGTGGCAGCGGATCATGGTGGACTTCATTACGTTGGATATAAACTCACTTGCTGTCAGAATGCTTGTTTGTCAAACATGCGCACGGGCCTCCGTGTCCTTAATAATATCAACAAATGCTGCTACAATATTAATGAATCACATGCCTGATTAACGAATCTGATTAATTAATTCATTATTTTCCAGAAGTAAAAAAATATATATATTTCGACACAGGTCAGCAAAAAAAGCTGGTGCTACTTATTTAATCATTAACTGTGGCATGAATTTTAAACGCCCCTTTTATCTTCTAATCTAAATCCATGCATTTAATCAAAAGGGAGTCTTAATGACATGCCTGTGACATGCATGAATTCATCTCCAAGATAACCCTGTTTGCTAGAATTCAGTTCCAATTCACACTTAGTCTAATTACCCACTTATCCTCCTCTGCTACCCTACCTCACACACTCCTAGTGATGGGGTGGATGGGGTGCAACAAAGTTTATATTTTAGGGTAGAATGTGTATTACTTCCAAGGAGTTATTTCTACCTGAGGTGCTAAGAATACACAGAAATACCCCTTTTGTACCACTGCTGAGGATGACGGCTGTTTTTTTGTCATATTCTTGGTCTCAGTCTTTTGTTCTTGGTTGAAGCTGGTTCTCCATGTGTCTCTAACCCACAGTGCTTTCTGTTAGACTTTATCTGAAAGTCGTCTGTTCTGTAAGAGTTTCCACAAAGTTGTCGCACGGTGGTTTTGCCATCAGTGTATTTAAAATGAGTTGTGGTGGAGCTTTGATTATTTAGGTGAAATATAAAGTATATACTGGGTATCTATATATATAAAACGCAGCCCCAGATCACGTCAGAGATACCTGCAGAGGTATTTCGCCCGGCGGGGAGTCGTATATGCACATGCATATATGGCATGTGGCGTTTACAGCATTCACACACTATCCTCTGCATTTCCCCCAACTGGCACCTCTGCCACTCTTCTGCTTCTTCTGCCTGTGTGAAGCCATGGGCTCGGCGTCATCTCCAGTCCCCACGTGAGCACAAAGGCTGCATCCCTGTTTGTCTTTAGCTGACGTCCTCATCCACTCCTGCATGCACGCGGAAATCCGTGTTGCCATGTCACACCGTTGCTCCTTCGTAACTATCGTTGGCCCTTATAAATATTTCACCCCACATCGGGCAGTTATTTACATACTATACAGACGGCAAATGGTAAACACATCAATCTCGTGGCGGACACGCAGAGTCCGCGCGAGGAGCAGCTACAGAAGGGAGAGCCCATTACTCCTGTCAACGATCATTAATGCGGGTCAGCTTAATAAATAACGTCGTCGCTGACAGCTGAAGAGGAGACTGTTGCTAGTCCGCGTATCAGAGTCAGTGAAATATGGTGCACCATGTCAAGCGGAAGGGGGGGCTCGAGGCAATTTGTCTATTGGAGACACGGGGGAAATGCAGAAGCTGTCAGTCACATGGGGGTGAGGATAGGGCTACAGGTTGACTGTCAATAGACGTGTGACACGTGACATCTAGTATTACACATAATTGCTTATCTTGTGGCGCTGTTCCAACCTGCCTACAATTTTCATCGAGCAAGTCGTTTTAGTGGAGTATTTCCAGATGAAAGTCTAGCTCAAGGATTCTACAGCTGGGCTTAAACACAACCTCCAGGTTACCTGTCGGCATCCTTGACCACTGCGATAATAGTCGATCTGAGCGCCAAGAGGTGCACTGAGAAGAGGAGAGAGTGTGGTAGGAGACAGAGGAGGAGCAGAGGTGTGAGACAGACCGAGCAAAGGTGGCAATAAGGAAACAGAAATTGCCTGTGCTGAGAGATACACAAGCTGCCGGAGGGTCAAGAGGTTTAAAAATGCTTCTTAATGTGTTCTTGTGTCCTGTTGCTATTGTGTACATCATTCAGCACAAATGTGACAAATGGAAAAAAAACAGAGGAAAAGCGGTTGGAGGGAGTCAGGCTGGGGCAGACAGAAAGCAGGCAAGCCAGTGCATTCATGTGTGTCAGGGCCTGTTCCATCCATAGCAAGTCATCACACTGAATAGTAGCAGGCGAGCCAGGCCTGCTCTTCAGACTGAATTTAATTCCTCGATGCTATCTCCTAACACTTGAACGATGAGGTTTAAGTAGAGAGTGTAACTTCATTAATTGGTCTCTGTATTTTTACAGAGCTCTCCTGTTGTGAGACAGGCCCCAGATTCCTATCGCCTTGCTTCTCCGATACGAGAGGTGAAATTGAACTGCTCTGCATGGCTTTTACAGGGTCGCTGCATGAATGGCCGGCCTCCCCTCTATAATTACCATCCCTGTTATTGCGTTAGTCCCAAAAGTGAAGGTAAGTCATTCAGGGCAGCCTGAGTGTAATTACAGCAGGGCGGACGTGATTAGTATATGAGAAAAATCCTCACCATGTAGCTCCCTTGCAGACGTGTGCTTTCAGCTTTCAGAGGGACTGACATTCGGCTGCTGATGGCAAAATCTGTGTTCCTGTTTTTGATGACTTGAGAGGACTTGTGTTAGATGGTAAAAGTGTCGTTTCACAGTGTCTTGTTGTTCATTTTTAGTCCAACATTGGTATGCACGTTTGCATTACACAAAAAATACCTTCAGAAGTGCTATTTGGCCATTTTCAGTACTGCAACTAGACATCAGATGTTTGGTGTCTGATTTCCACTTGGCTGCCACCATCTCTTGCATCTCCGCCTTCATTCAGGCATGCTGGGACTTTATTCTCTCTTCCACTACCCCCCCCCCCCCCCCTTTCCCTTACGCTGCAGACATGTGTAATTAGATTAAAGGATAACCTTTGATGTGTTTTGCGTCTGACACCCCTGTGACTTGGGAGGCCCCCTTTCACTCTTGTACTGCAACATTGTTCCCTAGTGTCATTAGCTCATGAACGGCGCCCCCTGGAGGGCCGTTGTCAGTTTCTTAATACGCCCAGAATTAGGACAGCAAAGTCAGCACCACTCGATTATTTACTGTGCACAGAAGGAAAAGTCATTATTATGCAAATTCATTCGAAGGCAGGAAGGAGAAATAGATGAGGAAGATGAAGAATTGTGATTAATTAGCCGGCAAATTTGACTTTGGATGTGGGAATGAGAGTTGGGTAATAAATATGTGACAAACAAACAGAAGACAGGGGAAAAACTTTTTAAAGGCTTAGATCTAAAATAAGAAAAATGTTTATATAAATGTGTGGAATAATGCACCAGTGCACCGTGAGCTCGAATCTCAGTGGCTGGCTGCAGAGTTGGACCAGCTTATCACTTCCCCTGCTGTCACTGATACTCACAACGTCTGCTCTGAAGTCAACCAACAAAGGAGAGTGGGGGGGGGGGACTGGCTGCCTGCTGTGCAAATGATAAGTCAGTCTAAACGGGCCCTTCACTGGGGCAGGCATGGCGGCGCTCCTCCATCGAGGGGCCTCTTCATGGCATGGAGACCGCAGCTTTATCGGCGCCTGAGAAGCCGAGCGGCGGGGCTCAGGGGCCGTGTTTTGGTGCCGGGTGGCCTTGTCAAAGAGAACTGCTGTAGCTCCAGCTTCAAACCCTTCAAAGGAATTCCAGAATTCACCCCAGAGAAATGAAGCGCTTTTCTAAGATCGACCCCAGCCCCTGCTGCCTCACAGACGTGCCAGTGGCCCCAACTCTGATACTGCGCATTAAACACACCGCTGGATGAAGGGAGAAAAGCCTTACTAACTTTACCGTTAGCATTCTTAAAGCATTAGCATTGTGATCAGATAGCTGGTGCCCACTGTATAACACAAACTTCTGCTAGTTTGCAGTACAGATTCAGCCTCCTCCTCAGCTGCCTTCACCTCACCTGGTGAAAGAAAATGACCAAAGAAGCAATCTCCCTGCGATCTCCCTGCGATCTCCCTGCGCTCTTCCTGCGTTCTCCCTGCGTTCTCCCTGCGTTTTCCCTGCGTTCTCCCTGCGATCTCCCTGCGATCTCCCTGTGCTATTCCTGCGCTCTTCCTGCGCTCTCCCTGCGATCTCCCTATGATCTCCCTGCGCTCTTCCTACACTCTTCCTGCGCTCTCCCTGCGATCTCACTGCGTTCTCCCTGCCCTCTTCCTGCGCTCTTCCTGCGCACTCCCTGCGATCTCCCTGCACTCTTCCTGCGCTCTCCCTGGGTTCTCCCTGCGATCTCCCTGTGTTCTCCCTGTGTTCTCCCTGCCCTCTCCCTGCGATCTCCGTGCGCTGTCCCTGTGCTCTTCCTGCGTTCTCCCTGCGTTCTCCCTCCGTTCTCCCTGCGATCTCCCTGCACTCTTCCTGTGCTCTCCCTGCGTTCTCCCTGCCCTCTCCCTGCGCTCTCCCTGCGTTCACCCTGCCCTCTCCCTGCGCTCTCCCTGCGGTCTTCCTGCGTTCTCCCTGCGATCTCCCTGCGCTCTCCCTGCGATCTCCCTGCGTTCTCCCTGCGCTCTCCCTGCGCTCTCCTAGCGTTCTCCCTTCACACTTCCTGTGGTCTCCCTGCAGTCATCCTGCGTTCTCCCTGCGCTCTCCTAGCGTTCTCCCTTCACACTTCCTGCGGTCTCCCTGCACTCATCCTGTGGTCTTCCTGCAGTCTCTCTGTGAAGCCATGCTGTCTATGCACTTTCTGTGACTGACGTCCAATCCCAGAGGGCTCGGCCCACGCTAGACCTGCCTAGCCATTTCTGTCTAGGATATGACTGCATGTGGTCAGCCATTTGATGGCATTTGAGGTTTCGGCAAGTGATCGTGTGAGGAAATAGCAGGGATGCCCAGGCAGCTAAGGGAACTTCCTGCTTCTGGTGGTTTTCTGCAGTTGCACTGAGGTAGCTCCAGGCGTTTGACTAATTCAGCCACACTTTTAGTGTCAGTATGCTGCATTTTAGGTGCTAATTGTAAATCATTTATTTGCCATTCGTCTACCATTTGTACTAATTAATTAAAAGTAGCCAAAGAGAACAGAGGCTATGAAAAGCGTACGGTTGTCATTGAAGCATTTGTCCTGGTTGCCTGATGAGGCATTAGACTCTTTAGATGTATTCCTTTCCCTTTTATCTGTCTCTAGTCCACTTAGTTAGCTATTAGAGCACTGTGGTTGCCATGCATTCGTCAGATGTTTGCCCCCACTCACATTGATAGAGCTGCCTCTAAACTCCCCCCATCCACCAGGGGGCGCTCAGCTCACCTCCCAGTGTCCTTCAGCCTCTCTTTCGTCATCCTCGGTCTCTCTGTCTATCTGCTCCATTTTTCTCCCTGACATTTTCTCTCCTTCGCCTTCCACCTTTCTCCTTCCTGCCTCTCAGGAGCTACTTTCTCTGGCAGACTCGGCCCTTGCTCTGCCTCTGTCTCACTTCGCTCTGCTCTTCGTATCCTCCCTCATTTCCATCCTCCTGCCTCCTCGCTCCTTCCCGCTCATCGCTCGGCAGTGCCGGGGCCTCAGCCGGGGGAATCCCACAGTTCCCTTCTATGCCGAGGATTAGCCGAGGCATTCTGGAGCGTATGCTTTGTGTTAAGGAGCTTGCCAAATGCCAGAACACAGTCAAGGCATTCATAATTATCTTTTTATTACTATGCATATATAATGAGTGTCTCTATTATGAAACCCAGGCTAATTTGTACTTTTAAAGCAGCCCAGGCTCATCCTAAGTAGGATCGTGTTTAAAAGATATAGGCACATGTTTAAAAAAGAAGAATAATTAAGTCTGTCCTAATCTTTCTAAAAAATGTAGACCATGCTTTGTCTGTGGTATTGGTTTGATCTTGAATGGTAAGCGAGACTTTCTTGGGAACTTTAGGGATTGGCCCCATTCTTTAATGGGAAGTGCTTTAACTTGGGATACAAAGAGTCTGTCACAGTGTGGAGAATAAGTGCGTTTGGGTGTCTTTGTGGGACTTCCCACAGTTAGTTACGGTTAGTCCAGCAGTTAATAATGTCGTCATCCTCCCAGGAGGGTCCTGAGCCAGAATATTCATTCGGGTCGTTTTAAGCGAGAGCGGAAAGCGGGTCACGCGGGCAGTCGCCTGGGCATGACACCATAGAGAAGAGCGGAAAGCGGGTCACGCGGGCAGTCGCCTGGGCATGACACCATAGAGAAGAGCGGAAAGCGGGTCACGCGGGCAGTCGCCTGGGCATGACACCATAGAGAAGAGCGGAAAGCGGGTCACGCGGGCAGTCGCCTGGGCATGACAGCATAGAGAAGAGCGGAAAGCGGGTCACGCGGGCAGTCGCCTGGGCATGACACCATAGAGAAGAGCGGAAAGCGGGTC
>JAODUD010000036.1:15482781-15506459 GCA_026784285.1 Stomatorhinus walkeri
CCCCCCCCCCCCCCCCCCCCCCCCCCTGTGTGGATGTGCCACATCTGGGAAGACAGCAACACAGTGTCAGCAGAACCGAAAGACAAGAGTCTGACAAGAGCGAATGATCCCCATGGAAAAGGTGGTGGAACAGGGTTGGAGAAAAACTCCAGTGCACTGTACGAATGGTGGCGTGTGCAGTGCGGGCAGCCATGCGTTGGTGGGGGAGACGGGCGGGGCTCTGCAGCGTCACTCCCGGGCATGTGCACAGGTTCATCGGATGGGCTTCTTCCTTCCTGCACAGCGGAAGACGGATGAGAATCAGCTGCATGGCCCCCTTGCTTCGCCTTCCGCTGAGTCTGCTGGCACCTTTTTAAGCAGATGTGTTTGTGTGAAGCAGGAAATCATTTGGGTTGCGATGTAAGAGCAAGCTTGGGTTAGAAACTGAACTACGGGTGAGAATAAATCCCCCCCCCAGCTGTGCGTCTGGCATGTGACCAGGTATGGCAGAGCACAGAAGTTCAGAGTGGCATTCAGAGTCGCAGGAGCTGAAGTTGGGGGCCTTTTCATCTGTAAAAGCAGGTCATTTTCTGCCCACTCCTTACAGCACAGAGTGAGAGCTTTTCTACAAATCCCCCTCCTGTCCCTCCTGTCACCATCAGTCATAATCCCCAATGCCCCCCCAGACACACACACCTGTCCCACTGGGCTGGCGGCCGGTGACACTGCAGAGGAGCCCCCCCCCCTGCTCCCACCCCACTCCAGATACCGCGCTGCCTGCCACCTCTGCCTTTCTTGTGCCTCTCAGGCTTGTAATTGAGCTGCACTGCATGCTGGGGGATTAGGTCTGTAAGTGATGCTGTGTGAGTGGGGGGGCTCTGCGTGTTACAGTATATAGTCAGCAGCCCCTCCCCAAATGTCCTATAACAGACTCACAAAATAAAAATTAAGGAAAATTTTTTTAATCTGAACATGACTATAAATATCCCTAAAAATACCATGACTTAGAAGGAATGGACAAAATCAGTATTACAAATAATAAAATGACACAAAGTATAACTAGAGAAGAGAAGTATATCCTTAGCTGAGGTGTTTCAAGGAGATTTTGTGCATCTGCCTTGAATCAGATTTTCACACAGCTTCTTCAGTTGGGTGTGTGGTAGTGTGCAGGTATCTGGGCGACCCCTCGACCTCTTGGCCCTGCAGCCTCCGCTGTGAGAGACAGAGACAGGTAAGCAGCACAGAGTGGGCCTGTAGGCATCAGCATCGGGGTCGGCCTCCTCAGTGCAGAGCGGCTACGGACGCATGCGTGGGGCTTATTGATTTGAGGTCTTGGCTGTCAGCGCCCTGGGAGACACAGGCGCCGCTAGGGACAGAGAGACGCCTTGGCTGAGAACGATAAAGAGGGGGGCAGGAGGATAACAAGTGCCGGGGTCACTTTGCTCCTCTACCTCAATTAATTTTTGCTCCTGTCTTACTCCAGATCCAGGGAAACACTGGACCCCAGGCGGAAAATGCAATTAGAATTGGCAGCTGCGTTTTGGAAAGTGGAGCCAATCAATTCAAAAATTGACCCCCAGATGCAATTAGTGCCTTGTTTTCGTGGCCTTACATCCCCAAGCTTCATGGATGAAAATATTTCCAATCAGGTTAGATGTGCTTGTAATTACATTATATGTTTGGATTGTTATGCTGGAGTTTACAGCAAGCATAAGTGGGCTTTCAGCAGTCATTGCCAGTGTCATGTTTAAAGCTGAAGCAGTTGGGAGAACGGAAAACGTTAGGGTGAGTTTTTGGCATGATGAGGTAGAAAGTATGTTGAACTCTAAGGATTTGGAGCTTTTTGAAACTGCTCTGGAATCATGTTTATTTCCCTGTACTTCTTAAGCCGCTTAAGCCTGTTAGCAGTTTAGCTTTGCCTTATTAGTGCTGCCCCGTGTGACACATCCCGCACACACCCAGTGAGCCTCCCACCAGCTTCTGATCCCTGCAGGTCCGGGTTCAAGCTGCCTCGTACAGACACAGGATACCGTGGGAGCGTGTGTGGGCTCCTGGGGTCAGGTGGCCTGGTAGACTGCGGGTGGCTGGTTCAGTTGCCTATCTATTGGTCACACTGAACCACAGGAGGGTGTGTGAGTGGGGATCACAAGGCCTCAGACACCCATCTCCACCTTCTGTAAAACTTCTCCATACTGACTTTTGAACCTGCCTAGATGCCCAAAGTTTTAACCACCAACCAGCTCAGATTCTGCCACCACTAATCTGGGCAATAAAATGTTCCATTATGTTATCTTTGGCTCCTGTGAGCGGTACTAAATCGCTTCCATTTGAAGCCCCTATCCTGCAAATCCAGACTTGCTTTCTTATACAGTCTTGATGGGGGGGGGGGGGGGGGATGATTCCCTGTGCCTTGAGATGATCAAGTCACATGACATAGTGGAGCCAATCCTGGGAAGCGATTATCCCTGGCACGGACTAAATATACCACACTTAAGCTCCTTAACAGAACATTTAACGTCAAGACAGGTTTCTCTTGGTAGTTATTAAAGCTGAGGTGTCAGTTTTGTTTTTCGTTTATAAACCTCCACTCTTAGTGAGGTTTAGTCGCTGATGCTGATTCTTTAGGTAGTGTGAAGAAAATGTGCATTTAAAGGATGTTTAATGTCATTTCATTTGTGGAATTGTGCAGTCCTTGACATTGAAATATACGCCGCTATATTTCCTTTCAGTTCAAATTTCAGTAGACGCGATTAGTCTGTGTCCCATTTTGAATTTTATATAACGCTGGGAAATATGACCTCTTTCTTAGTGTTATGCATCACGTCTATGTGGGATATTACACAAGCACAAGTTTGCAGTGTTGGTTCTTTGCTAGATGGAGACACCTTTCCAGATGCTGTAACTGCAGGGCCAGAGGAAGCCCAGCAGCTTCGCTCCTGCATCATCCACCATGTTGTTTCCTCCCTTGGATGAGAGTGAAGCACCCATCTGGGCAGCAACACCCCCCCGCAAGCTCGGATTGGTTAGCGTTCGTCGCGGCAAAACTGGGGCATCGATGCTTTGCCACATTAGCTTGTGTGTATTACAATGAAATATTCATCTCCTGCGGCCTATAAATCAAAAGGTGGTGGGGGGAGGCTGTAACAGGGAAGTGAGTTCAGGCACAAAAGTGGTGAAATTTTGTCTCCCACTCCTCTGTGCTCTTCTTTGTGATCTTGGATTGTGGTGTCAAGTTGGGAAAATCAGAGTATCTCCTGAACATGTTACATTCTCTGAGACTGGCTTTAAGCTGGTATCTTCATCCGGATGAGTAACCAAACAATTCACCTGATTAAAACTGTGAGAGTGCTTGTTACCTTCTCTCTGTCTAGTGTTGGTTATAATAAATAGGTAGTGAGACACGCAGGTATGTAAGGACATAAATTGATTATCCTGCTGCAAAGCATGCTGGGTGAAACAGCACCCTTTTAATCAGTCCCAAAGCAAATGTGTCATGTTTTCATTCCTGGGGGGGGTTATTATGTTTGGCGCTGCATCTGCACTCTGCTGCACCCCAGAGTAAAGCTGGGGGTGTGGCGAGGAGAGGGGGGTGCAGTGAGCGATTGGGGTGTTAATGTAAACAATGGGCTTCGAGAGCAAATCAGTCACCTGCAGGGGGGGGGTCTCTCTCATTTCCAGCTGCAGCTGGTGGCCGAATGTGCAGCTTTATAAAGCAGCCAAAGAACAGACGTCAGCATGGCTGAATGTCTCAGAAATGGGGCTCGCACAGCGATGCCAAAGCCCCACCCTAAACACACATACAGTCAAATTGTATCTCCATGGATCCTATTCAAAGACAAAGAATGGCTGGATAATTTTAATAGTTAGTCATTAAAGAGTTCCATCCTATACTGCTGCAATGACAAAATGTATTTAAAATATTGCATATCCTTGGAAAAAAATCTGTATTGCTTAATGTAACCAGCCTGAATTCACAGCAGTGTTTATAGAAAAATGTGTACCGAACACAAGATACCTGCAGGGGGCAGCAGGGTGCAGCAAAACATCCAAATCCGGGCTGCAAAAGAGTAGAGCTGCTGGTTGCAGCTTGGGATGCCTGTGTCCGGAGCGAACAAGCAAACGATACAAAGCTGATAGGATCCCCCTTCGCAGTTAAGTGGCCCTATAGCATGAAGGAAGCAGGGATCATCAGTGCCATATCCAGGACGTCTCACCATATCCACACATATTTTCATCATTTTGGTGTTTAAAAATACAGCTTGCCTAGTTTTGCTTTAGCTTTTCTCAATGAAAGCATTCTGCCACAAATGAGTCTTACCACTGACGCGTTTGTCTGTGTATGGACAGATCTCTCTAATTCAGGGGCTTGAGAATGACCTCTCTGCCATTTTGCCCAACCTCTATTCCTTTCCTTGTGTGTGAAGCACACACACACACACACTTATTCATGAAACACACTCTATACACTTATTGCTAACAATTATACACATACACAGATCACTCACCAAGACACAGAGGGATGAAGATAGACAGACAAAGCGATTGGAAACTGCTTCATTATTCCTGCCAAAATCCCTAAGGGTCCAGTCCATCCATACAAGGTGGGGGGATCCTGGGTTCGGGGGTGGTGTCAGCTATGCTGAGACCCAGAGTTGAGGCTCTGACAGGTTAATGAATGCTGCCTCTTCTCCTATCCACACCCCTTCCTGACATGCCTACCGTGGGAGCAAGGGGACAGTGAGTCAGAGTAACGAGGTGCTCGTTACACACTCACATGGCCTCGTCAATACCCACACACTCTCACACACACCCATGTGCACTAGGAACACACTGGCGGACACATTCGCATGCATCGCAGTGAGATATGCGTACATGTATGGCTGCATGCATCATGCACACGGCAATACACACAGACACACAATCACATGCACACGCACATTTGTATTCATATCTTTGTGGTTACTGTCCATTCATTGGTATGGGAAAAACCATAATCCCAACATGACGACCTTAACCCCTATCCAGCTCTAACCTTAACCATAAGTAACCAAACAAGTTACAACAACATAACATACAAGACTTTTGGCATTATTAGCCACAGATTTTTATAAAATCGAGTTTTCCCCAGTGGGGACCGTAAAAATGGTCTCAGAGATGTCGAAATGACAGGTTATTATCACATTGCGGGGACCAAAATCTATACATAAGACACACACACGCACACACACACACACACACACGCTGACTGACACAGCTGCAGCTGCAGTGTCTCCCCATTGCCCTGTCTAACTTGTGTCAGAAGTCCTGCTGAGGGGGTGTGATGTGAGTGTGGTTGACAGCGGTCTCATTTTGCTTTCAGTACTATTGATGAAAACTTGATATCCCTGGCCAGGGTTGCCTTGAATGGCACTTACCTTGTGGCGGTGAGGTGACGGAGGGGCTGTGAGCCAGGCCACACTCCCGCCTCTGTGTTTTATGCCTCAGCCCTTGTCAAGCCTCCCAAACCTGGATCGCCTTCCTCCGCGCTCTCATCTCGCTTCCTGTGGTTTCGCCGTGAAGCCGTCGGCTCCCGGCCTTCCTGTCTCTGCACTGCAGGTGCACTAATCCAGTTTCTATATACAAACATATCACAGGCATCCTTTACGTCGGTTTTCTCTTCTTCATCCTCCGCCAGCACAGCTCAGTTTCGATTAAGCAAGGAGTGGAGGGACAGATGAAAGGTGAAGCCTTTTATAATGTTTAATACAGCATGAAGACGGCAAGGCAGAAATTACAGGAAAGGTGACAGAGACTAAGAGAGGGACCAAGGTTCACCGAACCAGAGGATCCCCGCTGCCCTGGGAGGTGTAGTGACCCCCCCCCCTCCCCCCCAGAATACCCCTGTGGTGGGAGCTGGCTGCCCCCACACCTAGGCGTGGTACATGGGGGGTGCTAATAGGATTATAAGCATGAATAGTGACCTTTTACGTGCAGGTATTGGCGTCCCCGTGCACAGCAGACACTCTCCGTTATCTGCTTGGGGCTGCTAAACAGGCCAGGATATCGTGTCACTCTCCCCTCCCACCAGCTTTTCATCACCTTCCTCCTTCCCGCTCGGTGAGGCTCGGAGCCGGAGCACGACGCAGCCACCGTGGGATAATAAGAGAATGAAAACAACCATCATTTCTTGTCTGAAGTGATTGGGAGACGTTACTGTTTCTTGTGAAGCAGAATGAGATTAGCCTCCTGTTTAGCAGGGCAAACATGTATGTGTCTGACTCCTGTGACCTTGTGAAGCCTGGTATGGCTTTGGGCTGTGACCTGTCCTTGGACCAGCTGCTATTAAACAGGTTGCTTCCTGCTATAATGCAGGAATGTTGCAGTGCAGTGGGTAAGGGGTCGGGCTTGTGACTGGAGCTTCCTCATCGCCCAGGACAGGAACCATTATTCTTATCCTGAGCAATGCATTGTCACATTGGTAAATACCAGGCTAAGAAAACACATTATTATGGACTACTATGTTCAACCTCTTTGCTAATTGTTTTATGTAAAAGGGAAGCAAGTTTGTTTGACTCTGATAGCAAAAGCAGATGCTTTCCTGCAGTTTCCTGTCCACTCTAATTGTTTTATGCGGTGGGGTGCGGGGCCGGACAGTTCTCTTGATCCGTCCTGGCCTGGGTTTTTTAAACATGTGTCCTGCATCCCATTTTGGGTAAATCCCAGACAGTTGAACAAGTTCACTGTACAGTTGGGATGCAGATTACCAGAAACAGAAAAGCCCACTTTGGTTTCTGGTTCAGCCATAAATCACACACTATGAATTGAGGGCCGTTGGGTTTATGGCTTGCCTGGGTAGAAAATGTTAAATCAGATTCCTGGGAGTCAAGGTGTCAACCCTGTAAGCTATATAAAGAGTTGAAAATTAAACACAAATGTCCATGAAAGATGAAACCCAAAGCCATAATTAAAGATGGAAGCCATTTAACGTGTATGAAATTTTAATGACACGTTAATAATTCACTGTTGGCAGATGGACCATCCTTCCATATGCTTGGTTTGGCTCTGAGTGGTTGTTGTTGTGGGTGTGGTTACTGGTGTAGCTTTAGTGTAGCTGTTGGTGTTATGGTGTAGACAGAGCTGGTGTGGTTTGGTCTCCTTTAGCTGCCTTGTGTTAATCGCCGCTATGGGTGTGACTTACACGTTGCATTGTAGGTGGCGTTTGTTCGACTGTCAAGAAATGGAAAAAGTAAAACCAGGAAGAGTTTTTCCCCTGCAGCTACTCTTTCCTTGTCAGTAATATTGGCTGGTTACCCACAGGCTTCTCTTTCGGCTGAGAGTGGCATTTGAAGTAGAACTCGAAGGACACGCAGCATTGACAGGGACAGCAAATCTGTAAAGCGTGATGGCAACCTGTCAGGCTTGACGCATTTGTCAGAAACACAAAAGCCACCAGTTCCACTGAGGACAATATGCTTCCAGGTCCGGTGAGCTTAGAGGACGGCGGCGCTCTTACACCGTGTTGTGCGCCAGGGAAGTGAGGCTGTGAAATTCAGTGGTTCACATGACTCTGCGGCCACCCCCCACTGACCGAAGTCTGGGTTTCTCCGCCTCTCTCTATTCATTGTAGATTTGCACATATCTGCCGCCCTCTTCACCTGCATCACTGATGAACCCACAGGTGTCAATAAGAATAACTGAAGATGGGTGTATTGGGAAGAAACAGGCCCCGCGAAAAGCCAACGCCAAAGGTCACCTGGAAAGAGACCTGCTGTCAGATAGAATTTCCTCTCTCTGAACTAGCAGCGGTGTTTAAGATGTGTCTTTTCTGTGCCATTTTCTCACAGGGGCTGTAGCACAGGTGCATGCAGTTGTGCATGTGTTGTGATTTGCGCTGTAACTAAGTCAGGTTTTATCACTGCATTCAAGTGTTGTTCAGCGGGGGACCAAATGGACCCCAGGGCCTCAACCTCAGCAAGCAGCCCCTTCACTCCTGCTCCTGTTTCTGCTCTCTTCCTACCTTCTTGTCTCCCTCTTGCTATTCATTCCCCTTCCTGAGAACCACACACATTACAGCCTTATGGATGGAGGAAAAGCTCCAAAATTCAGTTTTAGTTCTTTAGTGTGGGACAGTGTGGCATGGGCACATTGTACCAGAATGAGATCACAGCAATCCTCAGTCTCCACTCAGAGCTGATTTGAGAAGCACATGCTGCCGCCTGCTGTTTGCTGAGGGCTGATTGGATTAATCCCTCACAAACTCACCCTATAGCCAATGCATGCTGGTTGTCTTAAATCAGCTGCCTCTTAGACCTGATAAAGTAGATTCTCTCCCAAAACTCAAAGCCTGTTTGCTCTTGTGGTGTCAGCTGGGGAAGGACTCCGCAGAGCTGCCAGAGACATGACCCTTTGGGGGGGTGTCAGACCCAGTCTGTCAGCCCTACCTTCTTTACTCATGCAGTTTTTCTGCTTATCTGACAGTCTGTTTACAGTGTGATCAGGCAGCACAAAAGGGTTGGGGGGGGGGTGGCTAGAGGAGCAGTAATCTTAACCCGTGAAAACAGCCATGCACAGCCAAGACCCCCAAATTATGAATGGGGCAGGTTTGTTTGATCCTTCAGAACTTGACCTGCCCCCACCCACAGAGCGACTCAGGTGTCTGAAACAAGTGGGTGGTTGCTCCCTGTTTATTTGTCTGATTATTCTGCTCTCGTAATGGGCAGCGTGTGAGGCAGACCCTTTGTTTACCTTCATGTTAAAAAGGACATTCTGGAAGCTCCCATTACTCAGCGGTCAAGGTCTGCTCAATAACAGCCTCCCCCCCCCACCCCAACAGCAGAAGCCCCATATGACCCGAAACTACGGCTCCCACATGCAGATAAGGAAGAGCACCTGTGCTCTCGCGCACATCTCTTTCAGACACGCTGATTTACTCCAGTTCATCTCAACACTACTGTCTGCAGCAGATGGCCGGTGCACAGGCCCCGGATCCCACTCCTGATTTTTTGAGTGGCCGCTGCTTTCACTTGGCACCCGTGGGGGGGTGAGGGGAGGAACTCCTTTCTCTGCCCTTGTTTCTCATCGGGTGGAAAAACACTGGCGCTGTGGGAAAAATGAAATGCCTTTCAAGCTATTATGTCTTGTCATTGTCCCCCTTGTCATTATTAGCGTTATTAATTTGCGGAGTGTTTTTGCGGGGCAAGACGCCGGAGTGTGGCGGAGGGGAAACGAGTTGCCAGTAATTAGCGCCTCTGACAGCTCGCAGGAGGAAGAGGCTCGGGTTGATCGGCTTGGCCAACAGACAACCAGACATGGGCGGGCACAGACAAAAGTGCATGTCGGAGCGCAGACATGGCCGTCAGTAAATGTTATAGCATCTTAATAAACGGTGGCGTGACCCACACAGGTAATCCGCCAGATTAGGAGCCCATTTGCATCGTTTTTAATTTTTTTCCTTTCACCAAATGAAATGGGGGCATTAACTCACAATTTGCTCTGTAATAAGTAGATAAGAGCAAAAGCTCTGTAGGTAATTTTTTGGTCTTTGCTGGTTCCCAGTAGCACTCAGCTGCATGTTAATGTATCGCCGCCCCCCACTGTCATACACATACCCTTTGCAATAGGGGTCCTATATCCTGGATCAGCAACAAGTCGGGTGTGTGTCTGTGTGGTTGTGTGTGTATGCACTCGTAGTATAGCTATTAGCTATGCTAAGACAACCAAGTCAGTTTTTATATATGAAATATAAATAGTTAATAGTCGAATATTAATGACACTGTACTTTATAAATCATCTTTACACATTCAGCTTCATAACCTTCTCGATTATGGTAAGCACTGCCATTAAGTTCCTAAATTTAAGCAGAGGTTTCAATAGGATGGTGGTGACAGGGCTGTCCCCCTCTCGGGAGCCGCGGTCTGGGTGGCAGCAGGTGTCGCCGTCACACACCTGCCCTAGAAACCGTCTCTCTCGCTTGATGGGCTGGTCTGCACCTCATCTAAGGAGACTCATCTTCATAATGAAACACATGTAGCTCTAGACGCAGTTAAAAGTCATTAGAAGTGTAGGCGGAGACGCTAGACGAGGCTGTCACCCGCCCCGGCTGTGGCCTCTAATGGCTGTCAGGCGCGAGCAGAAGCAGCTTATCCAGGCTACCGGGTCACACAGAGAGTCTCCTTGGAGCAGTGACACTTTCTGTACCAGCCCCGTCACTGCGGACTCAGAGACCATGTGCTGCACTTATTGGCATAGATAGGGAACGAGGGCCCTTTCTATCCGTCATGAATATGATTTTTTCATTTGCGGCACGCTCCCCTACCTGCAGCCAATAGAGTCGTCCCCGTCCCCTTTGGCAGATGTTGTTTGCTTTGGCAGATGTGCTCCGCCCCCTTCCTGTCCACTTGGCACGCGTAATGCCGTGCGCTGTGCGGCGGGGTCGCCATGCCCACTGGCCTCAGTGCCGGCCGGCTTGTTCACCAGCAGCTGCTCCATTAGCCCCCCGCCTCCTGGTCCACGGGACCTCCAGTGCTGGGCCGAGTCGGACTTTCCCCCACAGTTATGTCCTTCACTGCTGGAAGCTTCCAGGCAAATGTTTTAAACACACTCCAGGAGCAAAAGCCCCCGGTGCCCAGCACTGAGGCTGCCTCTTCAGGATAACACAGGATATTATTCTCTCTGTCTGCCTTATTCCTGCTCTGCTTGATTATTATGGAATCTCTCGCTGTCCATCTGGTGAGACAGTTAAGCTCCATTGGTGTCTATTTTCAACAGAACTAATTATGGAATTCTAAAAGAAAAAACATCAGAAACGATGGCTCCACATGTATTGAAGGCAGTGCTGGTCGAAGCCCACGTGGACTCCTATGCATTCTTCACCAATGGTATTTGTGTGGGGTGTTGGTCCCTGGGGTGGGAGTGATGCCGGTGAATGCTAAGTCAGCACCCCATCGGAAGAGGTCGCCTAATGGGTTAAGCGACACTGGCTGAAAGGATGGGTAATATTTAGGGAACAGAGAAAAGGTTTGAATGCACAAAATCGATACAGATGCACAACAGTCAGGATAGATGAGTTGCTGTAATACACAGACACAGGAAATATATGTTAGTTATATGCATCGCTTTGTAAATTCATGTCATGAAGAGAGAGGGAGCATATTGGGCTGTGCTGCTCTGAGACACGCTAATTGCAAGGGGTTGGGTGGGGACTGTGTCATCACAGGAGTGACATGTCTGTGCCAGGAGCCCATCTGGGCGCCACCTTCACCTTCAGTAATGGCTTCCCTTCACCCCCCCCCCCCCCTCCATGGCTCCCACAGGCATCCTAACAGAGATTATCACACACAGCTTTGATCCTGCTAGCTTACAACCACCTCAATGCGACCGGAAGAGATTTGTGGGGTCGGGTCAGGTTGTAATAGCTAAGTCTGAAAGAGGACGGAAAAAATAATGGAGCCCCTAGGAGTCAGCGGTGTGGTGCTCGGCGGTCATGGCACCCGGGGGTGCGTGTCAGCCGCGTCGGCGTGTAAATATCTCTCCTGTTAAGCAGTTACTGAGGGCGCGCTGAGCCCTAATCCCATTGTGTGTTCTGTATTGCCACCGTCCTCTTAGCGCTGTGTAGAAACGCCCGCAAATTAGACACGATGCGCGGGGCCAGTCTCCCTCCCCGACATAATCGACAGCCTGAAGACAGGCAGCTGGAAGCAGGCGAGGACATTCTGTGATTCCCCGCGAAGCCGGCAGAGCCTGTGTGCTAGCTGCCGACCTCTGTGCCTCGCACTGGAACCTGCCTGATTCTTACAGGCCCCCTGTGCCGCCAACCCCCACATCACCCTTCTGGATCTACACTGTGGGACCCTAAGCTGAACAGTTTTTTTTGTAGATGACGTGCACTCTGCCCTTCCACTGAACACGCCGACATTAATCTACCCGAAGAGCAGCTCAGGGTAGATTTTCAGTTCTGAAAGTTTGCCCCGGTGCAGTGCTTCAGGTAAAAGCATGTGTCCTTCTCCAGAGGTGGGGCAGAACGGCAGCTAGCGGGGCGATGGATGAGCGAGCCGACTGATGGGCAAAAGGAGCTGGAATAGAAGGAGTAGCCTTGATTTGCACCTTGATTGCAGCGAGTGGAAAGTGGCTGTGATACAATATGAATATGCATACATTTTATTCATAGATGACATGAGAAAATCAGCTTACTCATGACCTGCAGGGCATGCCATTGTAAGAAAAATCAGAGAGCTAACAGGAAGACACCATCCTGTGTCTGGAAACTGTCCCTGACAAATTCATGGAGGAAGATCTTCATCAACAAAACAAACATTTGGTGGCCCTCTAGTGCTGTGGCATGTGGAGCTGTGTGTGCGTGCATGTCTCTGACTGAATGTATTTTGAGTTTTCTGGGAAGGTCATTAGAGGGGGCAGATCTGTGTTAATTAGTCCTGCTGACCGGAGTGATGTCACATCGCATCCCTCGAAGGGGAGTGTGAGGCGGGTTGGGGGTGGGGGAGCGTTGGGTGGCACCGTGAATGTCACTCACACATGCCTTTTACATGTATGAATACGTATGGACTTAGCAATGCGGCAGGAATTACTTTCTGGGGATGATAGAGGCTGAAATGCTCCTGATTGGCTGCTCCCATCTTGAGCTCCTTGAAAGATGGTGGACCACTGGGGTTCTTCTGAATGGCCACCAAAACAAGTAATTTTTTCCTGAAGCAATTTTGCTAACCTGGAGCAAATGGGTAAAGTGTTACATGGTATTATTCAGAAATACTCCCATTTTACTCCAGTCTGGTGCACACTGAGTGTGACTAGCACTTGGAGTTTACAAACTGAAAAAGAATCCCAGTTTTAATGTATGGTCCAAGTATCAAACAGAGTCATTTCCAGGCACGTTTTTCTGATCAAGAAGCAACTGTGGCTGGTTAAGATGCTGACAGCAAGTGGTTTAAAAACACCTCGCAGCACATTCTTCTGAGCAATAAATGTTTAGGACCATGGGTTGCAGGGTGGATAAAGGTCAGCGATTTAAAGTCCTACTAGATGTCCTTAGTGCCCTGAAGCATCTCACACAACACAAACCATCCAGCGGTAGAATTAGGTCAATGAAAACAAGAACTATATAAACATTACACTTGGAATGCTGAAGAATGTGGAGAAATTTAGCAAGAATTGAATGGATTGTGGAAACGAAGATGTCACATATTTGATAAAAGGAGTAGTCTTCTAAAGCAATACGTTCCAGATATGAAATGTGCAATTAGATATAAATGATGTGAAAGCCATTTTGGATGTGTCAGCGAAAATAAACTTCAATGCAAGCAGAGTCTGTCTGAATGCAAGATGATAGTTTCGCAGCTTTGCGGATCTCAAGTGATTAATAAAGCCTCTTCTGGAGTAACATGCTTGTATTTGGATGGGAAGGGAGCCTTTCTGCAGGGACTGAAAAACTCACAGTGCTCAGTGATCAATGAGACTGAGTGTACAGTGAAGCGGCTGTGAGGAAACATTCGGCCGGTCCACAGAGCCTCACCTTCATTAACTCACTTATTGATCTCTTCGCCACTAGTTTTCTGTCATTTTTTGGTTTCCACATATACATTGTGTGGCAAATTAGTGGAGTGAGAAATTTGTTACAGTGGGACAGAAGTCCTCAAGTTTATACAGAAGACTTTATTGTTAGAATATATAGCAAAAGGGTTATGGCCCCTTTAAATACAGCAGAAAGCTTAAAAACTATTAATCCCAACATGTTAGGCACTGTGGTGGAAGCATGACCCTGGAATTCTGAAAAATCTGCATCTGTCAAGGTGATCAGTCCAATCAGGATCAGCTGGATTTCATCACCTTAGTCACTGACCAGAGCAACACTAGAGATCTCCCTAGATGCAATGTCGTGTCTTTCTTGTTCATTCGCAACTCATATATATTTTGTTAATGCATGTATAGGAAACTGCATTCATCTTTCATCAGGCAGATACATTAAGGATAGAGTGGGGAGAGATAAGGAAAGTAGGTCAGGACTGACAGTGGCTCTCTGAGTAACAGACTTATAACCGCCCCAGTGTGCCTCTGGCTCAGTATCCAATGTGTCCTGCCTTCATTTCATTAAGAGCAGGAGCGATGAGCCCCCTACTGGCAGAGGACACACATATGAGTTGACCAAGTTTTTGAGGATCATTACAAGTTTCTGCTGCAGACTCTTTTATGTCACTCACTGCTCTTTCTGACTTTCTCCCACTTCTGCGAAAGAGGTGCTCTTACATCTGCACTTCCACTAAACAGAGCTTGTTGAGAGGATCCTTGGGACTAATTGAGGGTCCTAGCGCCCCCTGAGGCAGAGAGATGGTCCTGCAGTCATGGCTTTTTCTGCTAGCTGGAGCCAGTCCAAGGAGGGTGAAGTGACGACCGTACCCCACTGCCTCTCTCCACGGCCCACGTTTCTTAGTGCCTGCGGAGGATCGTGCAGCGTCTGTAATGCAGTGCGTTAAATCCTGCCGTCATATCCACTTAACTAACACACACAGCCACCTCTCACACACTATTGCTCTGTCACACTAACACAGGCAGCCACCTCACACACTAACGCTCTCTCAGACTAACACACGCAGCCACCTCTCACACACCAATGCTCTCAAACTAACACACACAGCCACCTCTCACACACCAATGCGCTCTCACACTAACACACGCAGCCACCTCTCACAAACTAACACTCTCTCACACTAACACACACAGCCACCTCTCACAAACTAACGCTCTCTCACACTAACACACACAGCCACCGCTAACACACTAACACTCTCTCACACTAACAGACAGAGCCACCTCTCACACACTAATGCTCTCTCACACTAACACACACAGCCGCCTCTCACACACTAACGCTCTCTCACACTAACACACACAGCCACCTCTCACACACTAACGCTCTCTCACACTAACACACACAGCCACCTCACACACTATTGCTCTCTCACACTAACACAGGCAGCCACCTCACACACTAACGCTCTCTCAGACTAACACACTCAGCCACCTCTCACACACTAACGCTCTCTCACACTAACATACGCAGCCACCTCTCACACACTAACACTCTCTCACACTAACACACGCAGCCACCTCTCACACACTAACACTCTCTCACACTAACACACGCAGCCACCTCTCACACACTAATGCTCTCTCACACTAACACACACAGCCACCTCTCACACACTAATGCGCTCTCACACTAACACAGGCAGCAACCTCTCACACACTAACACTCTCTCACACTAACACACGCAGCCACCTCTCACACACTAACGCTCTCTCACACTAACACACACAGCCACCTCTCATACACCAATGCTCTCAGCCGGTCTGCTACAGAGCCTCACCTTCATTAACTCAGTTATTGATCTCTTCGCCACTAGTTTTCTGTCATTTTTTGGTTTCAACATATACATTGTGTGGCAAATTAGTGGAGTGAGAAATTTGTTATGGTAGGACAGAAGTCCTCAAGATTATACAGAAGACTTTATTGTTAGAATATATAGCAAATGGGTTATGGCCCCTTTAAATACAGCAGAAAGCTTAAAAACTTTATTAATCCCAACATGTCACACACTAACACACGCAATCACCTCTCACACACTAACGCTCTCACACTAACACAGCCAGCCACCTCTCACACACTAACACTCTCTCACACTAACACACACAGCCACCTCTCACACACTAACACTCTCTCACACTAACACACATAGCCACCTCTCAGACACTAACACTCTCTCACACTAACACACACAGCCACCTCTCACACACTATTGCTCTCTCACACTAACACACACAGCCACCTCTCACACACAAACACTCTCTCACACTAACACAGCCAGCCACCTCTCACACACTAACACTCTCTCACACTAACACACACAGCCACCTCTCACACACTAACACTCTCTCACACTAACACACATAGCCACCTCTCAGACACTAACACTCTCTCACACTAACACACACAGCCACCTCTCACACACCAATGCTCTCACACTAACACACACAGCCACCTCTCACACACCAATTCTCTCTCACACTAACACACAGAAACTCACTCTCTCACACACACACACACACATAGAGCTCAGCCGGAGCATGCAGACACACAAGGATGAACACACGTATATGCACTGCGATAATCACAGAACAGCACATTCTGCATGGTACACTTGCTCTCGGTTCTTGGCTTTTAACTGTATCAGCGGGAATCTGATAAGGCATAAAAAATGCAGGTGGTGTCTATCATTACCCTGCAGAAAGCCGCAACCGCTGGGCCAGGCCGGGCTGCGGTGAAGGGAGGGCAGCTAGAGGGAATGTGAGCCAGGCTGCCTCACACACACACACACACACACACACATACACCTGTTTGTAATTATATCTTTGTGGGGACTCTCCATTCATTTCTAGGGGGGGAAACTCTAATCCCAACATGATGACCTTAACCACTACCCAGCCATAACCTTAAGCATAAGTAACCAAACGAAATACAAGGCTTTTGCCATTTTTAGTTTTTGATTGCGTTTACAGATCTTTGTGGGGACCTGAAAAATGGTCCCCACAACATCAAACAGGTTTTTATCAAATTGTGAAGGACATTTGCTCCACGCAATGTAATATAACCATAATACACACACTCACACACACAGATACACAAACAGAGACACACCTCCATTCAGTTGTAGGCAAAGATACAGAGACTCGAGTAGACAGAAATGCATTTCTTTGCAAACCACACACAGGGAGGTCTTGGTGTCATACAGTCTGCTTTGTAGCAAGCATCGTATAAACAGCCTTCATTTAAGCCCTCGTTGCTAAAGCAGACTGCCTCTGTGTGTATTTATGGAAGATTGTGTGTGTTCTCTGTGACAGACATGGCGGGGGTGTGTGCGGCAGTCAGTGCCCTCCTGTGTCTCTGTCACTGAGTTAATTACAGAAATATCAGCGTGTTTCTGCAGGACTAAGATAGAGGAGGATTGAAGCTCTGCCTTTCATTCATCTCCAAAGCAAACACACTTAAGCAATCTAACAGCGAAATATCATCTCTTGATCTTGCAAAACCAGATTATATTTCTTGCGCTTGCGGGATCATTAGTGGAGTGTAGCATTCTTCTGTATTACTTGGAAGAGAGTTGAAAAAAATCACATGCCATCTTTCTATGCTATCTATCCTGTCTCCAGGATTTTTTTTTTATTAAAGTCTCATTTTAACATGTTATAAAGACTGACAGGTAATGTGATGGTATCTGTTGCCATTTACTTTCAATGATGGTGTCCGATAGCATTCAGCTAATACGTATTATCTTGATTAACAGTGTAGATGCAGACCGCCAGGACAGAGGCTCTGATTATATTGCGACGGTTCCCCATCTCAGTCCACAACATGCCCCCCCTCCCTTCTAAGGGCCTCTTATTAACATTTGCACCCAGTAATAAGACCTCTCTCGACCAGCAGGCGAATACCCATCGCCCCCCACGGTGCAGGACTCAACTGTCCTGCAACACTTTCAAACTTCTGGAGAGCTCAGCTCAGCTTCAAACAGACTTTGAAGTGGGGGTGAGGGAGGAATATATATAATAAAAAATTAAATGAATGTTTTATGTGTGTGTGTGTGTCTGGGTGTGTGTGGCAGGCTCCCATTTGGGGGGACAGCTATGAACCCAGAGTTGGAAAGCGACGTAAGCTTCTCTGCGGCTCAAGGCTTGTGTGACTTGGCTAATGGGATCAGTGCGACCATTCAGGCGCATGTGGGATGGCTTCCGTTTTTGCTTTGCAGGGTTTATTTCTCGCTTCAAATTTCAGATTATCCTCAGTCAAGTCCAGCGAAGAAGCCCACGGTGTTTAGGGACCAATCAGTGTGACTGACAGGCAGAGCTGAGCCTGGAATGCAATGTGGGGCTCTCTTCCAACAAGTGATGCTGAGAATTTGACCGTTTGGCAGGTGTAATAAAAAATAGTTTGTTTTTACAAGATTAAGAAATGTAATTTAGTAGATTGACTGGTGTTTTTGAAGCCTTGACATGGCAAGCAGTGAAGATACGCTTGGGTTTCAGGCAGACACATTTCCCACAATGCCTTGTGCTCGCTGATGTGTCAGACCTGCGTTTCCAGATTTCTTGTAGTGCCCCTGGTGTCCACACATCCGGCTCTAATTGCGCATGACTCCTCTCCTGGCCTTTTCTCTCTCCCTGCCCCCCCACTGCCTGGTCCGGGGGAAACAAGAGCAGCTGCGTGTCTCTCGTAGCAGCTGGCGTCGGCGGCCTTCCTCCGCGCCGCTTGCTGGCTTCTTCGCCTCCAGAAGACGGCTTGCTGCCCCACCGCTAGTGCTGTTCCTGCCGCTAATTAACGCGAGCTGGCTGCCCAGACACTCTCTCCTGTAGCAGATGTTTTTTTTTTCTTTTTTTTTCCTTCTAAATTCAGAGTCTTTCTGGCACTTAATAAAGTTAATAAATAACTGTCTGCAGATAGCCAAATGAAGCTGCGGTGGATTTAGTGGCAATAAGCAGGCCTGGTTTGTACAGAGTGACTTCCCATGATGTGAGGTTATCCAAACAGCCCCCCGCCTCCCCACACGCACTCAGACACATGGCCCTCTCTCTCTGTTTGCCTACTTTAATTTTCCCCTGTTCACGGCAGCTGCAGCAGTGGGGCAGCGTTATTTATTTGTGCTCTACCCCTGGGACACGATGGCCTTAAGCTGCCTTATCTTGCCGCTGCACTGGGGGAACAGCTCCTCTTGCTGGTCCGCTGGATCAGAACAGCTGTGACGCATGCGGTGTGCTCGCGCAAGCACGGACGCACCAGCGGGCTTTCGGAGGCCACATTAGCAGCACTCCGTTTTGTTTGTCTCTGCCTCAATGGACCAGGAACCCAGGAAATGCCCATCTGTCTCCTTAGAGCCCCCTCTGCCCTCCCCCTTACCGTCCGTCTTAGACGGAGGGCCCGACTCCTCCAGCTTGGCCAGAGGAAGAAAGGATGTCCTGAGGTGGGGCAAGGTCCGGCGATAAACCCACTTTATCAATTCACCTGCACGCTGTCATTATAGATTTGGCTTAGATGCTGAATTAGTGCGCTATATACTAGACTTTCCCAAGAAATGCAGCCAGACCCTGATGTACCAGTAGAGGTCCTTGTGGTAGTTTCCTTCCGTGTTCCAGCCCCAAATAATGCCCCTATTCCTTCATCCCTCTGCCTGAAGTCATCCTCGCACCTCTCTCTATGGGATGTTGAACACGTCACCTGCCGCACACGGTCCTCATCTGGTCTTTCTGTCCTCTCGCTCTCTTTGAGTCAGCCGCGGCGGTGGTGTGGGGGCTGGACCGCCTCGTCTCCCATGTAAGCAGATGGCGGGGAGCAAGTGCAGCCACCCTGAGCCCTAACAGCGGTGCCATTGTTTCAGGTGCGAGGCTCGTGTTCGGCCTGCCCCGGGTCGATCCCACTTAATGTCAGCCGCCTCGTTTGCGCCTGCCGGCCGGCCCTTCCTCATATAATTGTATTGATGGTGTTGATCGCTATCGACCGGGGACTGACAGAGAGCGGCCCTGTGAAACGGAGCCTCTTTTATCCGCGCTGCCCCTAAATCAAATGACATCTCATTAGGGGAGATGGGCTCTGGTGGACAGAGGAGCCGGGCCGGCTCTCAGAGCGACGGGACCGTGCCTGAATGCACAGGCTGCTCTTCATTTGCTTCCAAAATGTCACTCTGGGAATTATTTAAGGTGCCGGACTGATGACTGTTATGTTGTGGAGAAGGTGCTGCGTTCCTGCCGGCTTGTCGCAGTGCCTTTTAATCTCCATTGTCTCTGTGTCGGCTGTCTTTTCCTGCCCCGTTCCTTACCCAGTCCCCCTGCTGCCTGACCCTCCACACGAGTCACAGTCCCCGGGAAAGTGAGGGAGCAGTACTGGACGGCTAATACTAATGTTAGCGCCAGCCTGGTCTCTGCACTCTCTTTGTCTCCCGATGGCATCTTGCCAGCATCAGTTTCCTCCACATCCGCCTTGCGCAGCCAGTTATGTATCTAGCAGGTGTGGTGTGAGGAAGCATCGACGTGAAAATATCAGTATAAATCTAGATCAATTTTCGAAGCCAGCCCAGTGATGAGATAACTTGGGGGCAGGGATTCCAGGTAGCCCTCGTATAGCCCAGTGATTGTTTTAATAAGGCCTGGTGGGGGGGGTAACACCAAGGGTCAATGTTGATGATCACCCCTCCCCCTCCGCCCTTCCAAGCACCAATATAGGCCAGCTAATCTGCAGATGAATCTCGGGATTAATAAGCGCTTTGTAATGCAGGGGCTCCGCCTGTCACCCCCTCCCCGTGCCCCCCCCTCCCATAATGGGTCAGTAATAACGTTTGCGGCGGCGGCGGCGGGCACTAACGCCGATAAGCGATGCGTGAGGGGAGGCCGGCTGCTGTGCGCTTGCCCGCCAGTGCCACCACCTTCATTAAGGCCCCTCAGCTTTAATATGGACTCAGGCTCTGCCGCGGGCCCAGGCACCCCCCCAATATTACTGCTCGATAAAGCCTTATTGACTCAGCCCATGCTAGGGCCACGTATCAGCTGCCCCCCACATGTCAAACAGCTGAGAATTATTTATGAGATAAATAATAAATCTAATTTCTCAGCTGCTAAATAAATCTTTCTAATTTACCAATATTGTGCCCACATCGCCTTTGCCTTCGTCTGCCTCTCCTCGGATGACCTCTGTCAGTCTCTAAACATTTATGTGCCTTTATCTGTTTTTTTTCTCCCAAGGCAGTGTGAAGCAGGAGCCTTTAATAATGGCGGTGTGATCTCATGCCTCCAGTAAGCCGTCTCCTGCCATTGCGATGCCGTTCCCTGTAAATTCCTCCGTGACTCTTTGTGAATTGAGAGCATCGTTTACCGTGCGCGTTCTGGCACAGCAGTAATAAATTTGAGCATCGGGAGGACGCTCATGCACACAAGAAAACGTCCTGTCTTCCTGTGGCCCCATCGTGTGTAAATTTGTGTTGAACCAGGGGGCCAGAATCCATGGGTGGTGAAGCAGGCAGAGCTGCCTCTGTTTAACTCTTTAAGTTTTACGGCCTGATTTCAGTTCTGCAATGTTTAACACGACGCTCTAACACGGCCGCATGCGTCACTCTCACTCGCCGATGCTCACTCCTCTGGCCCTCATTCCTTACTCCTCTCTCCTTACTCCTCACTCCTCACTCCTCCTTCTCCAGACCTCATTCCCTGCTCCCTGCTCCTTGGTCCCTGGCCCTTACTCCTCAGCCCTTACTGCCTATTCCACACTACCTGTTTCCTGCTCCCCAACCCTCACTCCTCACTTCCTGTTCCCTGGCGCTCTCTCCCTATGCTCCAGTCCTCATTCCTTGCTCTCCACTCCCTGGCCACATTTCTCAGCCCTCATTCCCTGCTCTCCTCTCCTCACTCCCTGATTCTTACTTAGTGCTCTCCAGCCCTAGCTTCCCAGTCCTCCCTGTTCCCTGCTCCCCAGCCTGGATTCTCACTCCCTGTTCCCCACTCCCCCACACTCGCTCCCCACTCTCCGGCCCTCACTTCTCACTCCCCACTCCTCACTCCCTGTTCCCCACTCCCCCACACTCACTCCCCACTCTCCGGCCCTCACTTGCTCACTGCTCCTTCACTGCATTCTCCCCAGCCCACTCTTTCTGTTCCTCACTCTCTAAGCCGTGCTTCCCGCTCCCTGGGCCGTGTTCCCCGGCTATAGCTCCCTGCTCCCGTGTCCTCACTTCCTTCTCCTCAGCCCCCGTTCCCTGCTTCCTGGTCCTTACACCCCTTTCCCTGACCCTCAGACCCTGCTCCCTCTCCCCTTGATGAATGCCTTCTCTCTGACTCTTAATGTTACGTGAAATTAATTCATTGGTTGGTTGCACGCTTCGATTTGTTCTCCGGTGGGCTGCTGCGGTGCTTTTTTCGTCCTGGTTGGGGTGTTGGGTGTATGTGTGTGTGTGTGTGTGTGTTGGGGGGGCGGGCGGAGGATGGGGCCTGTGCAACATTCCTTGGGGGGCAGAGGTATCAGGTCTGCAGAAGCTCAGGACAGTTTTAAAGATTATTCAGTTTCAACAGCTACACACCCTTATATGATTATAGGCAAAGTATGCTAATCGCTCGATTTTCAGAATGCTTGGCCCGGAGTCCAGCCGGTCTTATGTATTTCTGATACTGAACTGGTCCACATGCGTCACAAGTCATATGCACAGCGGCGCAGGCAATATCCTCACAGCCGCTTGCACTCACAGCCACGTGCTAACATGTCAGTAGCATGGAAGTTCTTCACTGTGAGTGGAGACGACGCGAAGCTTGCATTTCGTTATACATGTAAAGACAGAGCAAAGCATGGGGGAGCCACCACGAAAACGTGGTGAAACATCGGAGGTAAACTTTCAACTCATTATTAAACAGGTCCCAGAAAATCTTAAAATTATTTAATCATTAAAATTGCAAAGCTAGCTATGGTATTTTTCCAATGATAGAGTAAAATGTTTAACTCCTATGCTATGATGTCCTTACAGTATGAAGGTATTAAAAAGCCTGACCTTAATCTAGCTAACTAGCAATGTAAGGACTGCATAGCATGCAATGTTGCTATTAATGATATTCCCCTGCACCTATTATTATTATTTTTTTATTTTATTTGTTGCACCTGTTCTTGTTTGGTAACATAGAAATATTTCAGCTAGAGTTGGGTGTACAACACCTCATTTTCAGTCACTTTATTTTGAGACTGGTTTTAGTGAGAGAATATCCTGTAACAGTGCAGTTTGGGGGAAATTGTAAAGTTTAACAATTTCTTTCATGACGAAAATAAAATTGGCAGGTTATTCTTGCATAAAAATTGGTAATCGGAATCGGCCAAAACTGCAATCACTGCATCTCTACTTACAATTAAATGAAATTTGTTACCTTTCTGCACCTTAAAAAATAAAGATAAGAAGAAAGATTAGATACAAATCTTAATTAGACTACATTTATCTTTCAGCTACTCAGTTGTGTATGAAATTTTAAATACTTAATACAATCAAAAAGCTGATTATAAATTGGCATGGCGTCCTTAAGGTCCAAAAATTAAAAGCTCACCTCTAATTATTGACTGGTACAGAAGGCAAGGTATGCTGGGAAGGGTGGCAAGGGTCTCTTACTGGCAGCCTGGGTCAAACACAGCGAGAGCAAGGACAGAGTGACCAGGGGCCCTGTCCAGGTGTTACAGGAGGTTTCAGATAACATCCTTGCATGAGGAGCCTCCAAACAGGCAGCGCAAGAGGAAATTTGATGAAATAGCGGCATTTCATTGCCACGATCATCTCAGTGATCTTACAGCGCTGATCCACCTGGCTGCACGCTAACAGGCCACCTGCTCGCTCACTTTCTCTGAAAACGCCGCTCAGTCGCTGCACTTTGGCAGCGTCTCCCGGCTCTGCAGCCTGCTTCCTGCGTGTCTCCTACAGCCCGCAGTAAAGGTGGCTCCGTTTTCCATGCCACTGATGCTGTGTATGTGTAGGACCTCCTCGCCCCAGGGTCACCCTGCCTCTCTAATCCCTTCTGGCCGAGCTGCTCGGGACCTGGGACCACCACTTCTACTGTGTACTTACTGTGTCTGGCAGCTTTCCTCTGGGATAATTGAGTAGCCGACCTAAAGGGCACTCTGGCGTGGGGGGGGGGGGGGTGGGGCAGAC
>JAODUD010000036.1:15531584-15543201 GCA_026784285.1 Stomatorhinus walkeri
TGTTGCTAAAAACCCCCCCCCCCCCCCCCCAAACGGCTTGGGGGTGAGGGTCAGGTTTCTGACACAAAACTGCATCGGCGTGAGAAACCCAAGGAGGGAACAGCTATAATATTGTATGCAGCTCGTGCGATAAATGACACTCTGCGGCAGTGTGGGTCACAAGACAGAGCTGGCTTTATTGTGGAGTCCGGGAGGAGACGAATGGATTGAAGTGTGCCACGTTGGAGGAGGTGGAGGATTGAGAAGTGCATTATGGGAGGGGATGGATGGATTGTCGAGGGGGGAACGCACTGGAGCTTTGTTCTGTCACAACCACAGCTTAATATCTCTGTGTGACAAGAGAGGCTCATTAATAAGGGGCTGATCCCAGCCAGTGACAGGACTGCTGACTGCAGAGGATCGGGTGGGGGTGGGGGGGGGGGGGGGGTGATCATGCTCTCCGGGGGAAAATGGGCCACAGGTGGAGTAAATCTGTGGTCCCAGGTGCCATTGGGGATGCCAGGGATGTGTGTGTGTGTGTGTGTGTGTGTGTGTGTGTAGGGGGGTGGGCAGTCTAGAGGGTGGGGCGCAGTGGGTGCATGCTTTGCGTTCTGACATCCCCATTAATCAACTCACATGCAAAACATTGCCCTCTCCCCCTTTTAAATAACCCAAACACAGGTCCCAAACGTAATGTTGGCAGACTGGCTTATGAGGAATGTGTACACACGCTTGCCTCAGCCTGTCTGATGCGGCTGTCCCCTTAAAATGATGCAGGCACCACCTCCTCAGAATGGGCTCTGACTAGAACTGGCCCAGAGCCGGGTTCATTGAATGAAGCCCCATAATGGGCGATTCTGGTGGCGCCATTTGTGCCTAAAGTGAGTGTAGTTGACATGAGCCTCTGTGTCGTCCCAGGTGCTCCTGGACCAGCCTTTGTGCTACAGTGTGTCTCTTTGGGGTTAAATGGTCATCTGTACCAACAACCAGACAACGAAGAATGTCACAGGGACACGCCAAAGCACCACACCTTTAACTTGCCTTCTTTTAAGGAAAGACCACAACCTTCCCCAAGAAATTACCTTTCATGACCAGATGGTCCAAAGCTGCATAAAAGGAGATTGTCTGATTGATTATTTGTTTTATCTAATTTGATACACATAATTGCATCAACGAGTTGACAGTAATTGGGGTCTGATTTATTTAGAAAAACAAATGATCCATTTGAGCATGTGGCGCGGAGATGGTGGTCACTTACCGTTGTGTGGGAGGGTGGGGGACGGGAGAAGAAGAATGGGAGAGAGCTTCAGTGCAGATGGGAGCCTGTTTGTGGTAGAACCCCAGAGAATTAATCACCTTCTACCTTCATCTGGGTTCAAGGTTCCCCTTTAAATGCTGAACAATGCTAAATTTCAAACGGCCTCAACTAATTTCAATTCAATTGTTTTTTTTTTTTTTTCAATATCACCCCATTACATATGGCCTTAGGATGGTTGGAGTGCTTGATATAAAATTTAATAACAACATTGCAGATAGGCTCAAAACAGTTTAAGTTTAAATGACATTTATCTTGGTAGAGCCAAACGTTGTGTAATATGTTTGTTTTGCTGTGTGTCTGTATCGGCGGTATTTCCACGAGTGAGGGTGTGAGGGTGTGATCACACGGTGATCCCGTCGCCATTTGCTGCAGAGGTGACTGCCCGTGGTTCACATCTTTTTCAGCATTAGCCGGGGATGTGCCACCACACTGAGCGGATGCTGTTCTTAAAGACAATACGAGTGTTTGATTAAGAAGCAGGACGCCATCGCCTTGCCAAGGCTGATGGGAAAGCTCACACTAATGCGACTCATAACTTACCGTCCGCTGGCTTAGCCGGGGTGCCTCTTTCCCCGAGTGTCACTGTCCACCCTGAGTAAACATTTGCAGTTTTTAATTAAAATAAATCCACATTCCGACCAACATTTGGAACCCCCTGGTGAGAAACGCTCTAGAAAAGATACAGAGATTCAGTGGCTGAATTTACAACTAGCTGGCAGTGGGAGCTCAAGCTGTTGGTGAATCTACGCAATCTGTGTTTGACAAACAACGTCGGCCAGACAAACACATCAAGAGGCACTTTGCTCAGGAAAACAAATTACAGAGACCATCCACAGATTTCTATGGGGAAATTTAAGCGTTGAATTTTCTGATCTATTGAGAAAATGTGATTGAGTATAACTACCGGAAAGCCAAACGATATAAATTCAAATATTTCATAAAAGAAAATGAGTCCAAGGTGAATTCTTGAGGTGCATCTGTGGCGCCTGAAACATGATCAGACACAGTTAACAAAAAAAGCAAAATCAAATAAAATATTGCATGAATGTCTGTGCTGGAATTTAGAATAATAGCCAATCAAGGAAACTGCAAAAAAATATTTTAAGAGTCATCTGCTCTGTAATACATTGAGGGATTAATAAATTGCAGACATGGATGGTCTGCTGTGCTTGAATGTTTTAATGTTGTGGCTAGACCACAGGAAAGGATAATTGTAGCTGTTGTCATTTTAGCTCACTAATATCAACAGCTCTACAGATTTAAGGGGGATTACTTGTGCTGTGCAGATCAAATTTCCAGCTACAGGATATTTTCTTTTAGCTCCCCAGCAAGAATGCATTTTTCATTGGCCTCAAAATAACTTGCTAGATTATTATTTTAATGCCATTTCTCTTAGCCAACAAAAAACAAAGAAAAACAGAACTTTCCATTCTTGTCACTGAAGCGACGAACCGCTCCCAATGTTGTGATGTGGATTTATTGAAAAACCAAGATGAGTGTTTGTTTCCTCTTGATCCAATAAAATGAATGGAAATGTCTCCGCACGTGTGAAAGGACCAGACAGAACAGACATATGTGCATTCAAGGTGTCAGCCATAAAAAAAAAAGCCAAACCAACATGAAGTCCAGTACTGAGCTTGTACTGGCTGAGACCCATCACGTCTTTGCAGTCTTTGCTGTCTGATCCTGTCTGCTGTTATTTCGAATGATCATTTAAATAATCCTCTGTAAGCACTGTCTGAACCTGCGTCATGTGTATTACTCTTTTCAGATTATATGCAAGAGAGCTTGTGTATGTGAGCATGTCTGTGTGTTTCTGTGAGCATGTCTCTGTATCTACGAGTATGTCTCTGTGTCTGTGAGCATGTCTGTGTGTGTCTATGACCATGTCTGTGACCATGTTTGTCTGTGACCATGTCTGTGTGTGTGTGTGAGCATGTCTCTGTGTCTGTGACCATGTCTATGAGTGTCTGTGAGCATGTCTGTTTGTGTCTGTCTGTGACCATGTCTGTGTGTGTCTGTGACCATGTTTGTGTGTGTGTGACCATGTCTCTCTGTGTGTGTGACCATGTCTCTGTGTCTGTGACCATGTCTATGAGTGTCTGTGAGCATGTCTGTTTGTGTCTGTGAGCATGTCTGTTTGTGTCTGTGAGCATGTGTGTGAGCATGTGTGTGACCATGTCTGTGTGTGGGTGTGTGTGAGCATGTCTCTGTATCTGCGAGTATGTCTCTGTGTCTCTGAGCATGTGTGTATGTGTGCGTGTGGGTTTGTATTTACCACATTTTGTGCAACAAATGTCCCCACTATGTGATAAAACCTGCTCTTTTTAGCTTATTTTCAGGTCCCCACAATATAAACCTCTGTTTTAAAAAAAAAAAACTATAAATGTAATCAAAACACTAAACATGGCAAAAGCCTTGTATTTTGTTTGGTCATTTATGGTTAAGGTTAGGGCTGGGTAGGGGTTAAGGTCGTCATGTTAGATTAGAGTTTTCACCAGAGAAATGAATGGAGAGTCCCCACAATGATAGGAATATATGAACTGTGCGTGTCTGCAGCAGAAACACACAGAGAACGATTACTGAGATGGGGGGAGGACATCATTTCTCATGCAGTTCCCATACTTGTATTAAAATATCAAGACAAATCGCTCTGTCTGGCCTGCTGACAGGGGAGCCCTCACTGAGAGTGACTTTAAACCGCCAAGTGACGGTGAGAGAGGCTTTTACAAGCTCTAACATGCTGCCTGATGAACAAACAACGAAGCAGGGGGAAAAATCCCTTTACAGTTAAAGATGCTATTAACGGCACTCTAAAGTGACTCGCTTTCTCTGAGTAGGGCTCAATGTGTGTGTGTCTCTTCGTGCGCGAGTCTTGTTTTGGTTCCCTTTGAAGTCCAATCATGGCTTGCAACCGGGGCATTCCAGCAGGCGTGGCCAGCAGAGCACGGACCCTGTATTTCCCAGCGTGCTGTCGGCACAGGTTTAGCCTGCAGTTCTAAAGGAACAAGCTCTTTTGATGCTTTCATGGGTCACCTTTAATACCTATTCATGTACCATGTTTGATGCCTTTGACTGGGATTCCAGTGCATTGACAAGTTCAGAGCTGTCTGGTGTACATCTGAAGGCTGATCATGTGAATGACAAAATAGTGTAAAATTAGACAGCCAAACATGCAAAACACGTCAAAAAGCAATGCATACGGGTTCTAGTAAGAAGCAAGTTATAATTCACCGAAAACCACGCATAATTCTTGTATATTTATAAGAAGGCATACCTGAAAATACGCTGGTGCTCTGAACTGCGAAGTGTGAATGAATTGAAACCTGTTAAAAGACCGACAATTGTCTCCAGTTGCCACATGTGTTTCAGATATCCATGTCAACAGCTATACATCTCTGATCGTCATGTTTATTTACATTTTGATTTCTGAGCAATGACTAGTGCTGCGGTTTTAAATTTTGCGGATACAAGTGCCTTGTTCACTTCCTCGGCTCCCATCAGAAACGATCACGCCATCCATTGCCATCATAATTGCACCTTTCCATCAGCGAAAAGGTCGCAGTCTCGTTCGGCCGCTCTTTTCCGTGCTCATTCCCTCTGCCAGTCAATCAGAGCTTCCGGGCCCCATTTCCAGATACGTACATCACATACTAGCTTGCATGTGACCTTGTGTATGAAACAACGGCGCGTTAAATCGGAGCCATTCTCGGGGCGTCACGATAGTATGCCTGCCTCAGAAGGATGAGAAGACGACGGCAAACCTCCTGTCAAAACGCCGTTTCAGCCGCGGACATCGTTGATCGGCCCAGAAATTGTTGCACAGCTCTGTTCCCTTTCTATTTAAGGCTCTCTGGGGAAACGTTATGCATTTTCTCATTTCTGTTCTCCAGAAGCCTTGTTGTGTTCTTTGCTACAAATAGACGTTTCTTGTAAAATCTTTGAAAACCTACTTTTTAATATACGCCCTGTTGGAATCGGCTGTCCGATTTAATATAAATTGACGTTTAGAGACGCGAAGACAGCGCACATCGTAGACCGTTAGCGGTCGATGTATTATTGAACTTAACGGAGATGAGCCATGTGCCGCAGTATCCTCCCGATGCTGCATTTTTGCCTGTCTGTGGGTTCGCAGCAGCTGCATTTTAGTAGTCTGGTGTAAATTAAATAATCAACAGCGCAACGACGGGCGGAATTGCTATAGAAATCAAATTATTTAGAATAGCAATAACGATTTTAAATTAGGCTAAAACGCATAAAATATCTGAAGGTTCTAAACAATAATGCCGTTGTCTTCACAGCTATCGGATCACGTTAAATTATAGTGTAGTGAGTGTCAGTTATCAGTTATCCTACACATCCTAGATGCATCGGTACCCTTTGTACGACGGAGACTATAGATTTTAAGCGTTTCTAGTACGTTGCACGTGGAACACCAGTAGGGGGCGCTAAAAGCCCACACAGAGCCTGTGCTCTAAGTGGATGGGAGCCTCGCCTGCTCACACTCATGGGTACTGTAATCACCTGCTAAGCGTCAAATAGCTTTAGGGCGCCTTTGTGGGAGACGCCCGGTATCTGATCGGGAGTACTTCGAGTCCAAACCAATACCCACTCGATTTCCGTGGCAGGTGCTTTTGCTGTGGCAAGGTTAATTATTTAATATAAATGATCCTTTTAAAAAAAAATGTTTTAGTGTGTCTTAATTGCTTTCTCTGAAAATCAAATCTACGTGCGAAGCATGTCCGTAAAATGCGCTGTATAATTAGACGTTTTTTCCTAGCTTTTTTCCCGTATACGTAGCTTTCACGGTCGTGCTGGACATCGCCTAGTCTTTGTTAAAGTGAAGCTTGTTTATCTGAGCCGATCTACTCGCAGTTTGCTGTGGCGACTGCCTTGTTTAATATGTCGGTGCTGTGAGTCTCATCAAATAGCAAGTCATTCCCGCAATCATGTCTTCGGAGATGTTCAACTGCTGTTTCTGACATACGTATGCAATATTTACGAAGAGGAATTATGAAAAACCCGGACAGTTTTCGTGACAGATACACTGACGAAGGGATTTAATAGATTTTACTCATCTGTCCGCAGTATTTAAACAAAAGAGTAATTATACTTGCGTCGATTGAATCGAGAGCTAATAATCATTTAGAGCTTGCGTATCATGACTGTGAAAAATCATATAAAACCTGCCATCTAAAAATTAAACTTCTAATTCCTTTTGATAATTTTTAGTGTTAGTAGAACTCTTGGTACCTGAGATATAATGATATCCAAATCGGTTGTAGTTCTCTTATTCAAAAATGTAATGAGTAGAATTTCATGAGGCCCAAGTAAAACTAAATGAAGTGAAAAATATTACTGGCCTGCACATAAATACATAGACATGTTCACGGACTGCTAATACTGTTCATACCGAAGTCTTTGTGTTGTCCCTGTGCTGACATCTAAAATTTGCGCGGCAAGATCCAAGTAGTACATTTTACTCAAGTGTTGCTTTACAGTGTGGCACGAGTCCTGCTCCCTTTTTACTCTGTTGCTGGCAGTAGTAATAATAAAGCTTGCCAACACACACTTGTGCCCCCAGCTCTCCGCCCGCCTGCCTCTCCCTCTCTCTCCCTTCCACTCTCCTCCCCCTTCCAGCTCTTTTCGGTGTGTGTGTGTGTCAGTCGTGGCTGAAGCCGAGCGGAGTGCGGATAAGCGAATGGCTTCTGTCCGTGCCGCGGCGAGGACAAGCTCAACTCAACTTTCTCCAGCTTACAGTCCCGCACTTTTGATCCGCAGTACTTAAGCACACCGGAAACCATTTTAGGACACTAGCAAAGTGAGCGTGGAGGACGAGTGTGGAAAACTTTGAGAAGGGTTGTTTTGTGGCATTTACGTTAGGATAGACATGCACTGAAAAGGGACAGTGGACACAGAGAAAGACTGACAAGGTGGTGTCCAAGAAGGAAAATCGGGGACACAAGGCTCCAGTTCCTGAAGAAACTTTCACGTTTTTATTGTACAAATGAAAATGTGTGGTTTATGAGTTTTATTCCTGTGGATATTTTTTTAACCGCTGCTCTGTTTTGGAAAAAATTACGATGCAAGGTATGATATTTGACAGGCAGCTGGAAAAACATATGGGATCTCAGTGACAGGTCTGTGGATATGCTCGCACGTCGTGCGCTCCTCAAGACGCTGCGATGACTCGCTACCATCTCCTTGGACCTCAAGACTGGTTCTAGTCAATTAACTAGGAACTGTATGAAACTCAAGAGGAGCAAGACAGAAACTTGCCTACTCATCAGTTTCGTTTATATTTCTTTTTTAAGTCAAGGATTTGAGCACAAGATAGCTGGCTGTTTACTATGCTAGGATGAGTCTACTACTGTACGCTTTTCTCTGTGGATTATTGCCAATTCAGATTAGTGGTAAGTTTTGCATGTTGTTCATTAAAAATAATCAAAATCACTTATACCTTTTGCATTACAATGCGAACGGGATGTTTATAACAAATATCAGCGTTATCGAGCAGCAAGACATTCCGCAGTTGTACTGTGAGATGTTTTACTCGGCGTATATTACTATATTCTGGATGATGAAATATTTAAACCAGAAATTCGATAGTGCAAGTTTTCAGTTTTATTGTTCTTTGAAACCATGAAACTGGCTCGCTTGTCCTTGCTGGACGATATGTCTACGCAGGATACGCAAATAGGACAAAATATTTTCGAGACTCCTAGTATTGGGTAATAAAAAGCTAGATTCGGTACAGTGATGCTGGATTCCGTGTACGTGCAGATTACTGGATTCTGCATTTCAAATGCTGTCTCTCTACTAGCAAAATATACCAGATTACTCCCTTAGTAAAACTGGATTGATTCCTGATTTAACGTGAACTTTGAACGCAGCGATCGTCGCTATTGCCAGCTCGGTGAGACATTGGTACTTGTCCGCCCTTGCGCTAGGCTTGTTCTCTAAGCACGGCCGCGTAGAGCCGAATTCCTCGATGCGGGACTCTAGCTGTCACCGGGCGATGACACCTGCTGGGTCCGTGGGATGCGCCGGTAATTAGTGTTCAGTCTGCAGTATTTAACCCAGATGGACTTTGCTTGGAAACTGCATGAACGGGGTGCTTTTGAGTCACCTGTGCCGTCTGTATAAAGCCACTTCAAAGACCCTATTTAATCGGATGTGGAAGTGTCGCTGTGGTCTGATATATTTAAAAAAGGCAGCAGACACCGCACATGTGGGGGCTAGCGGGCTATGCATAGGTACATGGAGTTTTGCTGAATAAAAGAATCATTGTCGCTAAACAGTATGAAGTGATCTTATATGGGTGACAATAGTAACATTATACTGTGCCGATGATATGATTATTTCATTTATGAATTAGGCCTAGCAATGATAACAACAATAGCAATAATTAAACAAATAACATTACCATTGATTATATATTTTTTGTAGAATGACATAAATGAGCCTAAAATATACTAAGCTACTGTTCCTTAAAGCTATATAGTTACTATTTTAAAAACGACATGAATCATTCTTGTTTCTGTTGCATAACGCTCGGAATTAAATTATATATATGACGGGATGTACACAGTCAGCAAGCGGAGCGATGGGATCTGATCCCGGGGGAGCGGCTCGGGTGACAGCACACTAAACACTCTGGTAAAGCTCCCGTCCGAACCCAGGAGCGGGAACCCATTGCGAGTGCTCATCTGAAGACGCCCGATACCGTCACGTTTGAGCCGCTCGGAAGTATGGCCGAGGTCATTTATCCGGGATTTCTGACGAGCACCAATTTGTTGGAATTAAAAGGCTTCAAATGATATTTTTAAAAGTACAATTAGATTCCCTAACGCGCGCCTCGCTTAATTCATTGATCGTGTCATTAATTCATTTCTCCCATTTCGTTAAGTGCAAGACTGTAGGTCTGGCCACGAATAATGCTCGTTTCGTAAAGACATTTTAATATAAAATAGAGTGCGCCTTTGTTCACAGATTTGACAGTAACTAGACGGCACTCATTCCCCTGAGACGGAATAATCATTCGTATCCATATTATTGACTTGGTCAAACCAATTAGGAGAATACGGCGTCACTAGTGACTTCGTTCGGGTTCTTTAACATTTTTCTTTTCATACGAACCGGTTTGCACGGTGGATCAGTTTTGGTGTCAGTGTTACCGTGTCTGAGTTTCATAGCTTAGTCCCGTAGAGAAAACTTCATATGGATGCTACTTTTTGCAGCTTGACATTGCCGACACCTTTCAAAAGAGGTCGCAGACAGATAATTGGATTATCTTGCATTTCTCCGCTTCACTTGGCTATCAACGGGGGTCCCTGTGACCAAGTTTATCGGCGTTTAGCCTTCGGATCCGGCGCCTCCGGTTACGCGCACAGACATAGACGTGGACGGAGCGTGTGCAGACTGCGTGGCCATCGCACCTCCGCATAATCCGGCCGCTTTTCAAGATTTAACTGAAAGCAGAGCAGAGCTAATGACCACGACGACTGCGGCTGAAAATTCAATACACAGTATAAGTTTGTAGGTACCGATCGAAGTGGTTCATATGTTTCGTTGTTGTACTTAGTTTAATCATAGAATCACCCAACTCCTCTTTGAATTAGCATTTAATTTTTTAAACTATATATATATATATATATAAGTTTATTTTAAAAATTTATAATAAGTTTTATTAAAATAACTGAGCAGTTCGTATTAAAAAGTTGCCTCTTAGCCTAAAAAATTTAGTACGAAAATCATTTTGGCCCTCTATCCTTTGAGGTGTAAAAATAGTCAGTGGAGTCCACATTTGGATGTACTGCGTTCAGTATATATGATGTAAAGGTTATCGTTTACACTATATTATTTTGGAGCTTGGTTGGTGTGATTCACTTTGGAAAATACTTGCTGTGGAGTAGTGCTTTATTCTTTTTGAATCTCTGCTGTGTTCCCTTTCAGAAAAGAATTTAACATCTGTTTGACTCCAAAATATTTGATCATGTCTAATGTATAAGTAGCTTCACAGCTGGCTAATGGTGCCTGTGTTAGCCTGCTAGCATTTAAAGCTCATGATTGTGGTGTGACTGGAATTGGTCTACAAGGTACTGAATGACCAAATGTAGTTAGGGAGCCTGTAGTGATGTACTCGTCAGAGCCATCTGTAAAAATATATGTAAATTAATCTGTTCAGGTCCTTTACTTGACACCAGATGGTACCAGCTTCCAACAAGGGACCAGCTCACAGGGAAAACTGTTCCATTCTACCATTAAATGTAAGGATGAATCATTTCTGATACAGCTTCAATTGTTTTTAGCAAAAATGATCAAATGTTGCACAAACAGTTAGAAATCACCAGGGTGAGTGCCTCATTTAAAGTAACTGAATTATATAATTATATAGAGCTAAAAGTTATACTTCAGTGTTACTCTTAACAGACCTGTAGCCAGTATGATTCATATAGCTTCTGGGAACTTTGCACGACAGCCTGCAGCGAGCCCCGATCGGTTCACTCATCATCATACCAGCCCTGATGTAACCACTGTGTAACACACGTTGCCCCCTCTGGTTAGAAACCAGTACTGCATATTTTTAGCAGATCAGATTCATTATGTAAATTCTGAGCTAATTATTAAATTACTTGTCATGAACCATGTTTTTTTTTCAGTATTGTCTGGCTGTAGTACAGGACATGCCCTGATTTTCCCAGTGCAGCACCTTGAATGTCTACCATACCTACAGGGAGTTAAAGTACAATATTACCACTTTGGTCTGAAGCATCCCAAAGACAATCCCAACATGTTCTCCTCAGCATTGCTCCGATAGTTTGCTTTCTACATCTTTCTACTATTGGTCATTATGGCAGGAATCAGCTGATATATAGAAGTACATAGCTCTGCATGTGACAGGCATCAGTGATTATCGAGGTGACTTAGGCCTAAAGAATGCTGGTGTGTGTAGTTTCCCTGTGAATATGAGCTTGTATGGGCAAAACACTGTATCTTTGCTACTGGGTCATTTAGAGCTAAGAGCCTCTTTCTGAAAAGGAGTATCTTAATCATTAACCCCCCCCCCCCCGCCCAAACCCACCAGCCATCCCACCTCCAGCTCGTAAATCATAGTTCTTCTGAACTGTCAGAGAGAGATTAAGACCCTTAAACTTGACCTCGCATAGCCTCTTCACCTGCTCCAGAAATAAGGGCTATTAACACTGAGGAGGTGTGTGTGTGTTTGTGGGTGTGTGTGCATATGTGTGTGTGTGAGCGGGTATACCTATCCTTATGGGGACACAATGTCCCCATAGTGTGATAAATATCTGTTTTTTT
>JAODUD010000036.1:15670828-15696052 GCA_026784285.1 Stomatorhinus walkeri
ACATTTAAAGCAGCGATTAGGCGTTACGTTTAGAGCAGCGATTAGGCGTTACATTTAAAGCAGCGATTAGGCGTTACATTTAAAGCAGCGATTAGGCGTTACGTTTAGAGCAGCGATTAGAAGTTTCGTTTAAAGCAGCGAGCATGAGGAAGGAGCCCACTGGCTCTGTAGATATTCAGCTCGTCCCCGTCAGCACGTACGCTAGCCTGAGTGAAAATGAATGAACTTTTACAGATAAGTGCCACTTATTACGCTTATATGTATAGACATGTAATTAAGCAGCTGTTACACTGGGCTGGGCAGAAATAAACTATATTTAATGTGTTGGAGGTGATTTTGCTTATTAGTATAGCATATTGTTGGGCTGTAGGATACTGCAAACATTATAGCAGTATTTTTAAAATGAGTTTTTAAACCCTCCGGGACAAAAACATGTATTGCGTTGCCCTCTGGACACAGACGGATATTCAGAAAACGTGAAAATGGCGCATCACCACTGCTCGGTGACAGCAATACACACGATTATATGTGTCAGGGTTTACTTTAGCTGCTGTGAATTTTATATATTTTTCATTTCATGTTACTTGGGGAAAAATTACACATTATTTTTGCTGCATTATTAAGTTTGTTAAATATTTTTCTGTGTGGGCTTGTTTCCAGGATAATATAAAAAGGATTACATACAGACTTGCATATGAGATTATATGTAGGCTCCGCTTACGTCCAAGCGAATGTGGCCCGGGTGCATCTCTGCGTTCGCTTGCCCTAATGCCTTTTGGTTCTGTGGCTAACAGCTGATCCCACCAGGTTTGACCTCCATCCGGTAGCCTGGCCCAAACATTCCTTTATTTCCCCAATGACATGTCTATAATCCACTTCAATATCCTTCCCGCACACGCTAACAAATCACACTGTGTTATTGTGCGTGTGACCCGGACAACCAAGTCTTATTACATTTCATGAAACAGTACAAGCTAGTTCTACGCCGCAGATCAATAACAAAGAGTCTCTAGATATAGTTTTTTCCCTTTCTTTTTTCTCCCTAGGCCAGAAATAAATCGGTACACAGAAGAAAAAACAGCCCAGCTCACTTGAGGCTTAATTACAAAATTTAGCCTTCACTTATAGACGGTAGGCTATAAATCTAATTTCACAGCACGATAGGTAAATCACAAAGTCAAACCGCGTCTCGATCTCTCTGTCAGCCTTGTCTCTATATGCTCAGATTGACAAACAGAATATATATTGGATTGATTAATTCTCCTCATGTCAAGATTTCCGTTTTTCTCGCAAGCTGGAAAAGTCAAGAAGGTTTTCTTGCCAGGAAATGTGTTTATTGGCTAAGAAATTGTCTTCGTTGCTGCCAAGTTAATGCAAAAACCACAAATAAACACATGTATAAATCCCTCTTATTTACTTCAGAGCAGAAGGATCTGGGGTCATGCGATGTCATGATGCTGGCTCTCATCCCACTTGCATCCATGGGCTCTTTGTCCCCCCCCCAGGCAAGGATTTCAGGGACGTGGTCATGAGTGGGAACCGGAACAACAGCATCACGGAGCAGATCACGGACGTGGTGAAGCAGCCGGCCTTCATCGCCGGCATCGGCGGGGCCTGTTGGGTCATCCTCATGGGTTTTAGCATCTGGCTCTACTGGAGGAGGAAGAAGAGGAAAGGTCTGAGCAACTACGCAGGTGAGAGCACGGCTCCACCGGCTCGCTGGAACCCTCAGCAGCACTTATCCTGCCTACAGAAACATACGCGTGTAGATCCAGCTGATAATCAGGATGTTCCAAAATGTTTCATTTTTTAGGCAAGTGTAGTTTTATTATTATTTAATACCTTCTGAAAAAGTCTGAATAGAAAACTACTTGCACAATTCTGCACTGAGTATTGCCATAGGGTTACATATAAGGCAGCTCACACAGCCGAAAGGCCTTCGCTGCTCACACACACCCAACATTGATCGAGGTAAACAGATGCCAGCAGAAGAAGGAGCCTGGAGACCCACTCTCTGGTCTGCCTGAATGAATGCATGAAATGAGTGATGCAAGCTGCTGATTCATCCACAACAAATATACTGTATGCTCATCCGCTATCATTTTCTGTTGATAATAAATATGACTGTAAGGCAGCATTCACTGCGTGTACAAAGGATTCATTTTGGTGTTTCTTCATTACCCCATGATACATAATCAGGCTTGTCAAATACATCCCGTTATTTGTTAGCATGAACCTATGGCAGCCCATCATCTGGAGAAGGACCGGGTGTATGGTTAGTGCACGCTGTAAGGAGGACTCAGACGGACTCAGAGTGGCAGCCGCCTTCTTCACTGGTGTATAGCCCTCCCAGATCCCCCCCCCCACCACTCAATGGAGCCACCCTGACATTTAGAGTGGGGGCTGGCTGGCATGTGGGGGTGTGCAGCAGAGGCTAATGGGCGAAAGTTAATGTCTTAGCATGTTGCTCTGCACTGAGCGGATGTAGCTGAACCAGAGCCCATAATAATGTTGTAATTTCATTTGATCTTAATTTCTGATCTATCACTACTGTGCTATTTGCTACTGATTTAAAAATATCCAATATATCTCTCCAGGCTTTATCTTCTCCCAAATCCTCTCTCTTTGAGCCCCTCGTCTCTCCCGCTGCGCCTGGCTTTATACCAGGAATCCCTTCCTAAATGCTCTGAGTGTTCCTCCTCCAGCGTCCCTGCTTCCTGCTTAATGTTCTCCATTTCCCAGCCATTCCTGGGATTTGCAGTTGGAAGGTGCGCCTTTTGGATTCTGCAGTGAAGCAGAGCTGCCCCTCTCTCTCTCTCTCTCTCTCTCTGCCCCTGCCCCTCCATCTGCCCGACTGAAAGCTTGCCCTTCAGCTCGCCGGCTGTGCCCCTGCATGTTCCCGCTTCATGTCTTGCTCCCCTCCGAGTCGCGACCACTGCCTGTGCCCACGCTCAGATCCAGCCCTGATCAAACCTTCTCTCAAGCTTTTAATACTCAAATCTTTCTGTCTTCTTGTTTTGCAGTTCAGTCCTTCACCTTCACCCCCGCAGGTACTGTCCATTTGTCCTGTCTCCTCACTCAGTGACACACCCTGTTCACAGATGTCATTACCCACAGTAATGTTGTCTTTTTCACATCTGATAATGTTTTAATTGATGTCATTGGGGACAGAGAGAAGAGACTGGTGTAAATGGTGTAAATTCCTATAAATCCCATTCATTTCATTTAAAACCGAATCCTTCCATAGTACTATTAAAAAAAAATACTCCCTTGAAGAAAGCCAGTACACGGTTTAATTCACATCCAGTAATCATGACCCAAAGATCCAAGGACAGCAAGAAGCATATCTCCCTTAGTTGTCCTGTGCTGTGCCTGTATGTCTGTTCCCCTGTACCGTGCACATACACTGTCCCTGTCCCCTCTGCCACTGAGACCTTCTGTAGTCTGCTAATGTGTTTCACGTCTATCCTTCTCTGGTCTTCTCTCAGTCCCAGTCCCTGGCTCCTTGTCAATGGCGCCAGTCTTATTCTTGTGAAAAATGGCTTCCCGTCCTCTTACCCTTTTTGTCAGTACCCACCAAGCCCGCTATAATTCTCCAGGTCTTTCGCTCCAGTCGCTTTTTCATGATCCAGGGGTCATTGGTGCTGATTTTTCGACTGGGGTTATAATTTTTATGGCTGCTCTTCTGTATCTGTTCTCTTTGCGGCTTTATTGGGTGATTATTATTTTCATCTGAGTGACCTTTGGTGCTTCTTGTAGGACCCTTTGACTGCTCCTATCGTCGGGCCTCGTGAGGCACACATAAGGGAGGCTGGCGGGACCTGCTCCCTGACCCTGCGCTTTGCAGCCTCTTCGCTTGCCGAAGGCTTTTATTTCTCATGAGCTCTGTTGTTTAAAGGAGATGCTTCCAGATCTGTGATTATAAACAAAGTTTCTTAGATCAGCCAGTCCAAACACACTGTCCCCTCTTGTGATCCCTCGCTAGTGGTATTTGATGCTGGCTGTGAAATTGCGTTTAATCACATGGTAAACACGTTTCACCAGATTGTTTCAATTTTCTTCCATATTGGCCGCTTCACTCAGTGCGTAACCTCTCCCACACACTTCATCTCACTGCCTGTGCCAGTTTATTTACATGTATGGGCAGAGTGGAAGACCAGGGGGGCTGTCGAGTCTGTGTGTTCGCTCCATGTTTCTGGGGATTTGTTTAGGAGCCCTTTGGTCCTCCCACGCACCAAACATAGACTCTTCATGCAAATTACAGACTGAATGTTCCTTGTGTTTCATGTCTCTGAGGGTGCATGTGTGTCTGTGAGTCTATGGCAATGGACGGCTGTCCTCTCTATGGAGTAGCTAGGGTTACCCTCCCTATGTTAGACTGGATCACTATGACCTGATTGAAGAAGTGATCACTTAATTAAATACACCTACTTAACATTGGCTAGGATCCCTTTTCTCTGACGAATAGTCTGAATGGTGCCGGAAGCTTTTGTACTAGTCAGCTTCCTGTACAGTCACTCATTAGCAAGGTTTTCACATTCAGAACTGACACTGACTAAATATCTTTTATCACATCATTCTCTGTGAACTCTTGATACTCTACTGTGTGAAAAACCCTGGACTGTGAGATGCTGGAACCACAAACCTTCATACCTTCAAAATCATATCGCTGATCATCACTCTTATAGGTGTCCCTCTGGATGCTCTCTACATGCTTAATGCCTTGAACTGTAGCCTGGTGTTTGCTTAGGGGAGACAGTATTAGCATTAGCGAGCAGGTGGCATTTTTTTGCACATGGGGCACCTCTGGTGATGAAGCTTATGGGCGGAATCTTCCTGTCACACTCATCTAGGATTGTGTTGGTGTTTTTACGGTTGAAATGAGGTGCTACCCTGGGCATGAAGATGAGGATGTGGGTGAGAATTTCATATAGCTGTCCTCTGCCCTAGTGGCATATGTCTCGTATGGGATTTATTCTGGGCTGTAGGGCTTTGTGGGGGGGTGTGGGGGAGTGCAGGACCGAGAGACGGACGAGGAGTGCAGGAAATGCCGTGCAGTTGGCTCTTAAGGCTTTTGTTGCACGGGTTTGGGGATTCTGGGAGATGGGGGGGTGCGTAAATCACGAGCAGCACTGGCATTCAAGCAGCTGGGAAGATTTGATGGAATTTTTATACCATGATTACAGCCCCCACCCCCCTGTTAATGCTTATTAAGGGGGATTAATCCGTGCTCATATTGGAGAAAGTGTTTATCGGAAAGGAGAGCGGAGCCGTTGGGCGCCCGCCTGCCTGCCAACATTAAAGCGGGAAATGTGTCGGCCTGCAGATACGAACATCAGAGAGTGATGGAGCAGCAGCACGGCGTGTGTGTGTGTGCGCGCGCGCGTGTGTGTGTGTGTGTGGTATGAGGGGGGTGCTGAAGAATAAAGGGAGAGGCCCGTGTTTGGGGAAAATGTCACCTGTGTCCTGTGGCGGGCTTCTGCCTCGCTGGGGTGTATATAAGCCCCTAAGCACGTCAGGCTGCCAGACACAGCCTTGCTGGGGTGTGCTCCCCCTTCCTCATTGTTATACTGGGGGGGGGGGGGGCAAACTTCCAGCCATTTCCAAAAACGCTAGTTCGACGTATCTCTTGGAGTTTGGCTGATAGAAAACAAAAATCCAAGATAGAGGTTTGATAGAGTGCACCACCCCCCCCCCCCCCCAACACACCTGTGCCAGACTGCGGCCGCCACCCTCCCCCCGACCCCCGAAGCTCCATCCTGTGACTGCCACTGAGAGCTCTTTCTTCTCTCTGCACTCAGCCTCTCTCCGTCGCCACACCATTGTCCTCTCTTCTCCGCAACAGCCGCAGCCTGTATCCCTAGAAATTAACAGTGTGATTAAACAGAAGGAGGAATGGGAATGTGTGGAATCCTTCCTCTAATCTCCATCTGTGACCCAAACGGGAATGTTGCTCTGGCATTTTCTCATGGGAGGGGCACATTTCCCGGCGTTTGGCTTTGCTTACTACATCAGGACCCTGCCAAGGACTTCCCCCGATTTGGCCCTGATTTCCGTTTCGGGTGGAGATGCAGCGGGGAGGTGTAGAGAAGCCCTAACCCATCAGAGACCAGAGGGAAGCTGCCTGTTCATATCCATATATCGCCATACCGCTGGCCATACGCTCGGGGACGGCTGTGTGAGCCCATAAGCGTGACATAGCTGCTTCCATTAGCACAAAGCCTCGAACGTCCTCCTCATGACGCTATGTTTGCAGTGCCCCCTGCAGTACCAGGTCGTATGAATGGGGGCAGTCAGAGGTGACTCTGTCCTTACCTGCCATCTCCCCTCTCTCTCCCCGCTCTCTGGGTCCTGCTGTCCACCCCTCCCTGCCCCCAGTGACGTTCCAGCGTGTGGACGGCGGCTTGATGAGCAATGGAAGGTGAGAGCACAGGGTCCGCCGTGGAGGGGGGGGGGGTGTCTACCACAGGTGATTTGGGGGTGTCCCAGCAGCCTCCTACTTCCGTACCTGCAGCATATAACGCAAATAGGCTATAGATACATGGCATCGTCTATCAGTGGACAGCACTGCTGTCCCCCCTCAGGGTTGTGGGTTTGAATCCCACCTCCTCCCTGTGTGTGTGTGTGTGTGTGCATTCCATCGAGGGAGTATCCCAGCCTGGCCTGGATAAGCATTTAGACAATGAGATATATATATACACACACACACACACTGAAAAGAGGAATTTCTCATTATTAAACCATAATTTATTATATAAAAATTGCATGTTACGTGAAAGAGAGAAAATTAATCTCTCTTCTCGCTTTCCATGCTATAATTTAAAAGCTGGTTACAGAGGTGAAAGATGTCTTCACCTTTACGCAGCACTGAATGGTAATGCGACACAACTGCGCTCGACTGGGTGAGGATCATCACCGAGGCGGACGAGGTTCATGGTGTTGTTCGGTGAACAATGAGAGTCACAGGTGTACATTCAGGCATACCGCATGCAGCATTTTGGAAGTGACGTGTGACGACTCACATACCTGAATGAATCACTACAGATTTTAACATCCGAAAAGATCTTATTAGTGGGAAAATTGGCTTTTACTGACAAAATCTATTGTGGTTGCTAATTTCAAGGGGGCTTCCAGTGTCTGCCTCCATCTGCGCAGTATGTATCTTATCGCTTATTTATACGCATACCGCACACATAAACATGCCAACAAGCATATACCCAAAACATGCACACATTCATGCATTAATAGATGAAGTCATAAATCTCCCTGAAAGAATTAGCAGAAACAATTTAAGCCAAGAGGGGTTTTATTTTATCATTTATCTTCCGCCGCTGCTGCAAAGAATTCTGGGGCCCCCAGAGTGATGAATTTCCCTGTCACCTCACTCGGGCGGCTGGAATCAGAGCATGTGTAATGATGTAAAAATAATTACCCAGGGGAGCTGTGCGCAGGAAACCCCTCCCACCCCCAGCGAGCCCCCTTTCCTCTCCTCCCCGTCTGGGGTGCCAACTGATTTGAATGACACCAGTTACAGACTCGATAAGGGTATTCAGCAGAGACCCTTGGGACCCCAGCTCCACTGTCTCTTCTTCCCTTTCCCTTATCACACCTGAATAGTCAGGTCCACTACCGGTCTCACACACTTGCCCTGGGACTCAAAATTAATTAGGACCCTTTCAGTCACACATACGGACACACATGTGCACTCATGCACACTCACTTGCAGAGAGACACACTTCAGTAAACACATATATATACTCGCCGCCTCCTGGAAATTGCATAGTAGTAAATGTAGTTATATATACACTCGCCTGTGTGCCCACGTATAAATTTGTATGTGTTCTGGTCGTGCCAGAGTGGGGTTTCGTGTTTCCAGTGAGTGCACGGAAAAATGAGCCAGACCGTTTGCCATTCTGTTGTCTTGTTTCCGCTTCGCTCGAGTCCTGCAATTTTCCACCTAAACGGGCAGAGCGCTCCCCACAGCGGGTGGGGTTTGTGGGGCAACGGAGTCCCCGGGGGTGACTGCATCTTCAGCCCCCACCCCTCTCCCCCCAGAAGGGATGTGTAGGAGCTCCAGCAGCAGACAGTCACACCTTTGCAGAGTCACCCAGGGGCCATATGTTCCAGGTTTTTTTACCCAGTCCCAGCAAATAGTAGAGGGGAATGTGTCCATTTGTTATGTAGGATGTTTATTGCATTAATTAGACAATAGCAAATGAAGCCACGTCTATTCCTGCCTTCTTATTGGCTGTTGCCAAATTGCCCTGACGGAACAATTACACTTAATCGATCACAGAATAAATGATTCATGGAAGATGAAGAGGGTGCAGATTGGTAAGCTTGGATCCATCAACTTTTGCTGCTCGGCTGAAATTGATAAAAGCCGATAAGTTGCAGTGCGTCCTCATCCCTTGTCCTTTGTCAATATGGAGATTGTAATTAGGAGGTAGTAATAACTTCCTATCTTTCCCGCAATCGATATCTCAGCAACAGCAGATTAGGTCCTAATGAGAGACGGTGGACCAGGCCGTCCAGCCAGTGAATCACTCCGTTACTGTCTCCATGGAGGCTCCATTGACTAGATTCCGGAAGCCGGAGTGACAGGAGGCTAGAAAATGAATATCCGTGTTGCAACATTACTTAAATGACTTTTAATGAGGGGGTCCCATTCCTCAGCCGGCGCGCTGGACCATAAAGGTCTGATTTACGAACTTGTTTCCCTGGTAATATCACTCTGTCGCCTCGTTTGTTGTTTCTCTTGCTTAATTCATAATGGCCCGTATTTCAAATACTGACTCACAGTGCGTCTTTAATACAGTGGTGGGGTGCGTAGACGTTTACGCACACACGGTCATGCCTGGCCCTAACCCAGAGCGACGCACTTCCACACCTGTGCTCCCCAAGCCGCGACACACATTTAACAAAAGCACGCCCTCATTTCCTCTCCAATGATAAACACAAGGACGAGGCCCCCGTTCCTGCTGTCAGCAGCCCCGTCACGCTGCCTCACTCATCATCATCCCGCCGTTTTTTGGTGGAGTGTGTGTGTGNNNCTGTCAGATCGTGTATCCCGCTCCTCATCTTTGTCAAATCCTCAGACTTTGGAGGGCTGATGAGTACAGGGGAAGGGGGGGGGGGCATGAAAGGGAGGGTAGGATGTGGGAGGAGAGGGGAGAGAGAGGGTAACGATGTGACAGGTGTGGCTGAAGGAGTAGCAGAGTATTGGAGAGGGGGGGTAGGGTACTGAGATATATTAACCAATCAGCAGTGAGAGTGTCTGTTGAGCTGATGAGTGATTGGCTTCCCCTCTGGGCCCGTTTTGGCACACTAGTGTTCCATTGGCTCCTTTTAATTAGGCAGCACTCTGAGCCCCTTCCTGCTGCCTACCAGCACGCAGCATCTGGGACTTCAGATTCCAGCTTTGCTGGCAAGAGAAATCCTTCCATAGGGCTCTTCAGTCACCAATGCGGTAGCTCCCAGCCGCGAGCTCCGCCCCAGTAACGAGGTTTACATATGAAGGTATGATGTAATGCCTCTGTTGATGACAGGCTTTACATTTTCAGGCCTTGATCTTCTCTTCATGGCCCAGCGTAACGTGGGACAGACCTTCACCCTGTGAAGCTGTTTCACCCTTTGCCAAACCTGAGAAGTGTGATTAGTTACTGGGGCGGGGTCAAAAATAGAATTGGACTGCACCATTTGTGCAGTGTGGAGAGGAGATTTTATTAAGAAATGGTATAGCAGAGAGAGATGAAGACACCATAGAGGTGAGAGAATGATAATTTTTGCCTCAACAATAAAAGAGTAATGGAGGGGGGGGGTTGAACAAAGTTGGTAGGGGTGGGGGTTTGTTTGAAATAGCAGGAGTTCACCAGCCTCAAGGATTTTAATCCCCTAGAGGAAAAGCCCCATTTCCCATGTCAGGGTGTGAAATTTGTAAGGTCCTCATTACCGGCAGAGTCTCTCCTCCAGGCATAAAACATACGCATGTGCACAAACACTCATGTATGTTTGATGTCATTTCTTTGCTCAGCCTCCCTATAGACTTCAGGCAGGTTTTTATTCTAAATCCCTGGAATCCTTTGAAATCGCTGTATTTTAAAAAAGTGAATATTTTTGAGAAGCCGCGCCGCCATCCAGCACCGGAAAGCACACGTCTGATTCACGCTGCTCTCTCCCACAGCCGGCCGGGCCTCCTTCATGCCAGCGACCCGGCATATCCTTGGCTCGCAGATTCATGGCCCGCTACCAGTCTGCCTGTCAACAATGGCTCCGGGGGCCCCAATGACATGGGCAACTTTGGCCGAGGAGGTAAGATTGCGAGCTCCTGTAATCCCGTTATATGCCAGCAGCGCCCGTGTTACATGTTACGCTTTACAGCCTAAATTCCTGAACACTGTAAACACATTCAGAATAATTTCTCTCAAATGCAGAAACGGTACAGTGCCTCAAAACTCTTGCTATTTCTGTACTGTGTTTATATACAAATTGGGCTTTTTGATTGGCATTCATTCTGATAGACAAACAATAAAGGAAAAAATACATAATGGGTAAAAATAAAAAAGTCTGTCGTGTGTGTGTGTGTGTGTGTAATCCAGTGTAGGTTTTATGTATATAGGCTCGGTCTGGTACAGGAACACGGTCATAGCCTCGGTCTGGTACAGGAACACGGTCATAGCCTCGGTCTGGAACAGGAACACGGTCATAGCCTCGGTCTGGTACAGGAACACAGTCATAGCCTCGGTCTGGTACAGGAACACGGTCATAGCCTCGGTCTGGTACAGGAACACGGTTATAGCCTTGGTCTGGTACAGGAACACGGTCATAGCCTCGGTCTGGTACAGGAACACGGTCATAGCCTTGGTCTTGCACAGGCATATTGTCATAGCCTCAGTCCGGTACCTGCACACTGTCATGGCATTGGTCGCAGGCATCCTACTCTTCGGAGAAGGCACAGAGAGAGTGCAATGAAAGAGTTGTAGGGAGGGGGAGCACTGTGTGTGGAAAGATGCCCTGTGCGGCGAGTCATGAAGGACGGGCACCATTGACTGGCACAGATGCGGGCCTCTCTGTCGTGACTGTACATCATCCCCCCTTCACTGATCTCACAACTGCAGGAAGACAACATGTGATCAGCTGCAGGAGGGCGTCGTGCCGTTAGCTGTGCTAGGATATCAGCCGATAAGGTGATGCAATGGGAAATGATGGCGTGCATTTGGCTGCCTTAGAATAGCGTGGAAGCATTGCATGCATTAACCATGCCAAGCCAGTGTACAGTAAGGTGGGGTGCTCAGCATTCAGTCAGCAGTAGAAGGGTACAGGCAGAGACAACCAAGCAGGTAGGCGGCTGCGGAGGGGCTGAGTGGGAAAGGACATGCGTGCAGATTCTAGGGGCTGCATCGAACGGATACGCAGATCACATTCAAACTGAACGTATTAAGCAACAGTGCGGTAGGACTTCAAAGAGGATCACCAGGGGCTTCACGGCTAGCCAAGGTTTGACCTGCACTTAGTGTGAATTGTTCATGTTTGTTAATGATGATCGTATGAATGCTAATCCCACTCATATGATCAATCGTGACCTGCACTGGTTGCAGCACTCGGTATTAATTCCCCCGAAATACAAGGACATGGTTCAGCCTGTACTCTATCTCTGCCAATTTGAACTCAAATGCTCCCTGCTGCAGCATCCATAGACTAAGCATGGGCAGTACTGGCTCTACAGCAATTTAGCTCGTTGCTGATTGCAGTGCAGAAGACAGTGAGAGGGGCTCTTACAGCAGGGAAATGGGCACCTTCCTCTGTCTATTTGATAATAGCTGCTTTTCTTTCCTTCCTTATGTTACAGCGTCCCCCCACCCCCTCTGCTCTCAGAACCTAACCCCGCCCCTGTCTGCCTCCCCCCCAGACGTGCTGCCTGCCGGGCAGGGCGAGAAGACAGGCACCATGATGTCGGATGGCGCCATCTACAGCAGCATAGACTTCACCACCAAGGCCAGCTACCTTAGCCCCAGCCAGGGGTCCCAGGCGACGCCCTACGCCACCACACAGATCCTGCACTCCTCCAGCATCCACGAGCTCTCCGTGGACCTACCAGACAGCCAGTGGAAGGCCTCTCTGCAGGCCAAGCAGGAGATGACCAACCTCGGCTACTCGCTGCCTGACAAGAACTCCGGCAACAACAGTGAGTGAGGCGGGGGGTTGGGGGTCACTTTCAGCCTTTGTGTGTGCGCGTGTGTGTTCCTGAATATTGCTACAGCTACAATGAGCCTGTCATCTGACTTCGGGTCAGTAACCCATCACCTGTGCAGTCAATGATGAAAGACGCCAATCCCCCCCACACACACACACTCCGTACACACCATCCCATCTCCACACCCCCCCAGCCCTCCACCCTTTCTTTCTCCAATTAAGTGTGCTTTCCTGACAGCCAAACGACGCTTAGGTTTCTGATTCTGCGGGGTGCGATGGCGGAGGCCGCTGCGTACAGCTCATCCTCCGATGTTTTGCAGGGCGTCTTTGGAGCATGAGCCGCTTGCTATGAGAGCAGCGTCACTTAAACACCCTTACAGAGGCAGGGAAGGAGGCATGCTGATTTATTTTGCCCTTTGTCTGGGCAGACTTCCTCCTCCTCTGCAGAGCATTTTTCCCTGCTCTTGTTTCTAGCTTTTTTTTGTCATTTGCAATATAAAGCTACCTTTCGCCCTCAAAGGCCTTTGAAAAGCCAGTGAGTTTTCAAGGTCATGACTAATGAGTATTGTAAAGCTCTGTTTATATTTATGCATGTAGTTTCCAAAGGTCTGTAATTGATTAATTACAGTTTTGCCATGCGTTTCTAATGCAATCCGCTTGAACTGGAGTGTTGATTCCTTCCTCGGTCTCCTGCGTTGTTTTGAAAATTGGAATTAGATGGAACTGGAAAGATAAACTGCACATTCATTTGCTTCATTCCTGCATACATTAGATTTGTAAATAATTCTTAATGTGAGAAATGTTTTATTCCTGCTCAGGTCCCACACACCCCTCTCATTTGCCACTTCTGTTTGTGGTTGGTCAGTAACAGAAATGGGTCAGTCACGCAGACACAGGGAGCATGTGTGTGTGTGTGTGTGTGCGCGCGCGTGTGTGTGTGTGCGCACGTAAGACAGAGAAGTTCTTTTTCCCCCACAGCTTGCCTGATGCTCTAACTGCATGATCTGCATGTGCTTGTGCTGCTAGCCAATCACCTGATGCCACTGTGATTTCTACCCTCTAACCCCTCCCCCCCCAGCACTTCTTTTCATTCCCGACTACCGATTGGCTGAAGGATTGTCTAATAGAATGCCACACAACCAATCACAAGATTTCAGCACCACCAGCTCTCACAACAGCTCAGAGCGGAGCGGCAGCCTATCAGGTTGGTTTCCCATGGGTCCAGAGAGGGCTCTGTTATCTGCTCTCTGACACAGAGTATAGCTAAGGACTGCGCTGCGACATCACGGTTTGGTTGAACCAATGGTCTGCATGCACAAATGAGCACATGCTTGACTAAAAACCGTATTAACACTACCCAGTTCCTTCCTCCTCCCCTATTGGCTTTAACCTGTATTGTACTCAGGATGCTACTGCAGTCAGAAAAACGTTTCTTCGCACGGCAGGTTGGTAGGTCTGCTTTCACAGCCAAGACTTTTTTAAAAGTTGCTGCATTATTACGACGGTAGGCTAAAGGAGAGCATGGCCAAATTTTAATTCCATTGTTTTGCATTCATTTTTGGGACAGCCTTTGGTATAGAGAATAAAAATGACATGTGCTGTTTTATGAAATATTAAGCATTAAGAAATTGTGGCCTTGGCATTACTTCACAGAAACCTGACGTTGACTTTTTCACAGACACTGGAGCTCCTTGAGCCATGGGATATAAAATCCAATTCAGCAGTAATTCCTTTTGTCTTTGATGATCCAGTTAAGTACTGTGTAGGGACTGGAAACCTTCATTCTGTAGTGTTTAAATAGAATGTTATTCGATTCTTCTTAGCATGATAACAAAAATATTTGCAAAAAACTTTTTCAATTTTCACAGACATATTCTGAGTGAAGATCTGGAACTGATTTAAGTTTGAGACAAATCACACTGAAACTGATGCAGTGACAAGAGATGGCTGTAGAAGGCCCTTGAGTTTCCATACCTGCTTGGTGATGGGGTATACAGACCTATAGACAGTTTGACAACTCCAATTAATCTTAGCTTGTTTTTTAATTTTGGGGGGAAACTTGAGAACTCAGCGGAACCCCCCGGCATCACAGGGAGAACATGCAAAGTTCAAATGCATAGAGCCTGGGCAGAGACCCAAACCCTGGGCTTCAGAGATGTCAAGGAATCATGTTAGTCACTGCATCACTATGCTGAATCTTGTGAATACTGTGAATCTATTTACTCCATGAACCTTCTCCAGACTTTGGCAGATATATTGGGAGGGGTCATAAGAAGGCTTTCTTAATATGCAAAAAGTTTTTTCCTATTCTTTTCATTTTGCAATCCAGCAAAATTATTAGCAATCCCTGGGGAACCTGGGGAAATGTACAGCCCCTGTACCCTCCGCACTCGACACATCTTATCCATTGCAGTGCATTAGCTGGTCAGCGGAATTTATCATTGGGAATCCCCACCGCTCAGCAAATTCAGGCGTGGAGAAATTGAATTGTGTCACTTAGCCTTACTGCTAGTCAGTGGAGGCACTTGAAAGAACCAGCACAGATCTGGTGAGCCTGATTACATTAAGATTAGACACACAAAGTTGGGCTTTTAATAAAGATTTTCTGGTGAGATGGGTAGTGTTTAGGGTAGGGATGGATGGTATTACGCTAATATTTTTGGTGGATCGAGGTCTTTTTGTTTTGCAAAATTTACCACGGGGAACTCCCCCAGGAACCTTTCAAAATCAACATTGGAACAGCATTGGCAGTAGGAGGTTGCTAAGGAGTTACTAAATTTGTGCTTGTTTTATAAGGTAATGTTGGTGCTCTCTGATTGGCTGGCTGCAGATGACATCCCCTGCTCAGGGTTTGAAACAGTAGTTTGGGAACAATTACCTCTGCCATTTTCCAAAGGCCATAAAAGAAGCCATCTAATTTCCAGTGTGTCTTTTTAATGAGCTTTCTTCCCGATGCACTGACTGGTTATGAGGGCTTTGGGGAATATCTACGACCTCCCATGGGAGAGTGGGGTCTGCAGTCTGTATATTTTTGGACTGGTTAATTTGGTTAAAAAATTTTTTGGTTATAATCACATTCCTATATAATTTTTTTGTCTGCTAGCTGGGTAGAATAACACCTGTAATCCATCCCTCCATTTTCCATAACTGCTTATTCAGTATTGGGGTGTTACCCTTACCAGCGGTCCCAGCAGGTATCACTGCTAAACAACAGAATCTTAAATGAAAACTGCTGTGGTAAAATATTTAGTTACATTTAGTTACAGTTCCTTCCTCCCTTTACTTCCATGTCCATCTGCCACTGTGTAGAATCACTGGTCTTTGCAGTCAGTGGAGAGCTGAGAGCTGCCCTCACTGCATAAACACCTGCATACACACCTGCATACACACCTGCATACACACCCGCATACACACCTACATAAACATCTGCATACACACCTGTTGCATGTTGTGCACCTGCCCAGTGTCCTACCGCTGTCACATTTAGCCAATTGCTGCGATTGCTGTCGCCCCAAAGTGGCCGCTCTCCCTGCCGCTTTTCCTGAAGCATACTCCAGCGTTGCTTTTTTTTCGCTAGCGTAATGACCTGTTTCATTTCATTTTTCTGGCCAGACTGGCCTTCGTATGATACAGTTTCTCTGCCTGGATCAGAGGAGCTCTAAGGAATTCAGTCGAGATTTTTTTCCTGGTTATAGGATTCTGGGGTGGGTGGGGCACTTTGATCAGGCAATGTACCCTTTAAATTTTAAAAGTCAGGAATAACTTTGTTTAAGTAACAAATTTTAAAGAAATTGACATTTCCCCTGATGCCTGCAGCAGAGAGGTCAAATGGAGCCCAAACCTCAGGAAGTTATAAAATATAAAGATTTTTATTTGATTACATTTTATGAATAGTATTTGTCATGACAATATAGATCTGTACTCATCAGCTAGATTGCCATTTTATTGTATTGCATTTGTATTGTATGTGATGTACCCCCCCCCAAACAGGGGAATGGGGGTAGCGTAGTCTAGGGGGTGGGGGTGACTGTGCTTTAGTCTCAGAGGTACTGTTACTGGAGCATCTTAGTATGCTTGGCTGGGCAAAGTGACGGAAAGAAGAGACGCCCCGCCCCAGTCTAATGGTTACCAGCTTCAATAAAACTTGTATAGTGAGGATTACAATGTCATTTATAGGACACTAAGCCCCCCCCTTATTCTTTAATGTAGTTACAGCCCACTTGGCCGGGCCTCTCCCTAAACCGCCACGCGACAGCCACTGGGACACCAGAGCCGACTGGGAATGGTACGATCCCCCAGTCACAGGGTCAGAATCACATTGCCAGCGGGATCCAGGGACCACTGCTTTATGGATTGAATCAATCAGAGAATTAATGGATTATTCTCGATAAGTCTTTTTTTATGTGTTTGTTAAGAAAACAAATGTGCCTCAGCTGAAATGCTTTCTAGTCCTGACTAGTGAAGGACAGTGCCTACTGCAGCTCTTACGTAGAATAAAATGCTCATTATTTTTCTCTTGTCCATTTAGCTACGACACTAACACACAGGGTTTTTTCCCAGTACCTCCACACTCCGCCATACCATGAATGCCCAGTCCCAGCATGAAAGTGGTGGAAAAGCTTGGGCTCTATTCAATGGCATGAAAGTCAGGGACAGACACAGACACTCAGAAACTGCTTAGCTGGCTAAAACGGGCCGCCCTCTTAAAAATGGGAAAAGGCACGAAGCCAAGGCGATGACAGAACGAAAGAGATTAGTCTGTAAAAAGAACGGGCGTGATGACAGCCTTGTAATGAGGAAGCTTAGTCTGTACTAACCGAAAGAACAGAGAAAGCTGTGCTATATTGAACAGAACCGCATGTGAGGGAGCAGTTGGCCAGACTCAGCCTCTATCCCAGAGCCACTGCCTACCATCCAATCAGCTCTCAGCAGGAGGCCACGCCATGCGGACGGCAGGTTTTCCATGCTACACTGGCCAATAAAAACAGAATCTCTTCACCTCCACATTTAAGCACTGTGAATGCCCTCGCCCAGTGTAAAAATATCAGTTGCTACTCCTGTGTTGATGGGCCACATTTTCCTTGAAGAGAAGCCCAGAGATCTGAGATGCTCTCAGGCGCTGGGCTGAATTGGGTGCCCGTGGGGCTCCTGTAATTTCGGCTGGGCCTCGTTTACAGAGCTGACACCTGCCCCCCCCGAATGGTCTCCAGCGATAGGCCTGAGTAGCCCAGGCTCGTGATCGAGCGCCCACACCTTCAACGTCATTTGTTGGAAAGTCAAGCGTTGCCTGGAGAAACGATTAGGACACCCCGATTACTCTCTGACTGCATTTACACTGGCGCTGGCGCGTCCCCTAAGCCTGGTGTGGCTTTTATTGGTGGCTTTGTGCATTTGTCATGTCCTGACACCCCCATCCCAGGCCAAAGCAGATGTTCCTGCTCCAGACCTCTGTCTTTCTCCTTGAAACGGAAACAATCCCTCAAGGCTCTCTGGCCATACATCTCTCAGATGGATCTCTGCTCTGTAGAATATACTCAAAGGAAAATACATTTAGGTTCACCAAAGAGCGTGACCCATGGCCTTCAAGTGGCGATGGGCTACATGCTCCCCATTGCTGGGATGTGGGTTATATAAGCTGCTCTTGCTGTGTTTACAGATTAGCTGTTTGTTTTATTTTCTATAGTCTGCTATGCTTTAATAGCAGGTGGTTATGAAAAGATGTGAAAGAATCCGGTGATAGATTTGAAGGATCACATCTGCTTGATATGTTAGCAAGAGTCTAGTGGAATAAAGTGAATGCTATGTGCTAGTTAATTTCTCGTAATGTGTTTGACTTTAATTTTATGCTTACTGTAAGAGATTAATGAATGTTTCAAGATAGAATTCAGACATTCACATTATTGAGTCGTGTTTAGCTGTATTAGTGTTTCCCGGGTCTTTGTGTGTAACTGTAAAACACACAATGCTTTATATTGGCGCTTCCCACACTGCTACAGCCGTTCTAATAGGAAGGACTTGGCAGCCACAGTGGACACATGTGAGGAGACACAAAGGAGACTCACTGGGGCGTTAGTGCTAGGCTGTGTGTCTGGCTGACTCTCTGTGCCCGGTTTTCACACTGAGGGGGTTGGCCTACACTGAGTTTGTCAGGTCTGCTATGGGCAGCCTGCTATCAGGGAGAGTGTCACCCCCCCCCCCAGTTCTGTCTGGGGTGTGAGCCACCAGCTTGGGCAGTTGCTTCATCAGACAGCCCCACACTCGTGATACGAGCCACAAACCCCCCCACATCACCACCACCCCAACCCTTCTATCCACTTGCCTACCACCCCAGGCTAGACAGGCAGGAAAATTGATGACAGCAGCAATGTGAATATTCTACCTCATCAGGAGGAGTGCGAGGCCGCGGTCAGTGAAGGCTGGCGAGGGAGATAACGGAGCGATCTGCGGGTCAGGGGTCACCGCGCCAAATGGAGTCAAAAGGGACCAGCACGGTCATCAAAAGGGAAACAAGCAAGCAAACAGAGGCGTGTCCCCGCTGACGGCCACATCATGATGGATGTGCTGCCCGTGGATCCCGTCTGAAACGAGATACAGACGGAAGCGGGTAATAGGGACTCCTGTGTAATAACAGAGATGGAGCTGTAATGGATTCCAACTGAATCCTATTAGGGCTACAGCAAAGGTGCAAAGCTCATTCATTACAGTACAGTAGCGCAGACAGAGAGCGATGGCAGGATCAGGAGGCTGCGGGACTCAGAAGTGCTTCCTGCTCCCCAGCTTATCTGTTTTGGCCTCTCTTCCCCACCTCACCTTTGATTGGTCTTTGAGGAAATTAACCGGAACAGAAGGTGACATTATATCTGACTCCTTTAAGGTTTGGGGGTCTTAGGTTACTCTGGTCACAATTAGGGGGCTCAATGCACCTGTATGTATGCTGTTTTACACTGAGTGATGGTGAACAGTGGAGTCACACTCAAAATTCTGGGTTTTTGCCAAAGTATGTGTAGGCATATGGCTGATAACTTGCAGTTTGTTTGTAAGGGTGCAGATCTCAGATCTCCCTCATCTCCTCATCCTTGTGCAGGTGGGAAGGGTGGGAAAAAGAAGAAGACAAAGAGCAGCGCCAAGACCTCCAAGGCCAATGGGTCGAGCTGGGCCAATGTACCCCTGCCTCCACCTCCTGTGCACCCGCTCCCTGGCACTGAAGTGGACAGCTACCCCAATGATCCCCACGAGGGTGGAGGGTAGGTCTACCCACGGATCACGGACTACCAACACGTATGGAAATTATGGGAGGAAAACTCAAGCCAAAATACCTGTCTGGAAATGATCCAGCCAGATGCCCCAGAAAGAAACTGTAACTGACTGTAACTGTTCTGCGTAGGTGTGGCGTACAAGGCCCATTACACGCCTTTGCTCACCTGTAGCCAGGCTGTTGAACAGATGCAAACCAAATGTAGGGAACTACAAAGCAGAGCAACAGGACAGCCCAGTCCAGATGCCCCAGGATGCCCTAGACGCCTAGGCTAATGGAGATTGTCTCTAATTGCTGTGCCTTGCATGTAGGATACATTAAAGGCCATGGCAGTTCCTGCACATGGTGTCCATATTCCTGCATTGTAACTGCATAGCTGCATGCAGAAGAAGCCTGAGGAGAAGTTTCTTGAGGAAGCCAGGTAGACAGATGAAGGTTATTCTTCTAAAGCAATGTTTCCCAATCCAGTCCTCGGGGACTCACAGACAGTCCACTGATCTAAAGGAAGACTTCCTAACTGCTTCAAGTCATTAGTGGTTGAAAACTGCTAAGGTAGTACAATCTCATGGGGATTTAATGCTAGAGACACAGGCTAAGAGCAACTAAGAAGAACCCTTATTTTCCTCGGCAATTGCTGAATTTATGCTGATTAGGAACAGGTCTCCCTCAAAGGGCTATAGGAGAGCACCACCCTGGCCTGCAGAGGTGTCGAACCTCAGGCGCTCACAGGCCATTCACGCCAGTCCAGGAGCCAGGGAGCTCCAGGGTGAAACTTGCCCCCGGAAGCAGCCTCTTGAATTGTTGCCAAGTTTGCTTCCTGGCGCTCCACTGCCATTAATTCTCATCTCAGAAAGTCATTGGGCTTAATAGGCTATCTGGCAAATGAGAATCCCTCAGCCCTGTAAATCTCCACACCCTCTTATTGGCAGCAGATTAAAACTGTTAAGTCCTGCGAGGTGTATGCTGACAAATTCTTTTAATGAACATTTTCTTTATGGCTGTTATTATTTCAAAGGGTGTAAGCTTGGTTATGGGTTGTGAACCTGACTTTTTTTTCCATGACTACAGAAGATGCCACTAAAATGTTAGCCCCTGTAAAGTGTCCCTTAACAATGGCAGAATAGCTTGTAAAAAGAGTTTTTGTTAAACTAGGTAACGTGTGTAATGATGAGTTTCCCGGTTGGTCTGCCCCAGGTATGAGAGCGATGGCTGGGGTGCACAGGTGCCCGTTCAAACCTACCTGCATCAAGGTCTCGAGGATGAGTTGGAGGAGGAGGAGCGTGTGCCGACTCCGCCCATCAGGGGCGTGGCCTCTTCCCCTGCAGCGGTGTCATTCGGGCAGCAGTCCACCGCAACCCTCACGCCGTCCCCCCGCGAAGAGATGCAACCTATGCTGCAGGCACACCTGGACGAGTTGACACGGGCCTACCAGCTAGACATGTCCAAACAGACCTGGTGAGAGGTCAACAGGGATTCCCAGGGTCAAAGGTCGTATGAGTCCAGTTAGAGGTCAAACGGAATGCAGAGCTGTCATGTCTGAGGTCCACCATGCTCGGTCCTGCACTGATGAATGATTGCAGGCATGTTTGAAGGCAGGTTCAAATCCTTCAAAGGTATTAGCACGCTCAAAACCGATCCATACCCAAAATAAACACACGGATTCGCCCATCTGCAAGCTCTGCACACCCGTGCCTGTTCCACACGTTCAATTTTGCGCAATCAATTTCTGCAGCATTCATGCAAGGCAAATAAAGGCCGTGTTTCATCCTGTCATCCAGAGCGAGACAGAAGCATGCGTTCATTGCGTTACAGAGGGGAAAGCGGAGGCCCTGTCAGGCGGGGGCTGCCGTCTTACCCTATAATCACTGGGTCGGCGCGAGTACGGTTTTGACAACAGGAAAGAGCCGGTAATTACATGCGGGTCCTGCCACAGGCCTCGCCGCAGGCTGCCAGCACCGTGATGGACTGGTGGGTGACGGACAGCCCCACTGGCCGACGCCCTCTGCATCCCATTGCACCAGTCACAGGGTCATTATGCTGCCATGTAGAGATGTACCACTGCAAAATTAGCGGGATTGTCCCGGGTTACAAACCCTGTGTACAAACCCTTGCCTCACTCATTGCTCACTGGTCCTTCCGTTCTTTAAGCCTCGCCCCTTCCATGCAAACACACTAGGGTGCTAAGTGAAGTAGTGAAGTTATCCATATGCCTTCAGTCAATCCAGATCAGAGTCAGTGGGACTCTCCTTGGGGGAGGCTTGCTGTACCTCTAGCAGATTCGATGGGGGTTCATTTACATCCTTTGCTCTTGTCACAGGCACATGCAAGGGGGTCCTCTCGCACCGCAGGCCCCCGCCCCCCCAGTTGGCTACGTGTCCAGCAGCTTGGTGTCCGATTTGGAAACTGACATACCGGATGATGATGAAGAGGATGATGAGGAGGAGGAGGATGATGAAGGCTACGAGATCTCACGACCACTGCATGGCATGGAGCATACACCTGGATCCAGCATGGATAACCTGGAGAGCTCTGTGACGGGTGAGTCCTTAAGCTGCTGTCATCAGACAGTTAAACACATCTGCTCCTGCTTGACGGTAAGACCGGGGTGACTTATCGTATCCGCAAAGGGCCGGTGTGTGTGTGGTTTTTCACTGCAGCTCCCTAATTAGGTCACTAATTAGAGGACTGATTGACTGAAGAGTCCTCACACTTGGGTTTGAACAGCTGACCTACAGGTTATCCCAAAAACCTGCATACACACGGCCCTTTGCGGATAAGATTGCCCACCCCTGCTGTAAGATATAATTATACATATGTGTCCTGCTCCCTCATTGGGCCCTTACACACTCATACATATGTGGCCTGCTCCCTCATTGGGCCCTTACACACTCATACATATGTGGCCTGCTCCCTCATTGGGCCCTTACACACTCATACATATGTGTCCTGCTCCCTCATTGGGCCCTTACACACTCATACATATGTGTCCTGCTCCCTCATTGGACCCCTACACACTCATACATATGTGTCCTGCTCCCTCATTGGGCCCTTACACATTCTTACACATGTGGCCTGCTCCCTCACTGGGCCCTTACACACTCATACATATGTGTCCTGCTCCCTCATTGGACCCCTACACACTCATACACATGTGGCCTGCTCCCTTATTGGGCTCTTACACTGTCGTACGTATATTCCCTGCTCTGTTAAGCACAGTTCTACATATTTATATTTTTCTATTCCTTTTCCCTTTTTCTTGCCATCAGTCTTTATAAGCACAACTGACAAGCTAGTACTGAAAATTAATACACAATCACATTAACCTCATCATTACATCAGCACAGGCTTTCATGTTCTACTCAAAGGGCAATTTATCAGTGACAATATATCAGTGTCTCCAATAGCTTCTAGGTTTTATTTATAATGTTTTATGAGTTGTAGAAGAAAATACATAGCACATTAAGGAACGGAAAGAAGTAACTCAATAGCTGTTTTCATAATACTATCAAACTGCCTGTCAAATGAAGTTCCAGTAAGTATGGTAAGTATGTTTTTTTATTAATCACGCAAAGCTGCTTTGTTTAACCTGTGGACGGGAGGATTGCTAATGCAGGGTTGTTATTCCGTGTCAGGAAAGCACAGCTTATTGTCAATAACGCGTGTAATAATTTGCTGCACACCTGAAAATGGATGCATTTCAATCAAATTTTTGGCTGCTTTTTTTTGGCAAACTCAGAGGAATTATAATAATCACTGCAAAGGGAGATACGACAGTTCTGTGTGTCTGCTGCCTGTTGTACGCTGATTAGGGTGCTGGGGAACCTGCTGCACTCAGCCAGGGCCCCCGCAGGACAGGACGGGAATATGACGGCACCGCTTACAGCCACATGGCGATCCTCGTGCTCGAGGCGAGGTCACCCCTAAGACAACCCGCCACCAAGTCAGGGGTGTGGCCTGTTTTATTTTTATGCCTAAGGAAGGATTATGCTGTTGACTTAACAGGGAGGAAAATGTACATTTTAGGTGGTGAAAGGGGCCAAATGCATAGCCTAGGTTTTGCATACAACATCTATCAGGGTGGCGTGTGCTTCTGCGAGTTGGGACCCTGCGCCTGGGATCAGAAGGTCACTGGTTCAAATTCCTTGCCTGGGTGACTTTAATGGGCCATGAGCACGGCCCTAAAGCCCAATCGCGCCTGTAAATGTAACATTGGTTCCTGAAGACTGGTTTGCCATAACTGGAGCACCAGTCATAAACAATACACCAGTTCCTGGACTTAGCCACTGTCTCCCCTTCACTGCATGTGGTGCCCCCCCCCCACCCCCCGCAGCCTCCACGGCGCCAGTGTCCCCTCTGGGACAGGGACGTGAGGTCTGTCTGGAGGCCTTGGCAGTAGCTGGGAGGAGGTTTTGCTGGGGATGATGGAGCGGCAGCATCGCTGGCCATGACACAGGCCCCCACTGATATATTTAGACGAATATAAAGAAGCAGCAGCCCTGTAATCTGCAGCATCGCCGACGCGCCGCATTACTCTGAAGATGGCACTATTTCTCCTTATCGCTGCACCAGTCTCCCCCTCCCCGCACCAGCTTGACAGGACCGGCCCAGCACCGGCTGCTCATGGTGGGGGCGTGAGTGTCAGGGGGTGCGGAGGACTCACCACAGATCCATCTTCTCCGCCATTTTATGCCACTGGAGCTGCTGGAGGGGTGGAGGGGGGGGGTGGTTGGCCTGGATTTTCTCAGCTTTAGAGAGTTTAAAATGGGCCCTTTTTCACATTTAATCTTATTCATACACAGAATCAAAAAGACCCGATCAAATAGACTGTAGACTCAAATACAAAAACACCAAAAAATATTTAGCTGAATATATTTCTTTCCATATTTCTGTTATATTCCACAGTGCTGACACACAGTATATTGCCTATTACCATTTAATGCATAGTACAACGCAATTTTAAGAGTGAGGTCGCTGGATTTCCCCACATAAGGGAGTAGCACTTCCTGTCTAGGGTATGATGGATGTGTTTAATATGCGAGTGTTATCAGTGCCTCTTTGGGCTGAGGTGGCGCTCTGGCTGATTTTATCCCCTTAAACAGCAGCGGGGAGTGAGGTCACGCGTGCCGACAGCAGGTGGAGACGCCCGCTCGTCAAGGAAAATGATTCCTGTGCTTAACGATATGCAGATGAGAGCCCATCAGGATAAATCAGTTTTAGCGCTGGCGCTGTGGGGTGATTTATGGGCCTGGATCGCAATAACAGGTTTTGGAACCGGAGGTGCAGAATTTTCCGGAAGCGGCGTGACTGTTACCAGTTCGTTTTTGCTTTTGACTTTGCAGGGAGTTTAAGGGATTCTTAAAGCATGAGGTTAGTGAGCATGGATTCAGTTTTCTGTTATGACACCATGTCTTGCGGGAGGTGTAAAGGCAGCTCCTGGGGTCTCTTTGATCCCAAAGACACCTTCATGTCCTCGCTCTGCTCCCCAGTGACGTCTCCGTGACTCCCCAGTGCTTGGGCATCTCATTCATGCCTGCCTTTGTTCATGCCGATAAGATACATGGAACAAACTCTTTCTTTCGCTCTCACAGCTTGTTCAGTTAGTCTGGGATTTATTTCTATTAGTTTGCTAATGAAAGAATCTATTCTCATACATTCCTTTGTGTGTGTGTTTGTGTGTGTGTGTGTGTGTGTGTTTATGAAGGTTTCCTTGAAGGCTGTCAGCTCCCTTTTACTGCATGGCCTTGGGGGGGGGGGGGGGGGGGGGGGAAAACAAAAAA
>JAODUD010000036.1:15722812-15741119 GCA_026784285.1 Stomatorhinus walkeri
AGGCGTGGTACGGGGGGGGGGGGGGGATTTGGAAGCTCAGGAAACTCAGAAGAATAAACACCTGAGCTCTGGTAGAATAGAAATAATAATTAAAAATTACAGAGACAGCGCAGTAAATTAGGTTCAGCATGGCCTGCTTAACAAATAATTTATCTTTCCCTGGAAACAGTCCTTTCCTCCTCCTCCATGTTAATTTCAGAACATGAAGAGTTTACCATGGTCAGGCTTTGATGGAAGCCTACTCCAATATCCTTTGTCTGGATACATTACAACCATCTCTTATCTTTGAATATCATTTATAGAAATACAATGATTAAATTCCCAGAATAAAAAACAAAAGTTTTAAAATATTAATTAGAATTGATAGGATGATATCGATGCGGCTGTATTACATCATGAAAAAGCCAGCAATGTTTGGTCTGTGAATCTGGAAGAAGCCAGTAGAGCTTTTCCAGTCTTACAGCTGATTTGTCAGACAGGAGTTACAGGCAACGAGGAAGGGATTTCTGCAATAGGCATGAAGAAAGGGGGGAAATATGGGAATATATGGGTATGTCCGAAACCAGAAGACTAACATCTCAGTGGGGACAGGAGACACTTCAGAGCTACATCAGGACCTGAACAGCCACTAAATGTTTTTTGTGCAACACATGGGAATCTGAATCGATATTAACATCACCGGCAATCTTAGGGAGAGATGTGAGGCTGCAGCCATGAGAGCGACATGAGAAGCCAGCTGAGATGTGACCCAGCTGAGCATTTAGCAGTGGGCCACATCTCCTGTCACAATGCCGTGTGTATTTATCACCAGGCCCATGCCTACTGGTAACCCAGTTAGTGAGATCCACCTGGCCGTGATTGGACTAATTGCCTTGTTAAGGTATTTAGTGCCAGCTGGGTGGGTTGGGGGAGACCTGGGGAAGTGAGGAGGAAGGGATTAGCTCGAGGGGATAGCCATGCTTCAGGTTATGGGAGCTTTTGGGTCAATTTTCTTAACTTTCAGTTTGCTCTTATTAAAAAACAAACAGCTGATCCAGGAACAGCTTGTTTGGCGACAAGTGGGAAGGGGCAATAAACTAATGCCTGTGTGCTCCTGGAAATACAGAAGTGCAGAAGAGGGGGCTCACACACAGCAATTAATTACATGAAGACGTATTTACAGGACTGCAAGGCCCTCGATTGTTTGGTGTGTCATTCAGGGAACAAACCTGGGCCTTTGTCAAACGCTGACACATCAGAGATACATGAGCAATCGTTACGCTCCGCAGCCATGAATGCAGCCCTGCGTTTTGGGCTCCCTGATGAAAAATGAGACGGTCGCCCAGGAAATGTCTTCTTTCTCTGCTGTGCTGGGGTCTAATTGCATGGGGACTGGTGAGGGAGGAGAGGCAGTCGATCAAGGCCTGGCCCCATTGTGTGCTGCACACACCCAGAGGCCCTCAGCTCCGACACTGCGGGGCCCTGGTTCTGGAAGACTCTGGTTCTGTAGGGTTACAGTTCTGTGAGACCCCTGTTCTATAGGGCCATGCTTGCGAGGGGTTCGGCTTCTGCCAGTTCTTCAAGGCTCCGGTTCTGCGGGGCCCCCCCTCCTGTGGGCTGCTCACCGTTCTGTTTGTGTCACTGGCTGCAATCACACTGCTTGGGAGCTCTAATCCAATCGAAGCCACATGCTGCTTTAATTAGGGAAGCGCAAATCATGGGACAATGAGGCAGGATACTGTCTGCCCCAGCTGGACCATAACGCAGACTACCCTGTGACGGAAATAATGGGATACAGACCATCACACCATCATAGTATCTGACAGAAGATGAGGGCTCATTCTAGTTGGCTTCTAATTTTCATACAACCCAACAATCTGTTAAAAGGAAAGTAGCTTCTCGGTTTGTTTGTGGTTGCTAATTTGAAGGAAATGTTTTGCTCTACCACCTACAGTTCCTGCTTCATAGCCCACGCTGCCTCTGCCCACCTCAATCCTGGCAGGAGGACACACACCTCATACCCATATACGTTAATGAAGGCAGATCAATGCCCTTATCTACAAAAATCCCCCTCACGTGCATTTCATCAAGCTGGTGATGCTGGTGTGTGTGGAGAACGTGCCCCCCCCTCAGAGGGCAGAAGGCACGAGTCACGGGCCAAGGCATGGAAAGGGCAAGGAATTTGTCACCTTCTGCTGCAGGAGGGCAGAGAAGGGGGGGCCATCATTAATCTCCTGACATTTCAATACTGTATTAACCTTTCTTGTGGGAAATCTCAGCTCTCATTAGTCTTTCTGAGGGATAGAAAATAATAATCAATACAACAAGCTCTCAACAGGCCTGAGAAATATAGTGCTCTCCAGCAGTGCACACCTCGTAACGCAGAGCTGACACGCAGCTTAGTCTCCCCGGATCATTTTTATCTGGGCTGGACGCTTGGCCCTGAGCCAGACATTACAGAGCCACCAGGCTTCTGTGCAGAAAAACAATGTATCATTAACATTTAAAAGTTAAAGAGCTGCGAACAAGAAGGAAGACGCTATAGAAAAGCCACAAGGAGTAGAGTTGTAGTAAAAAACAAACAAAGATTGCACATGTGCATATCAAATCAGCTGTGAAGCACCATGTGATAAGGTGATAAGTTGGCTCCAGCAGGGGGCGTTGCTCAGTGTCTGTGTTGCCGGTCTGACTGGATGCCGTATGGAGGCGGCTATGCTGGTAGTTGAAGGCTCCCACCCTCAATGCTGCAGAAACTCGCTCCTGTCCAAACAGCAGCGGCCCTTGGGCTGGTGGCGTGTGAGAAAGCTTGTCTGCCCCTATTACACACTGGCAGCCCCCAGGGAAGACCCCGCTCGTGCCGCTTACTCCTGTAATTGCTCCGTGTGAAAGCCTCATTCTTAGCTGTTATTCTAGCAACATGGGATTTTCTGTGGTGACACTTCGCCTGGAAAGTCTTTTCGGAAATGTCTGGCCCTTCTGTTCAGTAAAGAAACACGTTCTGTTCCGAGAAATCCACAGGCACAACGCAAATGCATATGGATAAACTGTTCTGGGCAAATGAATTTATAGACAGGTGACATTACTTCTGGGAAAATTATTGACCCAGTGATTAATATTGATTACAAATGACTTCTGCCAGAGAAAACATGATGTGTTTACTGCATGGTTATAATAGTCTATAGTTAAAATAAGATATTTATAAAGTGTGTATTAGAGTATTAAGTGTAACTCCAGTAAACTCTTTCCTTAGTTAAATGCAGAAGAACTGAAATGTGAATCTGCCTCCTGACGAATTAAATGAGTTGAAGTGTTTCATATTGTTAATATTGTTAAGGCAATTTTTAACAAGGATAAAAAGTGCAGGTATGACTGATGGAGTTTGGGAGAGCGTCAGTCTGCTGACGGAGTTGGAGGGGTGTGGAAGCAGACAAGGGGATTCTGCATATGTGCTGGGACAGCGAGATCCCCACAGGTTAACTGCGGACACAGCAGAGGCACTAAATAAGAGCCCTTAAAGTGACGGTAGCGCCATGACAAATGGACATGCCATTAATGGAGATTACTCTCATGTTATTAAAACGTTGGGCTTTGGTCTCTCTCCAGATCCAGGGTTCTGACAGAATATTGAAGAGGTTCTAATGTCATTATTGCAGGAGCAGATCTGGACTGACTATTGTTGCTTTAATTTCCTTGTGAAAGTTATTAGAAAGAAATCAAAAGTCAGCAAGAAAAGCTGACTACTAAAACCTGCTCTAGAGGTGAACTTTCTTTCCAACACACTCAGTTACTTGAAGTTGACACTGACAGACAAAAAAACTCTTTCAACCAGCAGACTAATGCATACACCAGACTGCATTTTCAGAAGTGTGCAATGGCGCAGCGCTTTATTTACAAAATCCCAAATCTCACGTAAAGGTCTGCAGCACCCCTCATTCAATATGCAGTAAGTGCCATGGCACGTTATTGTCATTAAGACTGTTACCTTGCTGAATATTCCGATAGAAAAAACTTTATGTAAAAACTTAAAAAACTTATGAACTGTTCAAGCAGAATTACACATTACGATGTGATAAGTTATACCAGTGCCAACTGGAAAGGCTGGTGGACAGGCACTGCTGATCAGAAAACCACTGAAAAAACAAATTCATAAAGCCTGCAGTTTACACTCGTCGAATTTTATAAAAGCACATTACAGGTGAATTTATTAAAATCACAGATTGTCCATTCCTTATCTTCTGTAACACTGCATATGTATTACCTAGCCTATTGGATGCACACACAGGTCGCTCACTTGTACACGCATTCCTTATTTTATAGTTTTTTTTTCACTCTGGACAAATTGGGACTGCTGTCTCGATGCAGGTGCCGCTGTGTGAGAGGGACGGCCTCTATCCTTGCAGCAGGATGTCAGTGACAGTGCGGCGGCTGCGATGTCCCAGTGGTTCTGTGCACCTGTAATGGTATCCGTGGAGACCGTCCTCTAGATTGCGTCCACCGACGTCTGGTCTTCCCAGACGACACACAGCTGCTTGGCTAATTATCTCACAGCTCCAGAAAAGGCTAATCAAGCAGTTTTAAAAAATGGATTGCGCGCATTCCCACAAAGGCAAATTAGCTGGCAGCAGCCGGCCCAACCCGCAAGCCGTTTTTGATCATTTATTACCATGGGCAATGGGAGGAGACAGAAATACACACACAGAACCTAATTATTCCGTAGCTGGATGCTGGCTCCTCCATCCAGCAGTGCTTTCCCACCCTGGGGAGTGTGAGCGTGGCCTCCAAGGCAGTGAGAGCAGGCGGGGAATGGTATGCAGAGGGGTGCGGCCTGACTGGCAAGTGGGCCCTTGTTGGTGATGAAACGTGGGATGGGGTCGGTCCCTGTCACACACCCCGCCCTGCCGTATCCCCCAGCCCTAGCGATAGCCCGGCTAGCCCTCCCATCTGGTTACCTTCCTTAATCACCTGCACCTCCTTGCCACCAGTAGACACATATCCGCTCATTAAAATGATGGATGGTGGCACACAAGACCCCTCCCTTCTTTCCTATGCCTGCCACCGAATTTGTTCTCGTTTAGAAACGTGCTTATCAGAGCACACCTGGGGGAAGCTGGGGGGGGGGGGGACCAAACTTAACTGTCTGAAACTCTCCTGGCAAACATGCATATATGTTTCAGGCACGTTCTGCGGTGCCTAAGGGAGACATTAATACTGATTTCAAATATAGGCAAAAATAGTGCAAAATACAGCTGTCTATATTAGTCCTTGCTATAGCTCATAACAAATCGAACTGAGAAAAAAATCCAAAATAATGACACTCATGTAAAATATAGAACAACAACCAACCAGCATTTACCATTTCTCCTCTTTCCAAGCCAGTGAGTTTAGCTATAAGCAACGTGAAAGCAGCTGTTGCAATAATAAAGTTAACCAGACAAACAAAGTTGATCTCCTAACCCCTGGATCCCACTGCATCAATCACTGACTCTAATGTTCCAGAAAGTCATCCAGTCCTCATTCTGTCCTCCAATTAAATTGAGACCTAATACCACAGGACACACAAATGGATTGTTGATCTGATCCAGCCTGCACCCGTTTAAAGCACAAATGACTGTACTAAATTTATCGTGTTTGGGACACATTATGTATGAGGAGACCAACAGGAGAAGACCATAATGCTTGGAAGAGTTGGCAGTGAAAGGAATAGTATTACCGCCAGCACAATAGCCTTAGCAATCACAAAAACAACATGCATTTGTGAAGCTGTGAGACCCAACCAAAGGAGCAGAAGAATGCCATCTATATGCCATATGAAATGTCACCAGGAGATGACATCTGAGACTAATGAGAGGTGGTACCTAATAATAATGACCAAATAATAACACAATTTAATCACCCATTCTTGGATGCTGACTTAAAAATACCTACTTCCTACAGTATTGGTTACACCAGTTCCCTCAAAACCTGAATAAAATGCCTCCTTATGTAAGGTTTTTCCTTCTGAATCCATATATTTCCATCCATCCATCCATCCATTGTCTTTCTTTGATCCGAGGTCGGGTCGCAGGGGCAGCAGTCTCAGCAGGGAAACCCAGACTTCCCTCTCTCTTCATCCAGCTCCTCTGGGAGAATCCCGAGGCGTTCCCAGGCCAGCCGAGGGACATAGTCCCTCCAGCATGTCCTTGGTCTTCCCCAGGGCCTCCTCCCAGTGGGACAAGCCTGGAACACCTCACCAGGGAGGCTCCTCATCTGGCTCCTCTAAATGCGGAGGAGCAGCAGCTCTACTCTGAGTCCCTCCCTAATGACCGAGCTCCTCACCCTATCTCTAAGGGAGAGCCCAGCCACCCTGTGGAGGAAACTCATTTCGGCCGCTTGTATTCGTGACCTCATTCTTTCGGTCACTACCCACAGCTCATGACCATAGGTGGGGGTAAGAACGTGGATCGACTGGTAAATCGAGAGCTTTGCCTTTTGGCTCAGCTCCTTCTTCACCATGACAGACCGATGCAGCGCCCATATCACTGCTGACGCCACACCTATCTGCCTGTCGATCTGCTCCATCCTTTCCTCACTTGTAAACAAGACCCGAGATACTTAAACTCCTCCACACGAGGAAGGACCCCCTCCCCAAACAGGCGAGAGCACTCCACCCTTTTCCGGACCATGGTCTTGGAGGTGGAGGTGCTGTTTTCATCCCAGCCGCTTCACACTCAGCTGTGAACTGCTCCAGTAAGAGCCGAAGGTCACGGTCTGATGAGGCCAACAGAACCACATTATCTGCAAAAAGCAGAGACCTAATCCTGAGGTCACCAAACAGCAAACCCTCAATGCCCTGGCTGCGCCTAGAAATTCTATCCATAAAAGTTATGAACAGAATCGGTGACAAAGGGCAGCCCTGATGGAGTCCAACCCTCACCGGGAACGAGTCCAACTAACTGCTGACAATGTGGATACAGTCTAATGCCTTCTCCAAGTTCACAAAACACATGTAGACTGGTTGGGCAAACTCCCATGTGCCCTCCAGTACCCTGCCGACGGTATAGAGCTGGTCAAGTCAAGTCAAGTGTATCTCTATAGCACATTTACAGCAGTTGTAACACTGGTATAAAGAATCATAAAAACAATGATAAACAAGCAACAAAACAGCAACAAAAGACATAAATGGAAATAGCTTTAAAAGTCTGGAAAGGTTATCGAGAACAGATAAGATAATAAGGTCTCAAGCCTAGATTTAAAATCAGAGGTAGTTGGAGCAAATTTAATATCACATGGTAACTGATTCCATAAACGAGGCGCAGTAATTGCAAAGGCTCTACCACCCTTCTGTTTAAGTCGAGATCGGGGGATGTGCAGGAGGGCGTTCTGCCGGATGTAGGAGTTGAAGCTCCTCCTGACAGGGGATTCCGCCAGACGTTTCCCAGCAGACCTGCACTATACACTCGGGTCTGCCAGGTCTGACCAGCTTCCTCCCCCACCAGCGTAGCCAACCCACCACCCGCCCCTGTCTTCACTCGGGTGTCCAATACATGAGGCCGCAAGTCCCACCACCCCCAGGCCTGGCTCCAGGGGGGGCCCTGGTGATCCACGTCCGGTCGAGGGAAAACATAGATCCGTGTTTTTACTCGCCAGAAGGGGTCTTATGAGCTGCACTTCGTCTGGTTCCTCAATCAGAACCTGTTTGCCTTGGGTGACCCTACCAGGGACATAAAGCCCTGGGCAACTTACAGTAGCTCCTGGGATCATTGGAACACGCCAACCCCTCCACCATGATAACCTGTCAGCTCCAGAAGGGGATCTATATATGCTAAATAAATGACTATAGAATTTTCAACAGCATCAGTAGGTTCTGAATAAGGTATACTTGTAGTCTGCCCAGTTCAATAGCAATTTTATACTTGATTATCAGTGAAATACACTTCTATGTGAATAAACAGCATCAACACAGCTGGCAGTCAAATGTAATAACAAAAGCATGATACATAAATAATCTGCTTGAGAGCTTTTTATTTTGGCATCTCATACATCTTGGACCATGACGGAATACTCCATTTTTCACTGCGTAGTCGACCCCTGGAATTTGATGATATCTCAGAATAAATATTGCATAAAAAATCACACTACGTTGACAGAAACCAGTTTCACAAATGTTTTTGGCCAAAATAAATGCCAACAGAAGCGTATTCTGGCTCATAAATTAATCTAGAATCATTATTTAAGGTTAATAAAGTTGGTGAGGTTTGAATATTAACAGCTACGGAGTCTGATTTCAAATCCAATAACCTGCAGATGATTAATCTCCATCAATCATTGATTTGTGTGTTATGCTGAATGTGCTGCCCTTTCAAAGACTAATCGTTCATCTAGTGTCTAACCTCATGGAGGTGACGCAGGCTGACACGTCATTAACTAAACTAAACCATTTCCTTGCCAGTTCTATGCAGCCTAGAAAATCCTCAGTACAGAAGGAAGTTTAATCTCTTTTTCTCTATTTGTCCTCTTCTAAACAGTATTTTAGTTAAGAGCTTAAGGTTTTTTCTGAAATGCTAAAACACTAAACCCCAATTCTCAGAACAAAGTTGTCAATTTACAAACTTAATTATTGAATCTTTTGGTAAAATCTTAAGTAACATTCGCCAAGTCAGACATTCCCCTTCACCAAAACACATTTTGCATCATGATGAACTTTGGAAAATGGCAAATATGGACGGCAAAAGTAAAACCCAACTTCCACACAGTTGTCATCGTTAACACACAATGACTCAAAATCGTTCGCGTTTCTGAACATTTGAAGAAGACAATGAGTGACTAGAACACAGATTACATCAGTCACAGAGTGGCATGGCGTAGATGGAGAACAGAAGGTAACGATCCATTGAGTATCTCCGAGACAACAGGGGTTTATTGAATAACACTGAGTACAATCAGAAATAAACAGGAAACGCTAAGGAATGAACTAAACCATGAAATAAATGCAATTAGGGAACTAAGAAATCACAAGGAGCAGGAATGCATAATAAAGCAATGCAACATGAAAGAGGAACCTTAACCTTTGAACACCTACAATGAGAGACTACAGAAGAGAGCAAGGCAGGCACTTAGACACACAAAGACAACCGAGCATTCCGAGATCGGGGGGGGGGTATTTTCCATACGTGGATTACTCGTTTAGCCGGATGTAATTGCTGACCATTTGGCATGATCCTGGATCTCTTGGTTTTTCAAAACTCTTCCTGGATGTGTTGTCATGGTAGCACATCCAAATCCTCAAATCTGCTTGGAGCAGCTTTGTTCTAGGGATCAGCTCACACACTTAATCAGTGACCGTGCATGGAAATCCGTTCAGTTGTTCAACTATAACGGACATTCAGGCTCTGCCTACAAGGCGGGTGGTGTGCAGGTGATATCCAGTGCAGGTACGTAGTTGGGATTATTAATACACGCATCTACTCAGGTAAAGTTGGATTACTACATGTACAGAATAATAATCTGCTGAGGTGTGGCATGAGTAAATGGTGTCCTGTAGTTGTGTGCTGGGCATACAGCAACTCTGGATAAAATGGACTACTCTGCCAGGTCCCTTGAAGTCTGTCATAACCGGATTTTACTGTATTAGATAGTAATTAATCTGACACATAGGAAATGAAACAATGAAACAAAGCAATGTACGGAAAATACCCCCCAGGTATGAAACTTGACCAAAACAATCAATCTGCAGAGGCACAGGGTAACAAGCAACAGGTGGAGTAACTTAAACAAGCACCGACCTTTAATAAACACTGAAACTAAGAAACATTAACTACACAGAATTACAAACTGGGGAATCTAACGCGGATGGCTGACTACACCAGGAAAGGCTAAGAACAACAGCAACAGCAAAATTGGATACAAGCAGGGTAAAGCAATAAAAGGGAAGCAAAGATTACGGTCTCTGGCCAGACTCAAACCTGCTAGGAGAGGGTTTCAGCCTCTGAGCTACATGCTCAACCTATCGACCTACACAGTAGCCCATGGAGCAGGGAAACACACTAGGGACTAGAGGTACAATACAGAAGGGGGAAGCCACGTAGGGGAGGAATAGATGGGCACCGACTCTGACAATATGCTGGAAGAGAGTGCAAGTCCCATAGGTGAGTTGAATTTTGAGGGTATGGATGGGACTTACATTTTTTTTTCCGATTACTTAAACATTAAGATCAAAAGCGTTCTACAGTTAGCGAAACACCAGCTCAAATCTGTAGAACTACAAGTACATTGTCAGCCTCATACTTTCTGCAAAACACTAAACACACCTGTACACGTTAGATACAGAGCTCTGTAAAATGGCAATAGGTGAGTTGAGGGAGAAGAGGGAGAGTGAGGATGAGATGGGGAGTCCATGGAGGAGGAGAAGGAGGTAGTGGAAGAGGCTGAAGCTAAGGTAGAGGAAAACCTGGAAGAGGGAGAGGACGTGCAGAGATGAAGAGGACCGACTTTATCAAATGAAATTCGTGCCAAACTAGTCGACCACGTGAAAAACCATGAACTAAGACTGAGGAAGGCTGGACTGAGAGTTCAGGCAAATCTCAGCAGATTTACAGTGGCATCAGTAATTCGGACATTTTGTCAACAACACATGTGAAAAACAACGTCTTCTGTATACAATAAATACCTGGTGTGTGTGCTTCATCAGCATTTTTGGTAGCCATTCCTGTAATATTTTACAGTAGGCTACATGTATGTTGTTTGGTCTACAGAGGATTGAGGGTTGAGAATGGCAAGGAGGAAGGGGACCCATAGTCACACAAGAACAAGAGAGAGTGATCACAAACGTGCTTTAAGACTTAGAAATATTCAAACTAACATTGTCAATGACAACACAGTTTTCATTAATGTCCAATAGGTCTCTCTAACCTGAATCCTTAAAAACATCAAATTCAGCTGAAACAGCTTTATTGAGTGCCATTTGAAAGAAACTCAGAGAGGGTAAGTATTGTTCACTCTAATGTAGTATTGTGCACTGGACACATTACTCTGCCAGCACCGGGATGGGGTCTAACAAATTAAAACTAATTGTGTTTTATACTTTAGTTTGGCTTTATTTGCTCTCTATTCCTAAACTATGGCAACCCAGGCTTTCTCACTCACTGGTAACCCAAACCTTCTTATTCACAGGCAACTCAGGCCTTCACACTCACTGGTAACCTAGGCCTTTTCACTCACTGGTAACCCAGGCCTTCACACTCACTGGTAACCTAGGCCTTTTCACTCACTGGTAACCCAGGCCTTCTCACTCACTGGTAACCCAGGCCTTCGCTTCTCACTGGGACCAATTATGTTTGACTCTTTTTTTTTTTTTACTTACCCCTTTTTGCCATTTGAATGGATTATGGATTAAATAGCCTATAATTATAACTCACAAATGATGAGGCAAAGCTAAAATCTGAACAATTAATATAGTTATGTAACATGCCACGGGCTACTTCCATAAAACAAAAGACTAAAAAAAATTCAAGTGGAAATGCCAGAAGAAGTACAGTACATGTGGTATCTTCTGCCATACCAGATATTCAGCAAAAGCAAAGAGCAGAAAAGTGAATTTAAAAATTATGTCCACATCAAGTCACAACAGTGGTAACTATTCAGTTCATATAATTCAATAACAAAAGGAAAATGTAGAGTAAATGAGGGAAATCATATTTGAAGGCAGGGACTTCCACACATATGGGATTCCAGAGTTAAACAATTACCATCTCATTATGCTTAAGGTCATGTAGAAAGTTTTGGGCAAGCCTGTGATTTTGGGCACCATGATTAGGAGCAGAGATCTAACTCAGGAAGAGAGATTTTAGCCAGGAATACATTACTGTAAATCAGTGTTTCTCAACCCGGTCCTGAGAGATCCCCAGGCGGTCCACATTTTCCCTCCCTCTTAGCTCCCGATAGCAAAAAATGTCTGAGCGTCCTCGGGGACCATGTTGAGAAACAATGCTTTATAATACTTGAATGTTGTAAAGAACAGCAAATAAAGTGATGCTGTAATACAAATCAGATAGGAAACTTATCATAACTGTTAAGAACAGTGCATATAACATACAAGCATAAACATACAAGAACCTTCAGATAAGTTGAATGTCAACTGAACACACATGCTTAATGTATCTGAGAAAATTCCAACCTGAAAAGATGGAATATTAACCTGAAACAAGCTGAAAGACACCTGCACTTCTGTACCACAGCAACAAGGCAAGCAAACCTTTGGAGCACATGCAAGAACAACATAACTAGCCTGGAGATTTTCATTTACCAGGAACAGAAAAAACAACAGGCATACAAACACTATGAAAAAAATCGTTGGCCGTCAAACAAAACATTTCAAGGTTTTTTTTTCATAAAATCATTGCTCCTAAAAACAGGGATTAATTATTTAACAGAATATTTGTTAACAAGCAAATTGAACTATTGAAGACAATAAAAATAATTTCTTCACTTCTTGTTCTATCAGTGTCCTGTTCGCTGGCTAGCAGAGTACAGCTTTGGTTCCCACTGCGCCCACGGGGGCATCCCGGTCATTCCATGTATTTCTCAGATTTAACACTCAACTCACTTTATCAGTTAAATACCTTGAGATATTACATCATGACATGCTAGTTAACAAAAGGCCAAACAGAGTAGTGTGTGTTAGTGGATGACGGACAGTTAGTGCAAATACTGGGGTCACTTCAGGCGAAGTTTTGAAATCACTAACACACCCAGGCATAAAACCATAGTTTAACACCAACATGAAGATAATTTCAACAATTTTCTTTGACAGTATATTTAACGAGACAGGCTGAATACTAGTTGGACAGTATTGTTCTGAATGATTGTCAGTGGTTTATAAGTGTGGACATGCAGTAGTTAGGGCCATAACCTGATGGCGGAGTTTGTGTTAAAAGGTAGACGTCTCATGTAATTGGAGAATGTCAACTCAACTATAACTCTAAAACAATTTGGTTATCTTTTTCTAGCACTGAGATTGTACAAAAGGTTCCAGGGCTCAAAAAAAGGACATAGCTTTTAGCTGAAGCCTATTATTCAATCAAACACTTCCACTGACAACCTGTCATTTGGAAAGGCAACTGTCAAAATCTGACAAGGGCAATGGCAGCGTAAAAAGCCATAAGGTTTCGTAATGGCTTGTGAGTATTAGGATGTAGTAGAGAGAAAGCAAACGAAAACACTGTGCAAGATGTCCATGTGAGTCAAAAGATTCTAGATGTCCACAGTGCAGAATGGCACTGAGAGAAATGTCTAGACAGATGCAATCTGGGAAAATAGAGGCCACATGTCAGAGAGACTAGAGGGCTCGTGTCAGAGACTAGACTGACTCAGGACAAGTTCATTTCTGAAAAATCCAACTGTGGACATTTAGCACACAGGTTCTGAAGAGGAGAAATGTGCAGTGCAAAGCAACATCTTGGTGGAACATTCTGAGTGAATGAGGCCTGGAAGATTGAGTTGTTTTGTAGGGCTACAAGACAAACATAATACTTTTAGAGAAAGCACTGAAGAGTAGATGATGAATTCCAGGTGTGGACTAGGTGAAGCATGAGAGGTATATATTTTGATAAGAATTAATGTGTAAGAAAAACCATTGTTTTAATGTAATATTGAAAAATCATTGTTTTAATGTAATATTGAAAAATCATTCAAACATCAGGTGCAAATTGACCCATGGTTAAACCTCCCAGACTTTTTTTTGAATCTGGCCTCAGCACTGAAACATGATGCTTGTTCTGCGTTGTGAGGTCTACTCCCAGGTCATCCTGCTGGATTGTGTGAGTGGATTCCTGGTTAGATCACTGCAACTCTGAGTCAATTGTCATTCAATATATAAATGGATATTGAACTGCTGGTTATTAATTAAGGTTTTTAATGGACAAATGTGGACACGGATTGTGATTAAATCTGCTTGTAGTTGAATATTGAAGTTCCAACAAGATTCATATTTATCAGAGCGGATTTATTATGCCTCTGTTCATGATACATTGATTCATCGATCTTGAAAGGAACACTCAGTAAGGTGTATAAATATCAAAATCATCCTAAACAGGAGGAGAATGCACCACGTAACTCTGTAAATGCAGGGAGCCGCCTGCAGAATGCCTCAAATGGATTTCTTATCAAAATATGATAGATGCTATGGTATTGGCTTTTATAGTTGTAATGCATTTCTATTATGCCAATGATAAAAATGTCAATAAAAATAATGTCAGGTGCCAACTGTGTTTTTTTTTTTAATGTTAGATTTACTTTGATGAAGAGTGATGTAGTACCTCATCAAGGTCTGATTTTGGGGTTTTGGCATATTATTTATATAACTGAGTGTTCAAAATGTGTATTTTGTCCTTTGGAAGCTTTGCCAGTATTACGAGGACAACAAATGGATGCCATCTGTGTGTAACGTCCAGCTCCTTACTGGTGTGGATTTGTGGCCTGTGAAATTATAGAGGTCAGCCATGGGTTTGCCAGTCTTCTTCCATTAACCTCATTACTAGTGATAGGAGAAATGAGCCTTAAAACCCTGAGTGGGGGCTTACTGTCAATCGCAGATTTGAACCAGCAGCAACCCAAAACAGTAACCAATGGGAAGTTTGCTGAATGAGTCGGTAATCAGTAATGTGTGACAATTCATCTCACCATGGGCTTTGGTGCCTCATTTATCCCATCAGTACTCATTAGCTACCTTACTTTTCCCAGCCCTTACTGATGACCCTGCCAAACCTTTATGGCTCACCCCTCAAACAGCAAGACATCTGCCACAGGAGCAGGAGGTTAAGACGAGCACGCTGGAAAGCAATGAGAAGGCCAGGGTGTCCGTCATTGCTGTGTGTGATGCGTGTCGGTGCCTGAGCATCAAAATAAATAGCGAAAACTGTCAGGAGCTTCAAGAAGATTAGAGAAAACGCAGGATAAATGTCACAGATTTGTTACAGCAAAGCATTTAATGCCATGCTTATCCCACAATGTCAAAGCAGAGACCAAGCATAAATTTTGGCATTTAAGGACATTTTTAATAAATAATGTGGAAAAAATGACACATTTTCAGATTACGTGATCCTCTGTATGTAAATGCATGGCTAATGATAAAGAAGTTGCCTTTTTACTATAGAAAAAAAATCAAAATTAAGAACAACAACACTAATTTCCCTCAAAAAGTACAGCCAACTCACTCTGCTTCAACTCAACTGAGGCACGAAAACAAAACACAAAGTTGGCTTAAATGGATGGCACTTGAGTTTGGACTTTCCCGGAGCAGAGTCACCTGAACCAAGAACAGCACCTTGAGCGTTAAAACCACTAGTTTTACTTTCTTCCGTCGAGAATCACAGGTGGATTTTCTTGAGGCGAAAAGGGTAGGTCAGTGAATAGTCCATCACAGCACAGTCCCAGAGACACCAGTGTCCTCAGGACAGATTTACAATTCAGCTCAATTTTCTAAAGGGTCTGCAGAGGTCCTTTGAACAAAGTCCCCCCATTTGACAAATTGGACATTTCCTCAGCACTGGTAGCAACCCCCCCACCCCGAAACATCAGTCCTGGTTAAGCAGCAGTTCACAAAGCACCACCGATCTTCCGTTTGTCACCTTCCTTTAAGTGCATAGGTAGACAAAGTCACTACTGTACCTGAATTAGCTTCCAAAACTTCCACAAACTGCTCTTATTTTGCCCATAAAATAAGGATTATATTATTCCCTTGGATTCACCACTGGAGCTGGGCTGGGAATCTAAACCTCGTGAAGCCCTAGATTCTCAGCAGTTTGCCTTAACTCCCTCACATACGGCCAGACGCGCTACTAGACAGTTTGGGTCCTATATCATATTGGACCCCCTACCCCGATCAATCCAATTATGTTATACGTTTGTTAGGGCCCCTGTCACTCATGGGCCCCCCCTTGCGGCGCCCTCTATTGCCACCAGAGAAACACTCCGCAGCTCTCTTGTCATGTAGTCCTCCAGTAAGACAAAAAGGTTAATAGATAAAATGGTTTAAAATAAATTTTAGTGATTGTGCTTTTAAAACCAAAAAACAAACAAAAAAAAAAACAAATGACAAACACTGACGACAACAAAAAGTATAACAGTGCATTACACAAAATAAATCCCTATGTGGTACTTTCTTGGGGGGTTAAATGATTTAACGATTTACAACATGATGAAAACAACAAAATAATTATAATTAACGGTATAATAAAATTATTATTGAAAATATCAAACAAGGAAGACAAATTTTAAGTACCACAACAGGTTATTATGGAAAAAATGTATATATTTATATATATTTACAAGATAGCCCATCCACCTGCTTGTAGCTAATTTTATTACAGTAACGATTGACTGTAAGGGCTCTTGTGATTCTGTTCGTAAAATTTCAACAGGGCAAACTAACAGCATGAGAAAACTCCGTATTGCATTGACAATTAGCCTAAAATACCACTAAGTAATTTGTTCGAAATTCATAATGTTTTTTCCTTTCTCTCTCTTGCATCGCTTCTTTTAAATGGATAACGAAAAATAAAATTCAAAAAAACAAACAAAAAAAAACAATATTGGTCAGTTTTGCAGATATGAAGAAACGTGATCGACATAACTGTCAGAAAAGGATGCCGGTCAGATGCGGTGACGTTTAAAACCCAGGGACGGGACACGTGTCCACCCTGAAATGGCTGTGATGGCCTTTCGGGATTCCCTGCGGGGGCTTCAACTCTCCACCAGCTGTGAACACAAGCGAGGAGAATGGAGACGAAGGAGAGGGTGTTAGAGAGGGGGAGGCAGCGCATGAAAAATACATTTATAACCCTCCTCTGTGGCAGGAAAACAAGGAGAGAACAAATGTGCAAAAAAATTCCATCAATCAAGACAGGTTTCTTTTTTAAGAAAAAAATAAATGTGGCCTGCAGGCGTCTCCCTGTGTCCCAGCAGAAAGCAGACCGGCCAACACACCTCTAGGTCTCCATCTCCAGCCTGAAAGGCCCCCATGGTGCTGAGCCCCCCGTCAGTGGGGTTCCATCGCCCTCCTGGAGCCGCCTCCCCCCTACGCCGCCCCCCTGAGCCCCGGGAGGACATGGAGCTGGAAGAGCTGGGTTCACGATCCCGTGGGCTGTGCATGCCAGGGAAGGAGGGACGGTTATAGGGGGGGATGTCCTCTGTCCCTGGGGAGGGATGAGGCAGGGATCAGTCTGATGACGTGTGTGACCAGCTCCACATGAACTACTGCCCAACACATTTACATATATTTATATAGAAGAGTGATGTACGATTCAAATAGCTGGGGGTCCCTGGAGCAACCGGGGTAAGGGCCTTGCTCAAGGGCCTGACGGTGACATCACTGCCGGACATGGGATTGGACCAGCAACCTTCTAATCACGGTCACTGTCCTAAAAAAGCAATCAAACCCATGATGCTGGTGCAGTGCTAACTGCTGAGCCGCTGTCACACACATACTGTTTTTGATCATATTCTGTGATGTGAGCCCCCTGTCTCCCCAGTTAGCATTGCCTGCTCATGATGGGCCTCGCACCTGCATGCTGCCGGCCCTTGGTGAGAGGGGGGCCCTCCTGTCTGCTGCCCTTGCTTCCACGTGAGGCCTTAAGGCGCTCCTGCACCTCCCTGCGCTCGGAGGAGCTGGTCCGGGGGTATCCCCCAGGGGGCGCTCTCCTGCCCTCCACGTCGCGGGATTCTGCCCAGCCCTCCAGAGCTGACTTGGAGGGATGAGTGGGTGACTTGAGTGACGCCGGTGGTGGAATTGGTGGGGGGGGCAGTTCTAGGACAGACGGGAGACCGGGAGAAGTCTTAGTCCATAGTTCCCTAACACCCCCATAAGGAAAGGGAGTAGCTCCCGCACACTGCAGAGAGTCAACCCCTCCCCTTAGATTTTCAGAGTTGGCGGATTCAGTGAAAAGAGCAGCTCAGATGGCTGTGACAGGTTTTATTTACACCGAGCCGGGATGAGAAGAGAAGCCAGGAGTAAAACGTAAGACCAGCAAAGCTATTGGAGGTCGATGGATCAAATAAAATGAAGTTAAGCAGTTTACTGGCAAAATGCGGTTCAGCAAGGGCATGGACCAGTAAAGAGACCAAACCTGAGGAACGCAGGACTGGTGAAGCGCTATTTAATCTGAGAAATGCCTTCCTGCGTAATTCACGCTATGGACAAACTGCCTGATCTTGCTGCAACCACTGCCTTCCTGGAGCACAGCTATCTGACCCCCGCCCTGCCCTCCCCTGGCGGCTCCTCCGCAGCTACGGCTGCGCTAGGCTGCCGCCTCTGACGCCTGCCATCGGCACTTGGGTTTAGGAGGGATCTGGAGCC
>JAODUD010000036.1:15775928-15790029 GCA_026784285.1 Stomatorhinus walkeri
AGGCGCCACCCCCCCCCCCTCACCTCACTGTCTGGCATAGCCTGGCCTCCCCTGCTTCCATTTGAAAAAGGCAGTGTTCCTTACTGCAGTCTCCCTGGGGCACAAGCTGCTCACTTTTGTAAACACAGAATTAGCGGCTGAGAGGGACTTGGTTTCCTTAGCATTATCTGTCAAAAACAAGGTATTTGTGTGACTGACTAGTCTCCATGCACAGGAAATCCAGATACAGGTATGTAAACTCCATCTCAGAGCTCCAAGGTCCCACCTTGAACCAGGCTCAGGATGTGGAAGTCTAAACTCTGAATATATATGGAAGTCCATTCTCCTAAGATATGTGGAAGCCTAACTTAGTAAGACACCAGGAAGCCTAACTTAGTAAGACACCAGGAAGCCTAACTTAGTAAGACACCAGCAAGCCTAATTTAGTAAGACACCTAGAAGCCTAACTTAGTAAGACACCTGGAAGACTAACTTAGTAAGACACCAGGAAGCCTAACTTAGTAAGACACCAGGAAGCCTAACTTAGTAAGACACCTGGAAGACTAACTTAGTGAGACACCAGGAAGCCTAACTTAGTAAGACACCAGGAAGCCTAACTTAGTAAGACACCTGGAAGCCTAACTTAGTAAGACACCTAGAAGCCTAACCTACTAAGATGTGAAAGGTCAATTTCGCACCATAAGTTGAAGCCCAACCGCATATAAATATAACCTCCTCAGATACCTTGAAGCCCAAACCTCCTATGACACAGAAGCCTAACCTCCTTACGCATTTTTGACAGTCTGATTATGCGACTGGAATGATATTTTGCGAGACACATTCTGCAATGTGTTGTTAAAGGATTTAACGCACAAACGGAGCTAAGATCGCTGTATGATGTGATTTGCAGAACAGGGATCTGGGCACGAGCTGGGGCTGTAGAGGGTGAAACTGGAGGATTTGTTCAGAGAGGCCAGGCTGCTGGGAATGTGTGCTGCTTAAATACACACCATGTAGTGTTTAAAGACGTGTTAAACCACCAACTCTGCTTGGCAGGGCGTGTGTACAAGCCTCCTCCTGTGCTATTTCAAGCCAGCAGGGGGCAGTTTTCTCCCCCATCCCTTGCATCCAGGGTTAGTCCCATCTCAGGGATGTGGAATGACGAATGTGTAACGGATACGAGAGACGGGCTGATGGTAAAGCGACTGTGTTGCTCCAATCTACAAACCGTCATTTACATGTGTGACACAGTGTGTGACACAGTGTGGCCTCGCAGAGATCCAGCTGCAAGAAGCAAGGAAAAAGTTTTGTTTTGGTTCAGAATGAAGCTGATTTTAAATTGATAAAAGATGAGAATAGAAGCATGAAAAATCATATGGAATGGTTTTCGCAAGGGCTATAAAACACACGGAATCATCAACAGGAACAAAAACAGGAAAAGCTACTTTGCAACCTGGCAAATGGAATGAGAGCAACTCGTCTGAGAGGAACTTGGCAGGATTTCAATCAGTCCTCATTTCCAGGCCCAGCAAAGATCTGGGTGGGTGGGACAAGCCGATGTGATGTCACAATGTTGAATTGGCCCCACCCTCGACAAATGCACACCTTCATTTTCAATATTAGCCGTTCATCATGTTAATATTAATTTATAACCTTGGGAAAAACATCTCCAGTGGACTAAAAATGCCATATAACCATTTAATATATTTCTGCGAAATTACAGGTTCCAGTTGCTACTGTCCAAAAAACTTTCAGGCTTACTTTGTAACATCATACATATATTTAGCTTCCAAAACCCTGCAAAATTTTTCTTGGAAAAATGAACTTGGGATAAAATTCCAATAAGTGGTTCAGACTTAATGGTTGGCTAAGTTGATGACAGGTTCCTTGCAGTCTAAGCATGTGTCGTGTATGAACACATGCAGGAAAATACCAGATATACTATACAATCACAGAACTTCCCTAAAATGCCCAGAATCCAGCAAGCAATAAGTTAAGTGCACATGCCACTCGTATGAAACAAATGGTCCATTGAGAGTGCCGATGCGTATGAAGTCAGCCTCACTGCAGTCCAAAGCCGGCCCGCTAACAGCCCTGTCCGCTTTCACACACGACGAGCCCCCAGTAAGCTGGCTGGCTGCCAGTCAATCACGCTCTATCTCTGCTGTTAAAAGGCACATTGTGGAACAGGTGGGCCAATGCGGGGGCCTGGTGCTGAGCAGTAACAGGCTCGGAGGCCCGTCAGAATAGCTTAACCTTCCAGAAAAATCACTGCAGAGGGAAACATGCCAGCCAGGTCATCCCTAACTCATCGAAAGAGCCGTAAGGCCCAAATGCAGCTTCATTAGCAAAAGATATTTCAGTGCACATTAGTGAGAGCACAGGGCGAGTATTTCTGAGGCACAGAGACTCCCTTAGTCGTAATAATGCATTTCTAAGCAATGAGTACAGTAGAGCTACGCTGCCACAAAATCCATAAAGTCCAGGCATGACGCACAATTCCAGAGGAGATGATACCGGCCTCATGGTCGTATGTGGCTGTTCTATCTTCTGGCAGCAGTGTGAGAAGATGGAAATGAGTGGATACTGTGTGTGCATGTGTGTGTGTGTGTGATTTCTCACTGATGACTGCAGAGGGGGTAACCTACTGCAAAACAAAAGCAGGATGACAAAAACAGTCAGACATGAGTGGGTGAGAAAGAAAGAGAGAGAGAGAGAAATGGAGAAGCGAAGAAAAAGAGAAGTGATATAGAGCTGATTGTGGATGGACAGGCAGCTGATGGGCACCCCGTTTTCTGTTCCTCAAAGGCCATCTTCCTCCCCACCTCCATATAGAGCTGTGATTTTACTCCCTTGCTTGTGCTTTGTTCGCCCCCAGTTTGGGAACTGGAGTCTGTAATTAGTCACATGTCACTTCCTGGCGCAGGATATGGCCGGCGTGTCTCTAATTACGCGGCCGTCCCCATGAGCGTGCCAGTGCACAGGCTGGGCCCCCGGGCCCCCGGGGGGGTGGGTGACAGACCCTCCCACAGTCCCCCAGTGAGTCCATGTAATGACACTCTCCACAGAAGATCAGCTATCACTTAATGATGCCCTCAGCCACTTCCTGTTTGTGCATTTTAAAGTTTTCGGGAGGAAAAAGAGGGAAGTTATGTGTTTGTCTTCCTGTTGAAAATAAGGTAACTAATAACCTTTAACGCTGCCCTGTGCCCATCACCTCCCGCCCCATCTTTGGAGAGCTGTGAGACAGACTGGCTCTTGATGGAGGTATTGACACCGGCTGAGGAAGGATATAGTGTTGTTTTAAAAACACCACTTGACGGAGGGGTTGAAGATGTAATGGCATATGGCAGACGACAGAAAAGCAGAGATAAGTGTGTGAAAGCTTTAATGGGGGGGTACTGTGTCGGACTCAGTCCAAACGCACTCTCTGAGCACTCGTCCCAGCGCCACTCTCACGACTGACCTCTTCACAATCAGCAACGCACCCAGAGCATAATATCCATCAAGTTGCACTATACAGGGGAATTATGGCCTGTAAACATGCCCCCCCCCCCCCCAGGCCCCAATGTACTGCTTCTATATGTCCCTATTCTTTTGTCCCCATCATATAATTACCACAGTGCTAAATGGCTCCCTGTCTCCCCCCTCCCCCCAGAGAATATGAGGGTAAAAACACTGATCCAGGTGGACACTCATTCTCTGAGAGAACATAGACCAGCTGGTCTGGCTTAAATAGCTAATGGCCTATTTACAAGCAAGAAGCTGCCATTCTCTCCTCTAATATATCATTATAGTATATGCATCAAAATGCTCAATAAGCTATGAACCCAGATAAACACAGCCATCGACCCAAATGAAAGGACCGCAATGACTGCTTTTGCCTAAATGCACCTTAATAACAGGACGCATCACCTCACAGAAAACATTGTTATTACATTACACTATCGAACCGGCAGCCTTGCAGCATGACGCAGAAAAGAAGAATTCTTTGCCAACTGCTGATTTCCTTGGTTGGGCCACTTCATTAATACAGGTAAATGACTCAACAGCAAGGCCTGCAGGTGAAGGATACAAGTAGAGCTGCCAAAATTACTCGGCCAAACTCGATTATTTAAAAAGGATTTATTACAAGTTGCTTTCTCAATTACTCAGAAATATGGCGCAAGGAAGAGCGAAAGCCTAAGTTGTGTGAAATCACTTCACATTAAACACGAATGAGAATACAGTCGTCTGTCAGTATTGTGAAGCTGAACTAAAATATCACAACAGCACAACTGCAATGCAACTGCATTTTAAAAGACAACATTTATGTTTGACAGACTCACCCAATAATGTGACGTTAGCTATAGATATGTCCCATTTAGCCACCTGGAGTAGCCTAGCCTGCCTATGTCATCAATTTAACTTATTTTGTTTAATTTACTTTCTATGATTTTTCTTAAATTATTTTGCTTAACTTACTATCTATGATAATTGCTACTAAAACAAGTGTCAGCCCATCACTGAGCCACACCATCTTACATAATACGGTTCATAATAACCACATTTTTTTGCGAACAAATTATTTGCTCTGAGTAAAGCTGAATGTCATTGTAAAGGTTCATGCCCATTCAGGGTTAGTCTGATCTCAGGGGATGTGGACGGATGGGAAGCGAATACGAGAATAACATGATATTTCCGATATTTGGGAATTTAAAATGAACTACACAGCAAAATAGAGCTTATTATCCACCAAGAGACTAAGTGGGTGGTGTTGCTGTGAGTTTGGGCCAACAGACATGAAGCAGTGCTGACAAATCACTTTATTTTACTCATTGTCTTCTCAATGGAATACATTCACTTTTCTGCACTTCACTCATCTTAGTTTCTTATAAACGAGCCACATTACTTATGTGTGAGTCCAACAGCAAGAACGAGAAAAAATATGACCGTCTTGAAGAGCAGATGCAGAGCTTGTGCAAAGGCAGCATGGGTAAAATTTTGACATTTTTAAGATATATTAGATAATCTTCAAAAGGAGCATAGAGTAAAATTGGAAAGTTTGCTAAGTTTTATGTCATATGACAGAGTAAAAACGTGCCAAAACTGACCGTATGTGTGAGTGAGTGAGTGAGTGAGTGCACACACTGCAATGCTTGGTTGGTTCCTGACTTGAGCCAACTGCAAAACACTCACAGGAATAATCATCAAATTAATCAGTAGATTACTCAATTATTGATATAATCAGTGATGATTGCCCTAAACAGAAGCAACAGACTGAGGAGTTTGGAAGCAGCGGCCAAACCCCCCAGGCTCTGTTTCAGGTGCCTCACGTTCCTCCAACACCTGCAAAAGGCAGCAGACTCTTATCACTTACAAACAACCACAGTGGGTTTGTCTGCCTCCTGCTGCGTTCCCATAAAACCACCACAGCGAAGCTCAAAACAAGAAGCTTAAACGTACTTTCTCAGGTGTCTCTCCACGCTAAAGAACTGTGATTGCTTCACCCCTGAAGGCATATTCTGCATAAAAGGTAAGCCAACTGAGATAATTTAGCAGTGGTCGCCAACTCAAGTGTCTATAGACAAATGTGAGTGCACCTTTGGGTTTAGTTAAGGTGAGCAGACATGAGTAACATGTAGGTAAGTACAGGTATACAGATAGACATGCATGGAGCAGGTCAGTCCGGATAGGCAGCAGGTGTGAGTACAGGTGAGTAGAAGTGAGTGTGAAAACGGGAGTAAGTACAGAGTATTGTGTCCGTGCAGTGTAGAAAGCACCCCCCAGCGGTGAAGCGGGCGGAAGGCCTTACCGTGGACAGTCAGGGTAGCAGAAGCCTCCGCCTTGCCCACCATATTCTCTGCGACGCAGGTGTAGGAGCCCACGTCGGCCGTGCTCACGCGCCGCACCTTCAGGGTGTGATCCTCGCGGATTTCATACCTGTGGGTGGGAAATACCCTGCGTGACCGACGCAGAAATGACATCAGGGGGCTCTGGGAATGAACCCATTAGACTGTTTGCTAGAGCTAAATAAAGTGAATAGGATTTTAAAACTGGATTTATAGCTTTGTAACTGCATAAAAAGTAAGCTGACCCTCTAGGGCAGGATAGGGCACTATGACTTAGTGGGTCAGAGTGCCAGTCTTTTGGGTTAGAATCCCAGCCGTGCCTGGAGCTTCCACTATGACCTGACATGTTCTTAATGGGGGGACCGTGTGTGCTTGTGACTGGTTTCACCATTGGGTCCCTGAGCAAGGCTCGTCACCCTGAATTCTCCACGGCCTAGCCGACCATGCCCCATCGCAAAGGTGCACATCGGTGTCTGCGGTGGTGATGGAGCACGACGTGAGGCTGATCCGTACCTCCCCTTGGGCAGGTCTCCATCCTCCTTCCTCCAGCGCACCGTGGGAACGGGGTCCCCGCGAGCCTCACACCTGAACTCCACGCTCTCCTCCACCAGCACCACCTGGCTGCTGGGCCTCTTGGCGAAGCTGGGCCGCTCTGGAGACAGACAGCGTCCCCACCCAGGTCACACGTAAATGGGAGGAGTGGAGTAGAGGATCAGGACAGCTCCAGGGTGAAAGCCAATCCTGGTCTTCAAACATGGAGGGGCTGCTTCACTGAAGTAATTATTTGCCCTGATATTCATTCATGGTAGTCAGTTCTGTTCGGGTTTCATCTGGGTGCTAATTAAATATAGCGATCATGACTTCTGCAGGACACTGAGAAGCGGGACAGGGCAGCCCTGTGATGGGAGATGCTGGAGCTGCTGAAAGGCGTGGGTGCATAAGAAACTACAATGCAGCGTGTTTGTTTATGTCTGTCCGACCGGCCTGCACCACCCCCGGGGGCTCTGCAGGGCAGGACTCACCCAGCACTGTGAGCTCGGCGATCTCGCTCTCCCGCTCGCCCACCATGTTGGTGCCCACGCACACGTACTTCCCGGCGTCGCTCTTCCGCGCGTTTGTGATCATCAGCTTCCCGCCTCGGATCTGAGGGGGTGGGGCATGTGGTGAGGGAGAAGAGGATGTAAAGTGAGGGAAGCGGGGGGGTGAGCAGCGAGTGGCTTTGATGGGAAACTGCTGGTGTTTAGAGCAGCACAGTCCATTCCCACACGCTTACATTTATAACCTGCCAGTCAGCATCAGATGCGCAATAACAGCGATTCAGCCTCAGCTTTTCCTTCCAGGGAGCTTTCAGTGTATATAGAAAATGCTGCGCCCTGCATTTGTCTCACAGAGCTGCTGTCAGGAATGCCTTTATCAGGAGACCTGTGCTTTCATTACCGCTTTGCGTGATAAAGTGTGCGTGTTCCCTAAGCCCTAATTGCGAGGCTGCTCTCTGGCTGGCTTCCTGCCGCCACCGGCTCCTATCAGAGAAACGGCCATGATGGCGTTTGAAGGCTCACGGCACATCAGCGGCCTCCACCACAGCCGCTAATGGGCCCGCGGATGAGGGAGGACGTTTCCTCAGCGCCCTGTTGCTCTCCCTGCCGCTCCATGCTCTGCTGGCATCGGTGCCAAAAGCAACACAAGGGCCCCTGTGTAGAACAGCAGCGGCAGGTACAGCAGAACCCAACCCTGACGACAGGCTGGCTTCTCCTTACATCAACACCCCCATCAGCAGAGTCTCCAAGGCAAACAAAGGCAACGAGGGGAACTCACAGCGCTCGGGCACACAAAGGAAGCTTCCAGCGGAAAATTCCGGAACAGTGAAGTTCCGCATGTGACACACCTGATACTGAGTGCCCGGTCCTCAAACGAGTCTGTAATTCTCCTAGACTTATTTTCCCGTGTTGAAAGTGCAGATTTCCATCGTGTGGGACTGCATTATGCCCACTTCTCATGCGTACGGTACTTTTTTGGGTCACCACCTGTCGGAGATCCTTCATAGCCCCCCCAGAAGTCCCTGGCAAGGGCTTCAAGGTGCTGTGCAAAGGAAATATCAACTCTAGAGGCAGGAGGTTTTTTTTTAAAAAATTCCTTGTAAGTCCCCACCCTAAATAAAGCTGGTCTGACAGCTAGGGACATTATGACCCTGCCCCCTCCATACGAAATCACAAACAAATCACATCCGAATACTCAACACACGCTCCAAGGCACTGCTAAGCGGATGTTATTACAAGAACAGCACATAAACAGAGACTGAAAAATGGCTATCCCGGCAAAAGCTATGATCCAGTGTATTCACATTATAAACAGGCTACTGCCCTCCGAACACCCACTGACTGTAGCACTAAGGTCGGACACTGCACTGATATAATTATAGCTAAAACTGATTACGTTTAGTATAAACACAGTCTGAAATGTTATTTACAAAGCAGTTTCCCCAACAGGTTTAGGTGTTTCCATTAGGCAGATGTTTCCAAGTCTTTTAATAAACAAAGTGCAGTTTCCTCTGCATTCCTCCCTCCCCAGTTCAATCGACATCAAATTTGACTGACCCCCCGCCCAGCAAATCCAGCTGACAGATCGACACGACACTGCGGCGGATCGGACAGGAGCTTTCACAGGAAAAGCCAGCGGCGGCGCGCAGAGGCTGACAAATGACCAGCAGACAGGCGGCCAGTCGGGCCGAATGGGGAGGGAATGGTGGGGGAGATGCTGCATCTCAGGCTGTCAAGCCTGGACAGAAGAGGGCTGCTGCTGTCTGCTCGAAGATGCTGTCTGAAATGCGGGGGCCTCATTAGGAGACATCGCCCGCGGGGGTGGGGGGATACATAGAGAAATAGGCACATGAAATCATAAACTACACAGATGTGCACCCCCCCCACACACACATTCACAGAAAGACAGGATCAGCGAAGCAAACAGGTGAAAAACACATTTTAAAAAAAGGCGAGAAGCACTCGAGCGAAAGAAGGAAAGGAGAAGGCAGATTCCAGCTGGAGATGTACGGAAATGCAAACCAAGCTGCAGGGTCAGAAGCTCCGCATACTCGCAGATGCAATGAGAAATGTTATTGCTGTTAGTGCAGAACTCACACAGAGAAACACACATAGACGCAGGCCTGTACATTTACCCCGACGCACATGCACGGACAAACACACACACACACACACACAGAAACACACCCACACGCAGATGATGTGAAATGTTAATATCGACATCACAGGTTACGCATGTGCAGCTGTCCCATCGCCAGGACTGTAATAGCTGGGTTGGGACAAGGTTTGGGCGGTATCTCATTTTCCAGACTGACATACCATCTGGACATCATACCGCGGTAGACTGTATTTTGACAGTGTTTTCAAAAGCAGTGATATTCCTGTATTTTTAAATCTTAATGATAAATTTGCAAAAGCACAGGGTTGAGCGGGTAGGGGATGGTCATACAACATGTTTATACTGTCATAGGAAACAAAACTTAGCTTTGGAATGTTAATGATTATTCTTTGCTATGATTATCTAAGATGTTACAAAAGCAGTGTGATGTTTACTGCTGCCGCTTTGCCATGAGCACTGAAAAACACAGAGAGCACAGAGAAACACAGGCATGTGTATAAATTCAGACACACACACAGAAACACAAGTATGCACATTAACACACACACACACACACAGGCATGCACATTAACTCAGACAAACACACATAGAAACACGAGTATGCACATTAACACACACACACACACACACACAAACACACAGAAATGCAGGGCGCACATCAGCTCAGACACACACAAAGAGAAACACAGCTGTTCAAATTATCCCAGACACACACAGAGAAATGCAGGCTTGCACATTAACCCAGACACACACAGAGCAACACAGGCATGCACATTAACCCAGACACACACAGAAAAATGCAGGGGTGCACATTAACCCAGACACACACAGAAAAACGCAGGGGTGCACATTAACCCAGACACACACACACAGAAATGCAGGCACACACATTAACCCAGACAAACACAGAGGTGTACGTTAACCCAGACACACACAGCAGAATTCAGGTGTGCACATTAAGCCAGACACACACAGAGAAACGCAGCTGTGCACATTAACCCAGACACACACATTTCATTAAACTCCTTGTCCCTTCCCCTGAGTTTGATGAAGAGCCTCCTTGCTAATCGCAAATTGATGGCTGAGCATGCAGCCAGATATGATTTGATTAAATTTAAAACAGATTATGCGCTTGTTTCTTTTAATTACAGAATGCAATTGCCCGGCACAAAGAAGACTTTAATCTCCCAGCGTCGAGAACTGGGGAAGAAGAGAGCTGGAGGCGAGGGTCTGGTGGATTAGGGATATGGGAGGCAGATGCTGTGTGCGGACCCTCGGCATGAGCACGCCAAGCGGGGTGTGCCTGTGCAGCCATGCAGAAAAGGAAACACTGTAAACGCACTGTAAACTGCTAACTTTACACGCACACTTAGAGATAGATTTAATAGCCACATCAAACAGGAAAATCATAAGCAGACATTTCATTCTAGGGAAAAAAAAAACGACTTCTCTGCTTACTGAACCAACGTTTCCGTCTGTGCTGTTTGCTTTTCTTATTTCCGTATTTTACCTGACTGACTGCCCTCCATGCCAGAGTCAGGTGTACCATACGCTGGTCATTTAGAAGAAACTGAAATGCCTGTGAGATCATGTGGGATGTTAGCAACTCAGCAAACACTCAATCAACTCGCCTCATAAGAGGTATTTTCCAACTGATTCATTCTAAACACAGCAAAGCTACTGAGTTACCAAAATGCAAATAAGCACTGTGCAGAAACTGTCTTGCCTGTTAACTAAGTAACTGGCCCAAATTTGGGCTGGAATAAGAACGAGGCCCAGCTGAAACACTGGTGCTCTGCGGGCTCCAGCACAGCTCTGGGACTGCAGCACCGCTAGGAGCATCACCGCTTACTCCAGTCCCAGCAAGCTCCGCTTTGTTTGTCAAGCTTGATTTGGTATGACCCTATTTTCTGAAGAATCGGAGTGCTGTTGTTTCTGACATTCATGACCCAGAGGGATTTAAAAGCCTGTTTGATGTTATACAGACCTCGTGTATCACAACACACTACAGCACAGAAAGAGTGAATGAAGGGCGTGACAGTAGTGCAGCCAGGAGGGTCTGTGATGTATAGAGCAACAGCGAAGGGCACTTATACTCTACAGGAAGTGCAAACTCTCACTCCTTATCCTACAGCTGCTGATTTGAGGGCCTGTAACAGGTTAGGTTCACAAATCTCAGACGTCGCAATACACCCGCAGTGATCCCCTGCAGCGATATGATCGAGGTCAGGCCTCTGTCTCAAGAGCAAGCCATGATTGATACCACAGGCCCCTCAAACCACGTTGTTAATTAAAAAAGACTAATTCAAGATACGACCCCGGTCGCTGCATCAATCAACTCAGCAATGTCTGCTCCCCCCACGCCCACCTCAATGGAAACCCAGCTCAGACCTTACTTCTTATTCTTAGTTTTTGCTTCTATTGGTCAATAACATCCTCCTGTAGTCAGCAACCCCCCGTAATTGTCATGCCAGCCTCGGTGTGTACACCGACACCATCTAAAGTACAGAAGCACATGAGGTGAGCCCTCTGCCTCTCTGCAGGTTGCAAGAGCACAGTGCCTTCCACTGCAGTGAAGGGAAGATGTTTTATTCATGCCTAATCCAGTTAGTAAGTGGCAGCACATGGTAATCTGGCCCAAACACAGTTTAAGCCATTGGAATCATGGTCATGTGACAGGATGTGATGACCTCATGACTACAGGGAAAGTAGTGAGAGAGACAGAACTAACCAGTGTCTGCTATCGCTCATAACCCATCTGCCTTATTGCTTCCCACCCCTCACAGCCTAAGGTCCCTCCCCCCTCACCGTTATCCGCTCATCCCGGTCATCGATGTTGGCTCCATCCTTCTTCCAGGAGATGGTGGGCTCAGGGTGCCCTCTCGGGGGTTGGCACTCCATCACGGCCGGCTCGCCCGCCGCCACCATCACGTCTGAGGGGTTCTGCCGAAAGTCCTCGCGTAGGACTGCAGGGGGAGACAGAGAAGCGGTGGGTTAGCACCCGGCACCGTCTGTCAGCGTGACGGGAAATAGCTAATGGTCCAGTCACATGCCGGAGCCATAGTAAAGAGTTAATAACTTGGTTCTGTGTCAGTACGAGCAGGAACCAGCGACATGCTCCATTAGCAGGTACACAAAATACTTAGAGACACGCCAGCACAAATGCAAATCAGAAAAAGCCATGCATATACTTCTGTTCACTTCAGTAAAGAACAGCTGCTCACCCTCACGTCAGCTTTATCATAATCAGGGTCATTACCCACAAAGCTGAGGTAAATTGTGGGTTACAGGTGGCCGACAATCACAGGCTGTGTCAAAATACAGCAGAAAACAAAAAGAGAGAACGGGAAAAAATGGAAATAAAAGTATGCTTAGACACAGTCGGGGGGGTCGCTGAGAGCTGGGGGTAGGGGGCGCACTGCTAAGGCCATATCAGACACTGTACCATCAATCTGGCCCCCGGGAGTAAGCCTGAGGAGGTGGCTGGTCTGGAGGGGGGGGCAAAGTCACAGACAACAAGGCCAGCCATTATTCACACCAGAACACCGCTGCATGCCCCCCCCGGGACTTACGCGGTCAGGAAACGACCATAAGGTGAGAGAGACTGTTAACAAAGAGCTATGTGAGACTGACACTCACACGTCCTGTACGGCGGCACCGCAGAGCTGCTCCACGACAGCAAAGAACTGAGTTATGACAGGTCAGCTCTCGAAGGCTCCACTTTACTTTTTATCTTGTGATAAAAAATCTTAGCTCAACTATGCTCAGGTTGGAAGAAAACAGGATCGTTTACCTACCTACTACACATATGGGTGGACGGCCAAAAAAAACCCCCCATTTCTCAGTCTGAGTGTCAGCGCTGTTCCTGTCTGCCGCCTTTGTGGGGCACGGGGGCCTCTCTCCCCTTCCCCTCCACCAGAGGCTCGTCAAACCTCTCATTCCACTATTTTCCAATGAGCCACTATGGCTGAATGGACATGGACACCAGGATATCTTATCAGTGCTCATTTTAAACCTTCCAGGGTGAAGGCAGCTTAAATTCCCGCCACGTGATTAACTGATGGAGACCCGACATTTCGAGGCAACCGTGCCAGGGGTGTCTGCTAGGGTCAGACTGAACAATCACCTGGCTGTGCTGAGTAGATCAGTAATGGCCGGCAGTCTTTGTCTGTCCAACACTCGCATTAGAGAGGATTAGATCTCTAAAAGACCATTATGAGAAAATATCAGGACTGAGTGCCGGTGCATAACGACCATGAAAAAGAGAGAGAGAGAGAGAGAGAGAGAGACACACACACACACACACACACACACACGCATCATGAGGGAGATTTACAGCTGCTCAAAGCTATCAGCCTGGCGGCGTAAAACATGAAACCTGTGTGTGTGTGTGTGTGTGTGTTGGGGGGGGCAGTAAAACAAACAGCATTCCACCAACACTGACATGGATGGAGAATCCCGGGTGTCTGTATCAGCATGGCCCAGGGGAAGAAAAGAAAAGAACGAGAGCTCCCTGGTGTTCCCCCCCCTGCCCCCCCAGCACCACAGACACTACAGCAGAGAGTTGGGAAATGGAGGATAAAACAAACAGGGATTACTCTCTTATTTTTTGTTTTTTTTGGGGGGGGTGTCATAAGGAAGACCTTCAGAGTGCACACAGCCGAAAGGGGACAAGATGCTGTGCAATTGATCTGCCTTTAAAGATGGCTGTCTTCAAAAGGAGTTGCGGTCATGCCAAAAAAAAAATAATCACCAAACGGGATGAGCCCCCACCATCTGCGCCGGGTCACTCGGCCGCGGGCCCCAGCGGGCCCATTTGGCCGGCCGTGTCACCAATTAACTGACCACCAAACGCGACACACATGTATCTTACACGATAGGCACCCAGAAAACGCAGTGTGCATGGGGACAGGTGGCGGACTGATCAGCTGGTGTCGTCCCAAATCGTCCTGAGGCCCGACTGGCGGACATGCCACGGGGGGGCTCTCCGGCAGGACTTTACTGTTCTTGCGCTCACATACTCCAACAATCTGCCTCTGTTTGAGACCCACAGAGAAGGTTTCTTCTCACTAACGGAGGGGATTACTTCTGCGCACACCTGACAGGTGTGCTAATAAAAAAAAGCACTGAGAACC
>JAODUD010000036.1:15867294-15888020 GCA_026784285.1 Stomatorhinus walkeri
TAACCGTCAAGACTGCAGGACATCATGGAACAGGGGCTCTGGTATGATGAGGAACCAGTAACCATCAAGACTGCAGGACATCATGGAACAGCTAAACATAAATCGAATTATGAGTACATCATTATGAATAACTTCTAGGATTAATTTTTACCTACCAAACTGTGCCATGTGGTCACTGCTTAGATCATTTTACCAAATACCTTCTGACGTGAACTCACAGGGCCATATGGCATGGTTCTGTCACCCCCACCCCAATGGTCAACTTCTAACACAGCCACATCCCCCGTGAATCACAAGCCACACCCCCAACCTGTCCACATCACTGAAATACCCCCGACCCCCCGACTTATCCAAACACAATAGTTATCCAAAACAATCAATTATTTTCTTCCAGATTGAAACAGATGTGATGGAACATCAAACACAGTATCTGCTGGTCCTGCAAAAATGCTATTGGCCATTCCTGACGTCGGGGCACCAGCAGTCGGGGCTGTGGAGTGACCCCTGAACATTAAGGGTATTGAGAGAATTCCTCACAGAGCTCCTCGGTGCCATGCTACCAAGCTGGCTGCTGAATTTATATCCTTCTGTGGGGTTCTCAAGGAGCCTTCATCAACTCTGACACGCAGGAAGGTCAAACAGGCTACTCAGTAACGGCTACCTTCTGTGAACCAAACAGGAACTGAGCATCAGAATGGGCCACAGCTATAGCTAAAGCATAAAGAGGACCTGACTGAATCATACTGCAAGCCGTAAGGAGCTTTCTGTGTCCATTCAAAGACTATTTACAATTGAGGAAGGGGTCGGTGGCAAACACCTGGAAGCTGTCAAGGGCGAAGTTTATATTAGGCTGTGATGAACAATAATTGTGAGAGCTACTTTCAGAAAGCTACGTCCCATTGGCCATAACACACATAAACTAGTCTGTATATGTATAAATCACAAATGATGCTCCATCATATGCATACAATTTATCCATTAAAACACAAAAAAAAGACATGATTGACTAGAACTAGGTATCACTCAGATATATCCTGCAATTTCTCCTCAATTTGTGGTATTCCTCAACCTATCTATTACTTCCTTCGAAATGTTGGCAGATGTGTAGCTCTTGCCTCTATACTGCCTACACTTGCACCTGGGCATTCATTTGGGATGAGTCGATTCCCTGACAGCTGTTAGTCTGCCACGCGCTATTTGCTTCACCCGCACATCACTTTGGACAAAAACGTCGGCTAAATAAATGAATATAAATGTAATTTTTCCACACCATGGAGAACTCTTCCCCCTCTGCGCTGCTTTGAGATACATTTCAAGGTCACCCCCTGGTTAATTAAGCCTGAGAGGAAGTTGTCTTCAGAGACCTCTGCCCTCTCCCTGTGTCCATGATGAGTCTCGCCCTGAGGCAGCATATGGGAGATTTTGCTGACAAAGCTTTGGACGTTCCAGGCCTCGCTCACCCTGACTTAGAACGGGCCCCCGGTCAAGCAGGGAAACTGGACCGGCTGCGCATTCAGAACGAACCTCAAATCCTCTGAGGCTCATACTGATGAAATAAACAGATTCTGAATCCAGGCTGAATGCTATTGAAGTGAGTGACTAGCCAGAAACGTGTACAGAAAAAGGCCAGAACCCACTCATCACTCAGCTATAAATTAGCTTTTTCAATGCTCCTTGTAAGCCCGCATTGGGTCCAGTCATTAAACGGAAGCGCTACCTTGTACATAGTTTATTTCTGCCCTTGGGGTGAATATTATGGGAATATGCATAAAAAGTCCATGAGTCTTAGCCGGTTTCCCCCAATGTGGGTTACTTCCGCTCTCTGGACTCGCTCATCTGCCGACGCCTGGGATCTTACTGTCTGTGCTGAATCCACTCCTTCCCCAGGCTTACAGCGACAACCCAGGTCCAGGTGGGGTGTCTCACAGTGGAGCCTCACGTGTCAGCCTCTCACACGCCCCCCAGTGCCTCGGCTCGACGCAAAGTTATCCGTTCAGGAAGTTATTCATCTTCCAGAGGAATGCGGCATGTGCGGCCAAACCCCAGTTACCAGGCTCTCACATAAACTGTGCCTCTCAAAATTAAATGCATTATTGAGAAAAATGGAGACCTTGGGGAATTTCAAGAACCCCCCTGAAACACCCCCACCCCACCCCACCCCATCACCACAAAGCAACTGGGCAAGAGGGAAGCAGCATAATGGAGGCTGCTCTACTCCCTCATCCGCATGGGGTCCCCCGTCTGTTTGGCCAAAGGGGCCCGAGGCCCACCGGCTCCATCCTGGGGAAAAAGGGGCCAGTTAGGAATAAAACGGGGACAAACAAAAGCAGAGTGAAAGTGGGGGGTACGGAATGGAAAGCGAAGACCTTCCTGGGGACAGGCTCCTGCTGAGCCGCCGGAGCTCACGCCATGGGAACCGCAGCACGAGGACACTGCAAAGAGCAGGGAAGGGGAGCGTAATCTGGCAAGGAACAGGGAAGGGGAGTGGAATCTGGCAAGGAACAGGGAAGGGGAGTGGAATCTGGCAAGGAGCAGGGAAGGGGAGTGGAATCTGGCAAGGAGCAGGGAAGGGGAGTGGAATCTGGCAAGGAGCGGGGAAGGGGAGCGGAATCTGGCAAGGAACAGGGAAGGGGAGTGGAATCTGGCAAGGAGCAGGGAAGGGGAGCGGAATCTGTTAAGGAGCAGGGAAGGGGAGCAGAAACTGGCAAGGAGCAGGAAAGGGGAGCGGAATCTGGCAAGGAGCAGGGAAGGGGAATGGAATCAGGCACGGAGCAGGGAAGGGGAGCGGAATCTAGCAAGGAACCAACACTGGCATCCTGGGATAGAAGGATCCGGCGTCGGTGCAAAACTGCACGTGTAGCCGAGAGATTCAAAGCCAGACGTGCTACGATTTCGCACAAGGAGACGTGTGAGCCATGTGGTGACCGCTGCCGCTGTAGGCCTCTCCACAACAAAGGATGGCAAACTAACTGGACATGCTTTCATAGAAACGCCAAGGTCCAAAACAGGCTGCCAAAAACGAGAAGTGGGCCTCGGCCCAGAGGAGCCGGGCTTCGGGAATCTTGGGGGATGAACTGGTTCCGTCCTTTTCACTGCATTAACGATTATGTCAGCTAGCGACTAATCAAACAACACACCGAATAAGCAAAACGCCCTGTAAGCCAGCCTGAGAAACCACTACAAAACGATTCCACAAATGCTCTCATCAAATTCTTACCCAACTCTAATGCTATAAATAATGAATCTGTGGTATCTTTTCACCAACTTGCTTTTGCTATTGACTAAATGAATCAAGTATTTATCCTTTAATACTGTATTTGTTTCTGGGAAGTAGTACATCAATCATGCAATATGTCACATATATTAATGCAATATAGTGATTCATAAACAAACTGCACCCTTTATACATTGATTATGCCAATAACGATGCTCGTGTCTATTTTAAACCTGTGGGACAGTACAGCTAATCACAGATGCATGCTTCGTGTGATAGTCTAAAATTTCTATTTTTGCATAACACAAAGATAAACATTTTATTTTTAAAATTTCTGTCTACTCAAGTTTATTACAGTATACATAAAAATGGAGGCTTGGCTGCAATTTGAGCTTTCAGCTGCGTATTAGCCAAGCCAATTCGTAATTTTCATTAAACAAAGTGTATAAAACTGCATGCATCATACCAATTGTTTAGCTGATTCATAGGAACCTAAGTATTCAGGATAGTAGTGTCCCACTAGTGTCTGTTGACACACTTAAGTGAGACTGGCAGGAATTCCAGCATGTCCCCGGGGCAGACAGATGAAAGGCTTAGAAACACGCTCGTCATTTGCCAATAATTAGACACAGCCGGTGGAGCCAGGACAATTCATGGCTCACTGGAGACCGTGCACCCGGAGAAGGAGGCCCAAGACGTCAGCAGAGCCCAACCTGGCCAGGAAACTCAACGTGTGGAAACGGGAGATACAGTGCAATCCACACGCTTTACAGAAAACATGGGAGAGCCACAGTGCTCCTGGAAAAGGTCCCCACTGTGGAGGGGGGGTGCACGCTTATGGATGACAGAAGCCTGGAGCTGTGGGAGTACGATGACCCCCCCGATGCCCTCTGCCCTGACACGGTCATTCTCCCCGCCCCCACAATCTCCATGCATTTCATCCCCATCTCCCATCCCAGAAGGTCTCTGCTCTTCCAGAAGGTCCTTCTGTAATCGAGAAGCTCAATCCCTGATAGGAACCTGCTTAATTAGCTTGCTGAGGCTGCCTGTGCACCCCCAACCTTTCCTCTGCCCCCCCGAACAGGAAGGAGTCGGGGGAGGCCGTGGGCACAGCACATTTTCCTTTCCACTGAATTATGCAAACGACTGCATCTTTACAAGGCCCCCATTAGATGTGCCTGTCGAGATGAACTATGTCTTGAGACTGACAAACTACTGCCCAACAGCAGACCTTTGATGGGCCTTTAATGTCACTTAATGGAAATTATCAATCCAATCTCAGAATCTTTCAGCACGGAAAGTGGAGCACATGCTAACACATCCCTGTCCTTTTATTTTTGAAATGGTTGATTTAGCTGATGGCTAATAACCAAGGCTAGTAGATTTTAATTTTTTTTTTGTCATACAAGAGATAAACAGGCCTATCGTGTTCTTTCACTAATGACTCAAAGTGGCTTAACAAACTCTTGATTAGCGCTAATCCCGTACCTCAGGGTATATATTCAGGCTAATTAGATTTAAAGCCACGCTAAAACAGGCTTTGTGTGACGGCACCATATCGCGGCTTAGCGGTTTAGCTCCCTGGTCACTGTCGCCTCCCTACAGGTGTGTTTGGGAATACCAACATACAGTTTGACCCCTGATCTGGCCCCACTCTCTGTGACATGTTTGGACACCGGCGATTGATTAACATGTCAAGGGCAGTCACATGACTTGGCTGTGCTTGACTGTGTGTATCCTTGCTGAGGTTCACCCACTGCCACGACTCCTGACCCCTGAGCTGACACTGTCCAGCATCAGGTCTCTACATGAGTACCTTCTACAACTGCACCCCCCCCCAAAAAAAAAAAAACATTGTACATTTGACTTCTTCCTTACTGTGAAAAGCACATTGTAACCTACCATACACATTCAATAAATAGTTATATTTGCATTTATGCATCTGCCACTGGGCAGAAAGAACTAACTCCCTGTAGTCTTGGTTTTAACGCGTAAGCTAACAACTACTTCCTTAAACTCTTCTTCATCGTCATCTACAGGCACGGTGTGGCTATTGAAGGTAGAGGGTTTAAGCAGGGGAGCTGACACAGGCAGTGTGGCAGGGATGTGATCCTCAAACTCTCACTGGGTCATCCCTGCTGTGGCTGCACGTGGCAGCAGAGAAACACCCTCTGAACATGACATGTTTGGGTTTCCTGTCAGATAAAAAGTGTTCCATCCATCCATACATCTTCTGTAACCGCTCGTCTTATTCAGGGTTACGGGGGGTCCGGAGCTGATCCCAGAGGCTACGGGCACACGACAGGGAACGACCCAGGATGGGGCACCAACCCAGCCACAGAATAACAGCAACAAAAAAAAGAAAATACTGACTTTATTCAGTGAGAGAGCAGTATATAAAGCAGCCTTTAATGACAACAGGAAGAAGTAGAGAAAAAAAGAAGGAAATTACAGAAAGAAGTTTCCACAAAGACAGAGGTAGGTGAATGCATGTGATTTCTTAGAGGGGTGGGGTGGGACCTACAGGCCTCAGTCCTGAGTATTGTGTCCTGGTACTAGTGTCCAAAAAGTTCTGTCAGAGTAACTATGGGGGGGTTAGTTGCAGGGGGAGCAATTTATATCAGCACTTAAGAGTCAATTTGTCAGGATGTGAGCTACCCAAGGCTGCAGGGGTAAAGCGTGACGGATGAGGCACCAAGAGTGTAACAGCATCACTGACAGCAGGTGGGGGGGGGGGGGAGGGGGGCGTAAACACACCCCCGGCCTCCCGTGGCCCAGACCCCTCATCGGCGTTTGTGCTTCGTGTCCTAGAGAGCGATGTGCTTTTCTTCAAGGTTTTCAGGGATTCATTGCCGACTTACACCACTAATACATTCATCTAATACTAATACGGTCCATCTGCACTAATTGATCAAATTGGCAGCGGATTGTGTTTTTACCTAGATGCAGTTAGCTGTGCATCTTGATATTAGCACATGATGATTTTTTAACTATAACGATTCTGCAGAACATGTGTTTCTGTATCTATATGCAGGCATCTCGAACGGTTTCCAGCACACAGAACAGGAGGAAAAAAAACTGTTCTCCATTAATGCAGAAGACAGACTTTGCTGGAGGAAGACATTCCGGTCGATTTGAATGGGATTCAGACATGGTTGTGCGCACAGGGAGAGGGAACTGTGGACCCTGCCAGGTCCACCACGGGAGAGGGGCTCGCAGACCCTCCTCGTAATTCAAGTGGAATCTCTACTGCCTTTCAGCGGGGACTCTGTGCCTGGGGGGGTGGGGTGGCAGGAAGGAGATTGCTGACAGATAAAGGCCGTGTGGAGCACAGCGACGCTGTAGTCCGGCCAAGGCAGCGTGTGGAGAATGCGTATCCATTTACTGCCTCTTATCGTGGAGGGTTTACCAGTAAGTCATCCCAGACATGCGGGCAGCGGGCCTAACTGGACGGAAAGAATCACCAGACGCGCACATGAGTACACTCACACACACACACGCGCGCGCGCGTGCACACACACACAGGCTCGTGTCCAGGCTGATGCATAATCCCACACACACAGTGTATCCAGTGCAAATTTCACACCTTTCCGCCATTTAATCGCATGTCAATGTAAGATTGACTGTCCCCTTGTTTGTGTTGTAAATCCAGTTAAGAGCCCTGATCCAGGGACAGTGACAGCCAGCTCCCTCACTCCACCTCCACCGTGTATGGCTCTTATAATACTATGCTATGAAGCTGCTAGACCCGCTGACTTGTTTTCAGCCCCGTTCTCTCTCGAGACAGAGGTGACAGACTGGTCTGCAAAACGCAAATCTTATTCTAATGATTATTTCACCAAGTGTGAGAGTTTTGCTAAAATCGCTGAGTTAACATACATTTGCTTATTTAGAAAGTGGGAGAAAACAGTCCCCTGCACCACATACATATTCATAAGCCAAAAGGAAAATAGAACAGTGGTCACCAGGCCAATTACCCAAAAAGGGACTGGGATCCATTTTGGTTCCAACCAACACTTACATGCTAGGAATGTTTACAGAAAGAAGAGTAAGCGGTCCAGAATAAACCGATTCCTGTTAACGCTCCTGATTGTACCTCCTGCCAGTGGAATGTAGTTGCCTTGGAGATACAGTGCTGTCACATGTGAGAATAACAGAACACACTGTCGCTCACCCACAGCAGGCCTGAAGAGGCCTGCCTTCAGACCGAGGTGACCCTCTACTTCAGCACCTCCTCAACCCCCCCAGACGCTGAAAGGATAAGCCCTGACCTCTGACCCCATGCCCCCACGGGTCTGTGCTGAGGACTCCTACCTGCAAACGGGTATTTAGCTTCCTTTCGAATCGTCACACACACACAAACACACACACACACACACACATACATACACATGCACACACACATAAGTAACCCCAACCATAAGTAACCAAACGACATACAAAGCTCTTGACAATTTTAGTTTTTGATTACAGTCACAGATTTGTATAAAATTGAATTTTCTCGTCGAGAAAAAATGGTCCCCACAATGTATACGTAACCCCCCCCCCCCCGAAAGGTTAATAAATGAAAAAATACATCTTACACAGTGATGCTATTAATACATTTCCCTACTAAAACTACTTAGTACTGACTTAGTACATTTCAGGGCAGGTAAGTTTATGTAGCTAGATGTAACCATATGATCCAGCGATATAGAAACATCTACATTAAAACTGCAGATCTGGATAAATGATATATAAATTATGTGAATAAAAATATGTAGTGCAATATTTATAATACCTGTGACTCGGGCTGGATGATATGACCTGAAATCAATTTCACAATCAACTGAGCATTTTACCTACGATTAAAGAAAGATTATTTTGTTTTTGTCTTTTGCACTCATATTTTTGAGGTTTGTATTATAAATATGCTCAACTATTAAAGCTGGGATATTTTTCTTCTAATGAAAGACTGTTTTTATCTTTACAATTTAAAAATAATTGAAGGAAACACACAGAGGAATCATTTATGGTTATTAATTGAATATTTCGTACCAACAGCACAAATAGCTTGAAATGAAAATGTGTTATGAAAAAGGTCACATTTTAGATTTTATGTAAAAAACAAGTTCCCTGAAAAAAGTAGTAAAATGGTTTGCATTTCTTGTATACAAAATAAACCGTTTATAGAGATCTGTCTGGGTAAAATTTATCACTATAAGTAGATGATCATTAGAACTGATTTTTTTTTCTTTTTCTTTATGTCATAGACAGATTACAATCTACTTTATATTTGTACATTTATTACAGGAAAATAAGTTGATAAAACAGACAGCGCCAGTATTTACTGAATTTTATTGACTCTTACAAAATCTACTACAGCTGTTTCAAATGCTTTTCAAATAGCAGTACTGCACAAATTAAATTACTGCACTGTGTATGATTCAAATGTGCTGTAATACAGTACAATACTGTACATAAAATTTAGTTTGTAGTTTGGCTACTGCATCTAATTGGCTCGTTTTTGGCAGTTTATGATAAACATTGATGAGTCTATATTTATCATTGAGAGAAAATTACTTTCTTTTCTGTGCATGCAGCATTAGCCTCAGGTAGCTAGCCAAAAGCAGATGGGTCACTGCAAGGCAAAGTAGGCAAGTGAAAAAAATAATTACTATAGTTTTAATTTTCTATATGTCATGCATAAAAAGACAAGAATGAACACTAAGCGGACTACTTTATTACAAAAAGCGAACGAACTAAATAGTATTTGTGCAGGAATGATTCTGTCCCAAGCTTTTTTGATCCATATAAGCGGTTGATCACTATAATCCTGACCACTATAAGTGGTTTCCACTGTATTTTAAACATTGCTAGTGGTGAAAATTAGTGGTATTACCTTTGGTAGCTAAAACGTTTTTTCGCAGTGTTTACATTTGACCTCTTTTTGCTTGGTGTCGTCTTCACTAAAGCCATAATGTATCCAGACGAAGGACACAACATTTTTCTTTGGTACAAACTGCTCGAGTTGCCCAGTCGGCTCGGTGCTTGAGTTCACCTCCATGTTGCTTCCAAGTCACGGGCTGGCCGGGGCGGAGTCACGTGACGATACATGCGGTACTATGTTCTTAAGGGGACAGTGCATGAACACACACTGAGGAAAGTATTTACAGGTTTTTAAAGTATTAATAGAAAAAAGAAGTAACTGACATGGGCAAGACTATGTCATTTAAAGGTTCTGAATTGCGGTTTTGATTAATTGCTTAGCCTTACCTGTGATACGTTTTTTCTGGATAGGACAAGCACTCGCAGAAATAACGAATTGCCGCTTATGAATGCTCCCCCCCAACCTCAATAAATGGCTAGACGAAATGCTCCACTTTCCTCTCGTATCGCTCTCATGTTATATCAGCGATCTGGGCATGAGACACTGCATTCATATACCATCGGGAAATAAAGAATACAGGAAGGATAGCCTACCTGTCTCTGCAGATAATAAATGCTCTCAAAATACATTGAATAGTGTTACCTATACCTTGGGATAGCTCCTTCACGTGCTGCACTGAAGCTTTGAATCTGAGATGTGTCTGCCGGCAGCTGGTAAGACAAGCACAAAGCAGCGATTCTTGACAGTAGATCAGTCCTGCCAGGTATGACTGTATCAGCTCCACCATCTTGTTACACCCCCCAGCCAATGTGGGGAGGAGTAGCACTTTCTTTATCCCTGACAGTATTCTGAGCTATAAGTGCACAAAAAGTCACTTTAAATTTTATTTGACAAAACACAAGGTAACACTAAAGGAAGTAGCGAAGCAGTGATCTGAATTGTTTTCAATAAGATTCTGCAGGTAGGATAAACACTTATGTAGCGAATTTTCAGATAGATTTCAGGTCATTCCCTGATCCCATTGTTCAGCCAAGCAGAGTCAATGATAGGTTAGAGGTGCACACACCTGAAACAGGAGCCACAAAGCATAAACTGAAGGTGTAGATCTTCACCAAGACAATAACTGGCCTTCACTTGCCACAGCTGGCATGTGAATGAAATGCCATCCAGAAAGCAGCGAGGGTACATTAACCTAAGCACCACAGCAAAAATGTCCATTTGTCTAGATGTTATATCAATGGACAGGAAACAAGCAAATACACTGCAGTGGGAAAAAGCACCATTTAATCTACACAATGTAACTAAATGTATGAGTCATGCCAAAGAAAACTGGTCAGAGATTGCTACAATATGTAAATGCATTCGATAAAGCGCAGTAACCCTATGAAACAGGCAGGAACGACACAGCTGACAGTCTCTCCACACTTATAGACAAATTCCGGCCCTGGACCCACTCTACCCACTAATCCCATCCTCTCAGCTGTGGATTTGTTCTTTATCGCATTGTCACTGCATGACTGCATAGCCTATTAAAAAACATTGAATTCAACGGTCTGGTTCCCCATAAAACCCTGCGATTTTAAACTAAATTGGAAACCAGACAGGAGGAATACTTCTTCCTCAACAAGTGTTTTTTCTAGTTTTAACATGCCAAAGGAAAAAGCCAATCAAGAAGGATTTGTGTATCACACTGTATAGCACATTAGTTACTTTCTACCATGGGTTCCCTAGGACACTACTCCACATTGCAGACATTTTTTTTTACTTAGACTCTTTTCCCATCAGGCATCACTGCAGTAGCCATACTGTTTTGTTATTTGGTTGTTTTTTTATCTCATTTTCCACTCTAATTAGCTATTATTTTTTTATGAGAATGCGGTCATCGAAATAATTTTATGGACCAAGTAGTTCAAGTCTTACAAACATGTCAGACAGCCAGTCAGATTAAGAATGTATTTGGGAATCATTGAGTATCTGCCCATGTCGTCATGGTGATGCGTTGTCCAATTCCAAAGGGAACGGGACAACTGGGGGAGAGGGGGGCGACAGCGGAATGCTGGAAACGCCCTGGGAATGGACACAATCCCATCTGAATGGTAACAGCGCTTCATTCATGACTGCACTGTTGTACTGTATGGCTGGTGGACCAAGCTGCCAAGCGGAGATATGGGGAAACTTAACCTCACATGGATGGTTGGATGGAAGGATGGATGGATGGATGAATGGATAGGTGGAGGGATGGATAGAGAAGCACAATAAATAAATATGGTTTAAACAAAAAAGTGGGGTAGTGATTTATTATTGATACATTCATATCATTACATATGTGTCATTGTCACAGTGCAGCAGAGAGGATGATGGGAAACATATGAACCCTTACGATCTTTATAAACTGCTCTGAGTAGGACATCTAGCAGTATATAAAATCGTAAAAGTTGCTTTGAACAAATTTTGATTAAACATGAGCCAGAGACGAGCTGCATTTTGAGGCAGATTTAGGTAGATGGTCAGAGGAGGCCATCCTGTCACGGCGGAGCCTGCACTCATCAGACCCCTGCTCAGACACACGCACACACCTCAGGAAGCCCTGCCACCCTGCCTCCCCGCTCCCAGGAGGACCGGGAGTCTCCGGCTGCTGGCCAGGCCAGAAACCCGAGTCCCAAGAGCACTCATTCATGCTTCCAGTCCAGGTGTCGTCCATCATGCTCTATAAACACCCACCGGAGCGGCCTGCTACACCGGATTTTACTCCATTGCACTGGATCCCCCTATATCAGGAGCATCCCTCTTCTGTTACTGAGGAAGGTTCTCTGCTGGGGGGGGGGGGGGAGACAGAGCTGCCCCTAAGGCTACAACAAGCCTTTGATTGGCCTTGTGTCACTTTCACAACTTCCCGCTTTACAGCCGCAGTTTATGAGCTTGTTTCCTTTGCTTATTGCTGGCAACAAAAGAACAATGAATAAATACCCCCCCCCCTTCCCCCACCCCCATAAAGTTCTGCGTTTCACTCATTCTGGTGCTTTCAAGTCTGTAGCCCTAAATAATCACTACAGAAAAGCTTTTAAGAAGAGGCCAGCTCAATCCCAATTTGTCTGTGTGATAACTGCTGTCGTTTATAGATTGATTAGTACTTCCAAAGGCGATGCCTCTCTTATTTTGTTGCTTAAATTGTTAATTGACAGCATTGCTAGATGTCTCAGTTAAGACCAATGAGATGCCATGCAAGTAAAACTGCATGTTACCAATGCTGGGATAAAATTACCCCGCGGGAGGTGCAAAATGGTCTTCTGGGCAATGGTTTGAATAACTCCAGAAAAGTGTTTTTTCCCCCTTTTAAAATCATTATTAGCCAGTCAACTTAGGATATTGATTGAAGCTCTGTTGAAAAAACCTGTTTTGTGTGAAATGCAAAATCAATAAGGTCATCATAGTATATGAGTGCACTCATTTTTGGACAAAAGGGTTACATAAGCAGCATCAAAAATAAAGAAAATACCCCTAACAATTACTTAAAGTCATCCAGTAATCTCCTGATGTGGTAAGAGGCTGAAAATCCAAGTTCAAACACCAGCTAAGGGCCATAAGTCTTCCTGTCTGGCAGAGCCACCTCTCTTCTAGTTATCAGCAGTGCACCCTGACCCCTGACTTACCACCACAACTGACCCGCCAGTGCTGAAGAAGCCTCTAAATAACACACATCATGTCAAAACTATGTATGTAAGCCAAGACTCAGAGTTCCAACACCCTGCACAGTCCAACAGGTCTACACATTCTACTAAGACCTTTATTTCAGACAATACCTCCAGCTTCCAGCAGGTGATGTAATAGTTATTAATAGGACTCAATTCCAAATAGATCTGAGATGTAATCATGCAGCTGTACTATTGAAAGCTTAACAACTACAATAACAATAATAATAATAATAATAATAATAATAATAATAATAATAATAATAATAATAATAATATTACGCTATATATGAGAAGGTACATAAAATACTGTACTCTGCATTTCTGAATAAAACCATATGCTCAGGTAGTAAAAAAGGATAAATTATGTGCATTACCTAGTCCCAATGTACAGCTAGCATACACCTCTTGCAATACGAAGCAGCATAATAAGAAGCACATGTGAGAGATGTAGAGAGCCCCTGTCCTCCATCCTGCCTTCCTGCTACCTACAGAGCACTATCAGAAGGATCCCTCTTTCTTCACATGGCCGTAAACCACAAGTACTAATCTTCAGAGTGCAAGGAGTCATTTTTCACCATTTCTGTTTTTCACTGATTTACCTTACATGCACTTTTGCCTGTTGGTACAAGAATAACTAGGTTCCTGAACAACAGTTTACAGTCACAGAGAAGTTTGGAGTTAAGCAATATAGGTATACAAGGATGGATGACTGATTTTAAACATTCTGGACCCTTTACCCTGGCACTAAAGCGTTTCTAAATGCCGTTAATAGTAGAGTGGTATGAAAGGCAACTTTTAAATCGTGCATTTTCCATTCATCATTCAGCAAACCACAGTCCCTAGTAATTATCTAAAAGAGATTATTCTGCACATCCAGGCCATGGAAACCAGATGGAAGACGTGTAGCTGCTTACGGAAGAGTCACTTTGAACAGTGCTTTTTGAAACTTTTACACGCTCTACTGCCTCGTGTCATAATGTAATCCATTAAGACGAGATTGTAAGGCTCATTTTTTTTAACGGGTTACAAATGCATTTCTATTCAGAAACATATTGTGTATGCATACAAAACTGTTACAGGTAGTTTTTAACCCTGTTAAAAACCTGAATTTCCTGTATTTGTTATCAATGAAAAACAATTCCTATCTCACTGCCATTGAGTTTGGAGTTTGTGTGAAGCAAAATACGGTCTTTGATAGCATCGTATCATTTCAAGTTTAGTCTGTTTTGCAAGCAGTAAAAATGCAAACATAAACAACTGCAAAAAAGTAACATTTTTAAGACATGACACAAAGTTACTGGCCGTCTGTGGTGATTCTCAGGGATTGTCGGCAGACACACAAGAATACGACAGAGACTAAAATTTAAACTTATAATATACAACGAGCTAACAAAAATAGGTCACTGCTCAAGACCAAACCTCCTTGCGCCTACCGCGAAAATACAGAGATACGAAGAAAAAACGTGTACTGGCACTCTTCAATTAAGCAGCTCAGAATAATTGGGTATTGTTACCCGTTATTTCAACCCGCAAATCTAATTTATTCGCTGTACGTTTTAATCCTACAAATATCAAATTAGGCTTTAATCTAGCAGCCAAAAAATCGGAATAATTCTGTCATTAAAGGTCGCCCAATATTAAATATGTAATCAAGGCAAATTTATCTGGGTGGCGTATTTTTCCTACATTTCGAAAAACCGAGAGTTTAGAGGTCTCACATTGAAATGGAGACCTCTAAACTATATCATCGGTTATTTTTAGACGTCAGCGGGATCACATAACAGTCGTAAAATGAAATTTGAATAGTATTAATACTATGGCCTTAAACTGTTTAATTATATAACCACCAAATTACAGCGAAATCTTAAGGATGGGGTGTACTTGCCTGAGCACATGTGAAGAAATCCTGCGAAAAGCAAAAACCCCATAAAACTTGCAGACATCATTCCAAAGCTCTTGACTGGGAAAAATACAATCCGCAATTTATTAGTGCAGCAGTATTGACGGCCGGTCCTTCATAATCCTATGTTGAATTTTCAAACGCTATATTCCTATTTCCAAAGCAGAACTGGTACTTGACTCCGACTGGTAATTGATGATGTCCAGATGCAAAAAAAATATATATATATAAAATAAAGAGCAGTAAATCCAATTTAGTTGTCGCTTTAAATGATCAGCAGTCCTTTCAATATTGAAAATAAACATTCGCTATTATTCAAACACTCAAGATGTTGAGGATAAATGTGATTATTTATGCTTATCGTGTAATGACAACTTTCACTGTATCGGGACAGTGTTGGAGTTTGTTTTTTGCTTGTTTAAGAAGTCTGATACTTGCACCCCGCTACCTCCACAAACTCTCCATGCCTAGATTAACTTGCGCACGCCAGACGGGGTATCTCTGCAGACTGGGAAGAAATCAGTAATAAGAAATGTAAACAAAATGGTACTCCGGGATAAAGTCAGCCTTGTTAATCCTTAATATGTGCAATGACTTTCTGAAATGAGCTGCGAAAAATCGCTCCTGATTGTACACTTCAATGCTCCCAGTCACATCATCCTGTACCCTTTGACTTTCTCTCTCCTCTTTTTGGATCCCCGGAACTTTTCTGGATTTCGTCGCCCAGATCAGGAGTAATTGCTTGAGATCTAGCAAGGTACATGCATCAGCAATGGACCACACTCACTTCTTCATCTCCTTTATATTACAGTTCTATTGCCGTTCCAATAGCTTTTAGATGATCGAGGATTATTCAAGTTGTATCCACGATATTTAATTGAGTTTCTGAATCCCTCTAAGTGCACCCCTTCACCTCCGGCATGGGGGACTGGAAACAACGGCTCCTCATTCAGTCGAGTTGAAAGGCTCGTGGAATGGTACAGACCACTCCCCCCTCTTCATGGCAAACAATGGACTTTTCCAAAGAGGCTATTTAACCTCTTACGGGCTGGATTCCTTAACGCACTGCAGTCAAACTACCTTCGAAGTATTGTATAATGTCATTTTGCTGTACGATATCAAATTATAAATCCTAACGTCTTCAGCATGCCCTTCATTGATTCAACGGTATATTAACCAAATCATTTGAGGAAGAAAGTAAAATCCGCATTTTTAATAACGTACATTTAATAATGTGTATTTTTGCATATGGAAGTTTTGCTTTTATAATGATGTACTGTTGTTTTAATGGTACTCTCCTTAACAGTTTCGTCGAATCGCGGGCTTTTGGGTCAAACTGACATTTGGCAGCTGAAAGGTCCCTGAAACCATCTCCTCGGTATTAAAACGGTATAAAAAAAACTGTAGCCCGTGTCGCCCAGTCGCAGTATAGCGCTGGATGGCCTCTTTCCCTGTTATTTTGCGCTGGACTTTAAATCCCAAGTGCAATCCGCTGTAGCAAGATACCATCTTAATCAGTCAATTAAAATTCACTTTAGAGGCGATTAGCCGGGAACGGGGTTTTCCTCTCCCCGTGATCAAAGATCCTAATCTACTTTACAAAGTAAGGTATAAGGCTTACTAACGCAGGGAAGCGTGACCTTACTATTATAGCATGGCACTTCATCGTTTTTCTGCTTTTACACACCTAAACGAATACATAAATGTACTACGGCAACTAAAAGAAAAAAGAGTGAAAGAACCCTATAATTGAATTTTTTTATTCAGTATTCTATATAATTCGCATACGTCGGACGCTTAAATGTAGTATTATTAATTCAATAAACATTTAACTAAGGGCAAGGACATTATTCTAAATGTTTAACGAGCAGGGATGACTCACATAGACTACGCAGATCACAGCTTGCTCGTGTCGGCGGTATCAAAAAAATGCTAATGTACGCAGGACATAATCCTATATGTATGGTCCAGTAAACCTTAGATGGTACGTGGCTGCTGATACACACATACACACAGTGGATTATAAACCACGCAAAAGTGACCAATTCAGTAATACTTATGAAACGCTATTTCTGTACACAAGTCGCATTCCAACAAAAATACAAAATTACAGTTTAAATGCTGTCATTTTCCACTTGGGTTTTCCTACGCGCATCGGACTGCTCACTGTGGTGCGGTTTTCCTGCCTGATGCGCACAGCTCATGGCCAGCGCAATACCGCCCTCTGCAGGCTATTATCGTTTACGAACTGCAGACTTCGGTCTGTAATTCAAGTGCACAGATAATTGTTTAAATGTTTTTTCTCCGTCTGTTACCAGATTATATGAACATAACCTAAGTCTACATCCATAATAACAATAACAACATTGTAATTATAGAACATTGTAAAATATGCATGGCCTCTATAGGGCTAGTCTCTCTGTCATTCAATTACACTCTGTTGACAGGCTGTATGCATATGAGTATACAGAACACAGCTTGTCTCACCTTGAGTGGCACCTGTCTCTTTGTCTTTTTTCTTTAGTACTTTAGTGTCCTTTCCTATATACTGATCTGCTCTGCCTGTCACGTGATTTTTGGAATCATTTTTTGCAACATAATTTCTATTTCAGTTAATTTCATGTTAAAATATCCTTGCTGTGTTTATGCATAAACCTAAAATGAACATCCTTTCTGTATATGTTTATGTTTTTGCAGTAGGATCTGGGTCAGCCTCACTCCTTTATTCTTTCCTTTTCCTTTCCTCCATTTTCTTCTTCCACCACAAATCGTTTAATTTTCCAGACTCTGCCACTTGCTGCGTGGCCAGATTGCCGTCACTGAAATGGAAGTGGTGCTGTGACAGTGAGACGTGCAGACTTCCCTCCACACCCTCACCTTTGCCCTAAACAGTATGACATCAGGCTGGGCTACTGGCAACAGGTTAATGTACAGCTTTTAAAAGTCAAGTTGGGAGATATTGACTGAATAACAGTTTTTATTTTAATTATCGAGTTCATCATGGCACAGATGCCAGATGCCCCCTAAGCAATCATTATCCTGTTAACACCTATTATACACCATGCTAGCATTTATTATAGGGATGCATGGGACATATCAAGTAGCAAAATGCATAAGATGGGCTGGATTGGTTCTCCTGACTTTCTTGTAAAACAGCAACTAAAAATTAGGCAAACGTTCTGGCAGCTGTAACCGGTTACCACCCAACACAAAAGCGAAGAATAAGTGCTTTGGGTTCCCTGGATCAGCAGGCCCCGCCCTTAATCCCTCTCTCCCGCCAGATCACATCAGCCTCAGATAATGTGGCGTTATGTTGTTACGCTGCATTACAGCATGAGGGGAAATGGCAGTGTATGCATGCAGCCAGTGGAACAGAACAGCAGGACCTCGGACTGCGAAATATCACGGGGAGAGATGTAAGCGCTTGCCGTAAATCCGCCGCGGATGCGCGCGTCTGGGCAGCAGGAGGAGGGTGTGTCGTGTCCACGGCTCTGTAACAGCTAACGCAGTATTTAAGCCTCAGGCTCACCTGCTCTTCTCATGTTTCTCAGTCACCTCATAACTTTAAGGAGAGCAGTAAATACTATGCATAATACATAACATCACTTTCAGTTTAAGTTGAGCTCAAATTTGACCTCTTTGGGGAAACATTTAATGAAAGTGCCATCTGTTGGTGATTTTTTTACCTGAATATCACCACTGAGTATAATTTGTTAGGCCACAACTCGTTCCTTGACCACATTTTATCATATTTTTTTCTCGCTTTGCAAACCACAAATGGTGCCAGTTTTGGCACATATTTAGACTGCGGATTGAGAGGACATGCCACTCACAATGTCATGGTGGGGGGGTGGGGGGGGTGGGAGAGGGCTTCCGAGACCAGCGAAATGTCCACAAGCACAGCTGTGCCTGGCAACGTCGGACCAAACTATCGACCTTCAGCGGCACCTTGGTGTGACTGCACTGAGTCTCCAGGCAGCAAACAGCCTCGCCAGCTGACTGGCAGAGAGCAAGCAAAAGGCACCGGCTGGTTTCTACCTTCATTGAGAATAACATTTCGAAAGCTGCTGGACATGAGGCTAACATTTAATCAAACCTCAGCACAAATATAATTTTAAAGAGCTGCATTTAGTTAAAAACATTTCAAGAGATGGAAAGTGGATAGAGTAGCGGGTTAGATTTCCCAGAAGCCCATGGGCAATGAAACATCCAAAGCAAGAAATTTTAAAATGGGTGAAAGGAGTGAAATTAGACCCCGTAATACTAATCGTCATTCCTATCTCTCAACCTCATCCATGCATTTTCCATAAGCACTCATTCATTACAGGGTCAGGGTGAGTGGAGCCTCTTCCTGACGCAGAGTGGCAGGCATGGGAGCCCCAGGCAGGTGCCTTTGGACTGCGGGAGAAAGTCACAGCACCCAGAGGAAATGTCCACAGTCACGGCGAGAACGAGCCAGTGATGGGAACCGAACCCATAACTCTGGAATGGAGCCACTGTGCCGCCCACACAAGCCGCTCATTTTTTATTTTAAAGCGAAATTGTGAAGCATAGTTTGGGATGGACCCATTCATTGATGAGGACATACATTTGCCTCTTTGCCTGAAGCACATGTCTTTTCAGCATGGGAACAAAGTCGAGTTCCCAGAGGAGCCGTATTTAATGCGTGGAAACACAGATCACAGAGCTGAGGTTAGTTTCAAACCTGAAGCCCTGCAGTTACCGTGCTGCCTGGCTTCTAACCCTGTGATGTAAAAGCAAGTAAAGAAGGCAGCAGACAGCTTAATGCGTATGGAGGTCAGATGCATCAAAGAGGACAGATCAATCAAAGCAGACAGTCCAGGGTGACCTAAAGGAGTCCTCACCTTCTGCGTGTGCTAACAGCGGAAAGACCTTCCTGCCGTGTCCAGTGACCTGTTCTGGTGAGGACCTCAGGAGGGGAATCGGCTGAGAATCAGAGCTAAATCACTCCAAACAGCATCTACATGTGTCATATATATTGGCCTGAAATCTCCTTAGGAAACAGAAACTTATCATATATGGTCTATGACTGGAAAGACCAGTCATGCCATGACAGATACATTCTCTCCCTCATAGATGTGTTTCACTCTAATACAGATAGTTTGACAGGTATAACAGGGACAAAAGTGAACTTCCATTCTGTGGAAACAGTTCTTATGGACTGGAAAGTTGGTGCAATTAGTGTCAATAGCGGTATCACCCTGAAGTATCATCAAGAAAAACGATATGTTTCCTGAGAGATGCACAATGTGGAGGTCACACTTACTGTCCAGGTTCTGATGGCACTTCTGTCCCCGACTGCGGAAACGGCGTAGGGGAAGAGGACCCGGTGTCGCCCTCGGTGCCTCCCCCTGCTGGCGCTGACATCGGCGGCCATGGGCACTTCGATGCCTCGTGAGCCAGTTCTTGGTTGGGAGTCCGGTTACCTCCAGCATGACCAGAATGGTTAACAGGAGAGTTCTGGTCTGCATGTCCCAAACTCGTATTTGCGAAGTCCACGCTTGCTTCCTATGCTTACTGGACTTAGTTTGGCATATTTAGATAGTGCTAGAGTCCTTCATTGGAGCTAGTTACACCTGCTTTCTTCAGCATCCACCCAGTCCTGGCTCTGCAGTCATTGCTCAGCACAGTCCGGAAGGCTCAGTAGATCCTCCTTGTGCACCTCAATCTGATGAGGACCCACTTTGAGGTTCCCTCCATCGTGAAAAATCCTCAAACCAGAAAACAACAGCCAAGGGGATTCATCTGCTCAGTACGGCAGGAAATGGACCCACCACGTCAAACACCACACAAAATATTGGCTCCTTACTCGCCCACCCACCCCAGCCACACACTCACCCAGTGATGATCTTGTTAAAATTCAAAGGGAGTTTCGGACATCGCTTCTTTTTTTGGATGATGTTTCCAGTGTGAAAGACCCAGCGGAAAGCAAGGTTTCCACGCTGAGCCTCTCTTTCAAAGCAAGGGGTCCCTTCACAAAGCCCAGAGCACAGCACCGGTGGAGTGGGGGGGGGGGGGGGGGGGGGGGGG
>JAODUD010000036.1:15902371-15917233 GCA_026784285.1 Stomatorhinus walkeri
GATAGATAGACAGACACAATGCGTCTTGGGGGGGCGGGGGGGTGGGTTCCCACAGAATACTGTGTCTTTGGAGGGTGGGGGTAAGAATTCTCTGTGCTGCACATATTTTTACACTCTTTTAAGGACACAGAGTCAGAAAAGGCAAAAAACCACTTCAGTGTGTCTGGTGATGAGGTTGAAGCAGGGTGGGGGGCAGGAAGTGAACGCATCTGCCCCCATCTGGGACACTGTAATGACAGTTTAACCCTCACGAGATAATAGCATTTTGCTGTGGAAATATAATTATAATTACTGCATTTGCCTCTTCATATGAGGCCTGTCAGCAGCAGCAGGCCGTTTGCTCATGTCCGTGGTGAGGTTTGGGTAAACAGTGTAAAGAACAGAGAGGTGACACACACACAGATTAATGCTGAGAATGGGAGATGATGTGGGGATGACACGACAGGAAGCGGCTCCTCCCTGTTGACACGTGAAGGTGGCAGCGGGCAGCAAGATGTGCAGATTCTCTCTTGGGGCCACAGGGCAGCACATTGAGAATATGGATGGCGTTCCGCAGAGCCGGCATTTATCAAAAAGGTCTGACATCTCTGGGGAGGAAGTGATCAACGCACACGGACGCCGGTTTAGGAGGTGTTGCTACACCACTGTTGCATCCTTTGAAGAAACCAATCTGAGAAAGAGCACCTGATTTGAGTCCAAGGTGATAAACAGCACAAAGGCTGCTTGGTAACACGGAGCAGGGAGATCCCCTTCTGTTAAAAATGGCCTGACTAGTAGCACAGATGTTCCTGCATCATTCTCGCACAATACTCACTCGTAGCTGCTCTATCACTCCTTTCCCTCCCTCCTTTTCTTCCATCTTCCCCACATGCCCCTGCCTCTGTCTGCCTTTCTTGTAGTACTCCTTCATCCCCGTATATAAGTTGCTTAATTGTGTAGGGGCATGATTCACCTATGGTGCAAGTGGCCCTGGGTTCAAATCCCAGGCCATCATTTTCTCAATACAGTATAAAAACTTAATATTTAAACAGGCAGTGGTGGCCTAATGGTTATTGAAATGCACTTGCAATTGAAATATTGCTGGTTTGAATCTCTGACCAGCAAAGTACCCTGAGCAAGGTACCGCTCCCTGGGTGCTGAATTAGCTGCCCCTGCTTTGTTACAATGTCACATATGGGTTAAATGCAGAGGACACATCTTGTTGCTATGCACTGTGTGCTGTGGTGTGTCAACAATGATCACTGATCACCATATAACTTTTTTACTGGTCTGCGGGGGGGCTGGGCTGAGGGTGGGAGAGTGTTGATTGCCTCCTATGCTAATCCTCCCCTATCCAACTTCCTACCTATACCCACCAGTATCTGCCTAGCTGGTTAATTACAAGAGGATTGTTAACCAAACAACCGGAAAAGGAGATTCAGCAGACACCTACAGAATCATGTTTTCGAATGACTCTTCATGTTGCGTCAGATCTGACCTACAGACTAACTCCCTCTGACTCAGGAGGGGCAAGGTCTCATGCGGCAGGCAGACCTTCAGCTTCAGCTTCAGCACCCCTCCCCTCGAGGCGACTAGCCCACCTGACCGTGTTAAATACACCTCATACCGTGTCACTCCTCCATGGGGCAGCTGGATGACATCACTCCAGCCAGCAAAATGGAGGTGACCCAAATCCGGAAGGACAATAGCAGCTCCACTTTCCTGGCCCTGCTGATGCAGATCCAGCCTGAAGACCACACTGCTCACACTGGTCTAAATGAATTAGCTTAGCTTGTCAAAACCCCTAAAGTCCTAAAATAACCATTCAATATACCCACGTGTTTGCTGACTGCTACCGTACCATTGTTTGACTAGTCATTAAATTATTGAGCTATGTTAATTAATTTAAGTGAACAGCCCCTGAGGAGAGGGTTGGGAATTGAAACAGTATTCATCTAGCCATCCGACAAGACATCAGTAAGTATTAGAAGAACAGAAGAAATTCTTGTTATTTTTTAATATTACTGTTCATTTGCATATATATCTATTTTACGAATACAAACTTACTAGACTGATAAATAGACAATTTAAAAGGCACTTTCTTTGACTGCCTGAGGCTTCTGCACAATCTTGTGTGTTACGTACGCGGCGCCGTCCCTGTGGAAGTAGACCATCGGTTACGCTGGCAAGTATCAGCAGTCCTGCCTGGCGGTGTGACTGAAAGAGACGGATGCACTGTAACCACAGTGAGAGAGGGCCGTGTATCACAGCACAGGGGCACTGCAGTGCCGTCACACACCTGTCGATGGCATGTCACCCAAACTGCCACCACCTATGGGCCAGCCAGCCAGAACCTGGCAACAAAAGGAGGCAGAGCAGTGATTTCACACCCAGCAGGCCATCTGCCAGCATTTAGGGACTGTGACAGCCTGATTCTGGTTTGGGTCACAATCATTTTAACAGCCCGCTTGTTTTAGGATTGTGAAGATAACGATTCATCCATTTATTATCAGGTTCAGTGTTGACTCCTGGTCACCCTAGAGAGGGCCGCCTGCCGGAACCTTCTGTCATCAGTTTAGCCATGGTTCTGGAGATTGCCAAGCATGTGAAAAACTTCAGGTAAAACAGTTTATGTTTTTGTGCTGCTGGTGAAAATCCGCTTCCTTCCTGCTGGTCATGATCACGACCAATACGTCATGGACATAGTTTCTTATTGACCGCTCACCATCAGGGGGCAAAATTAGTTATTAGGAGAAATGTTAGCAATGGGCTTTGAATAGCGCCGAGTCCCTCCGCACTGTCTGCCACCCCATGACTCATTTCCATTTTGATTGCACTTCTTCCTCACGTGCCACACAGAGCAATTAGGGACACACAAAGAGCAGTTATCGGGGGGAGAGAGGGGCATTGGAAGAGAAAGGGAAAAGAGAGATGGGGAAGTGCAGAGGCAAAGGGTCAAGCAGAACCACGAATGAACGAAAATGTAAACAAAAAACAGAAATGTGCGTTCATCATGGTAAAAATATACATGGACTAATGTCTCTAAAAGCCTCCTTTATAGTCAGAGCTACAGTTAATTAGACAAATTCAGTTAAGCAAATGTAACCCTTCTAATACTTCAGTTATTTTAACGTCAAAGTTTTCATTGTTGGATTATCCACATGTCTACACTCTACAAGCCGTTTCCCCTGCTTATCAAAAGTGGGATTCTGCTTGTCGTGCCAGTAATTGTTATTGAAGTTTTAAAGGAATGTGTGGGGTGCTGGTGGGAAGAGGAATGGAGAGTGAGGGAGCAGAAGAGGAGCAGCAGAGGAGCAGCAGAGACAGAGATGTGGAGGGAGGAGGAGGTGATGTGAGGTGACAGTACACAGTGTCTGGCTTTAATAATTATTATCATATCCATCCATCCAACTGCGTCTCCTATCCAGGGGCAAATGCCAAAGACTACGGGCACAAGGTGGGGAGTAACCCAGGACGGGGTGCCAGCCAATCACAGGGCACACTCACACAGGGACACCTGTGGACAATTTGACATCTCCAGTCAGCCTTTTTGGACAGTGGGGGGAAACTGGAGTAGCCAGAGAAACCCCATGGTGACATGCGGAGGACATGCAGACTCTAAACACATGGAACCCTGGTCCCAAAGGTGTGAGGCAACAGTGTGAATCCTTGCACCACCATGCCGGCACAATTATAACATATACACGATATATATTAAATAATGTAGCTACATGTTTCAACTGCAGTTGATATTAAGTAGGAAGCAAGGGATGCTCTTTGAATCAGAACAAGCTGCATCTCTCAATTACACACGCAGTCCTAAGTCATGAGACATGAACTTGAGATCCTATCAGCTGAGAATGTTCCTAGTGCATGGGCCCTCTTACCCAGAATGAACGCATCATCACATCTTAGAGGCCAAGCTGATCTCCAGGATCATGCCCTAGAGCTCTAAATAAAATCGCAGTGTGTGAGCTCTGGGCAGACGGGCTATAGACAGTGAACAGAGCCCCCTGATGTTCATAGGGGTCATGCAGATTAACCACCATTTATGAGGTCATACACAGGCTCAGGAGGAGGCATTTCCTTGGCTCCCTTCCCCGCCGGGAATCTCCTGATCTCCTGACTTATTCTGTCAACCAGCACCTGTCTCAGCCCGCAGCGCTTGGCATGTGCAGGCTGGACACGTGCCAGCGGAGGAGCACTCTGGCACAGGCTCCGACTAAGAGAGCTCATGTATTGCCCAGCGTCATACTAGAGCAGGAGACCCTCATTTGCTGGAAGATGCTGTGCCTGTGTCCCACTGCACGCATTCACTATCACATCATTCATTTATAAAGACACACATGTAAACACAAATTTAGGGAGCAAAAATGTACAAGGTCCCGTGACTACAGAATTCAGTAACACTTTACCTACAACCATGTCTTTAGTCATTTATAAACACATTCATAACAAATAATAATGCATTCATGAAGCATTCATGGCATTCAAAAGCAGGGTTATTCTCATCCTGAAGAAACTCATTCTGAATCCCTAAGACATCAGCAACTATCAATCAATATCACTTCCTTCTTTTCTTTTAAAAATCCTTGAACATATAGTACACAACCTCTCTCAGAACAACCTCCATGACCCTAACCAATCTGGCTTCAAAGCAGCACTTTCCACAGAGACCGCCCTATTGGCTGTCACTGAGAAGCTACATGCTGCCAGATTGGCCAAACTCTCATCTGTCCTCAGCCCCCTTGACCTTTCAGCAGCATTTGACATCCGCAAGACTCTCTTGTCCATCCTAATAAGTCTTAGAATTCTATGACCTACATAGAAGGTCAGTCAAGTGACATGGAAGGGATCCACATCTACTCCATGTAGACACTCCACAGGTGCCCCTCAGGGCTCAGTTCTTGGTCCTCTTCTGTTCAAGGTTCAAGGTCACTTTATTTTCATCAGGAGCTTCAAACATGTACAAAGAGTGATGGAACAATGTTTCTCCATGGCCATTCTTTCTCTATTCTAGATCTCTTGGTGAGGTAATATCCTCGCATAGGTTCTCATATCACCGCTATGCAGATGACACTCAACATATCCTCTCCTTTCTTCCCTCAAACACACAAGTCTCCACTCGGATCTCTGCATGTCTGGCAGACATCTCATTATGGATGACAGCTCATCAGTTGAAACTCAACCCCAGCCAATATGCTGTTCATCCGAGTTGATCCATCCCCACAACAGGATCTTGACTGGCCCTGGACAATTTTATTTGTCCTTCAGTAACCGCTCCCAACCTTGGTGTAACCATGGACAATCACCTGTCCATTTCTTCTCACATTGCTAATCTAATCTGTCCTGCTCATGTCGATTTCTCCTCTTAAACATCAGAAGGATTCATCCATTTCTTTCCACACAGGCCACTCATGTACTTGTTTAATCCCTTGTCATATCAATACTAGACTATATTATCAATCCTAGCCAGTCTGCCTCTGAGTGCCATTCATTTTCTGCAACTGATCCAGAATGCAAGGCTCTGCTCAACTCGCTTTCAACCTTCCCAAGTTCTCCCACACTACACCACTGCTACGCTCCCTCCACTGGCTTCCTGTAATGGCCCGCATCCAATTCAAAATGCTGATGCTCGCCTATAAAGTCAAAATTGTACTAGCCCCCCCCCCCCCCTATCTAAAGGAACTTATCTTACCCCGCACTGCATCACGCTCTCTCTGATCTTCCAGCACTGCTCGACTTGTCCTACCGTCTTTCAAGGCACAAGGAAGACATTCATCTAGACTCTTCTCCCTGATTGGCACCTAAGTGGTGGAATGAACTTCCTCTAGATGTTTGAACAGCTGAGTCATTGAGTGACTAAAACCCACCTTTTTCGGAAGTACTTGTTTTAGCAATTCTAGGATCATACCCTTATTTAAAAAAAGAACTGCATTACTTGCCAACACCGTTTTTTTGCCTGATAGTATTCTTAGCCCAGGTTCTATTAGACCAGAATCAGAATGTAGTCACTGATGAGACTTCTAAGCATTTATATACTTTGTACTTATGGCTAAGGGTGTCTGCCAAATTCCATAAATGTAAATAATGGATAATAATCAATGGCTATAAAGTGTTATGCCGTTTTATAAATATTTATAGTGATGTTTATAATGCTTTATGAATGCATTATGAATGTGTTCATGGATTACTAATAACATGGCCTTAGTGTTACCCGGAATTATTTGTAAGAATAACCCATTGTTCCAGTGGTCTAAATGGGGTCTAAAATGTGGCCAAATAACAATGACTATAATTCAAGAGACGGTTGTATGGGATAATGATGAATGTCTGACAGACCAGGAGATTCAAAGTCAAAGTGGTCCGTATTCACAGGATTCAACAGTAAGCACTACACGAGTATAATGTCCTGATTATATGGATTACTCTTGTATGGGGTCACCATGTTGGAGATCTCACAGAGCATGGTCCCTTCTGCTCTGCAGCACTGACCATCATGCGGGTTTCACACATCCGGAAAGGAATTCCTGCTTGTTTTGCTGCCTCTGGACACTGAGAAAGGGATCTCAGGGTGGAGCTTCACCAAGGCTTCTACCACTTACTGACACGCTAATGGAATTTTATGTTTAACTCCTGGAAAGTGGCAGTACAGAATGAAATATTACACATCTTCCGAAGACCGCAGAAGGCAGCAGAAATAATGGTGGCAAAATAGGGCAGGTATGGCAGCAATAAAAAAAAGAAGAGGAATTCGAGCGAGGCCGTAGCAGAGGCCTCTGAGAGCCGAAACCTAAATGTGCAAAAAGTCAAAGGAGGGTACAGGCAAGGGACCTCAGCAGGTCTGCCGTTCTATAGCTGCTACCCCCAGGGGAAGCCTGGAGGCCCGGCATGGGGCAACCGGCCTGCCGGCTGAATGTGGAGAGGCACTATTTCTGCAGCATCTGCTAAAAGTGCAAGACTGTGCTGAAGGACACCTTGGAATGACAAGACATACATTCCTGCATGTTCTCACAGACTGCCTGTGTGTGTGTGTGCGTGTGTGTGCGTGTGTGTGTGTGTGCGCACGCGCGTCTGTGTGTATGGATTATGTTTATATTACATGTCCCACAATGTAATAAAAACCTTTTTTATGTTGTCAGGACCATTTTTTGGGTCCCCACAAAGATCTGTGTATGCAATCAAAAAATTAACAATGTCAAAAGTCTCACATTTTGTTTGGTTATTTAGGGTTAAGTTAGGGGTCAAGGTCATCGCAGGATTAGAGCTTTATCCATAGAAATGAATGAACAGTCCCCACAAATTCCTTGTTTGTGTGTGTGTGTGTGGGGGTGGGGGGGGGGGTCTGTATCCTTCCTCTGCAGGCAAGTGTGTGCACCCCCCAAACAGCCGGGCTCCTGCCTCACCCTCCCCCACTCAGAGGGGGCTTCTCGCACGCTCTCTTCCCCTTTCTCCTTCCCATCCACACGCAACAGGGGCCAAAAACAACTGAGGAAAAGGCCTGTCGGCCACAGCAGAGGAGTTTAATTGTCCAGAACTCCGCAGCCACCCAAACCACTTCTCCGCAGACCTGCACGCCCAAGTGCTTAAAGTAGCAGCTACTCCATGGAAGCTTTACAGACAGCCTGTATCCCTATAAGGGTCTCCACCCTTCCTACTCTACTTGCTAGGCTCATCTTAAATGGGTCTGTACAGGCTGGGGCCCGGCAAAAGTTTTGCCACCTTTAATTTTATGCCGAATTTGAATATTGACCAGAACTTTCCACACCAAAGAGAGTCTCTCACCCCTCAAGCAAAGATCTTAAAGCTGAGCCACGTCAGTCCGTATCTGGCTCTGAGAACGGCAATGGTCGCAATCTGAGAACGGCAACGGTCGCAATCTGAGAACGGCAACGGTCGCATGTAGAGCCTTAATTAGCTGCACTGGCTAAAAGCACCGTCAAGCCTGCGGCTCAGCCTCAGGTTTCACAGGATCTTCCAGAGAATAAGGAAGACTAATTGCAAAATTGCACCGATTACCCTGAATGCTTGTGCTTTTTATTTGTTAACTTGACAGGTTAGCTCTCCAAGAGGATAAACAACGCTGCACTGCCAAGACGCTACATGATAATCTCCCTTGAATGAGCCATGCTGTGCCTCGGCTGGCTCTGTGAGGAGCGCTGTAGCCTTTAACCTCTGGGCTTGGGAGGCACAGATTCTTCTTCTCTCAGTGGCTGTGGAGTTCGCAGGTTCTCCCCCAACATTCATGCAGGTTTCCAAAAAGCAGTGTGACAGTGGGTGACTATGGAGCCTGACATGGACTGGCATGCTGTCCAGGGTGTCCCTTACTTTGTGTCCTGCCATGGACTGGCATCCTGTCCAGGGTGTCCCTTATTTTGTGTCCTGGGTTTTCCTGGGACAGGCTCGTCACACCCCTGCACTGGATAATACCTTGTAGGCCATGGAAGGATATCATGTCCTTCCTTTTGCATAATGCAAATACTCCTCCTTCCGTGCTCCCCTACCCTGGAGGAGATGCATCTGAGGGTGGATTTTACAAAATATTGGTTATCTTCCAGGAGATAAGTACATATATGAGCCATGCCGAGTTGGCAGGGGACATGCTTCTTATCCCAGCCCGGAAAACCGCTTTTTGTGGGAGAGACACATATGTAAATCCAATTTTCTGGAAGCTGGCCAGGCTATGGTGGAAAAACGATGTGAAGCTTCTGGAACAAGCGGCAGTCTTTAACAACGTGTGTGGCTCAGTGGGGCATGTCTGGCCCCCTTCCCCAACCCTGGGGTGCATAAGGTGTCTCCCTTACAGTTAAACAATGATGAAACATAAAGGTACAACTTAGGGGTCTTACTGCAGCAAAACTGAGATCTGCACCAGGCTGTCAATCTATTTACTGGGTGTTGCCTGACCTGCAGAGGGACACTGATATAACAGGCCCAAATACAAAGACTTATACATGCTTCAATACCTAAGAGAAATGATTAGAATTAGAATTATTTAGTAACACTTTAAATTAACTTAATTAACCATACCTTCATAATGCATTCACAGAAAATTCATAAGCAGCATGTAAGTGAACCATAAGATGTCTTAAAGCATTGCATTCATAATACTTTCAATAAACAAGATATGACAGCTGCATTATACTAAAGCATATTAAAGCTGTTATGGTATGGTACGACCTTCAGGTATACTTACATGCTGCCTAAGAATGAGGTTAATAAATGCATTATGAAGGTGCACTGATTGTTCTATGAATGCATGCTGAATGCATTAAGAAGGTGCAGTTAATGCATAGCACTACTGAATTAGAATTAGAAAGCTATTCTTTACAGTAATACACATGCTACTGAAGTGCATGAGGCCTTCTGTGATTTATGATAATGACTAAGAACCAATTCTTTTATAATGGTTCTGGCAACACTCATATTAAATTCTGATTTCACTCCACTGGCTTATTCATTTGCTCCTGATTTCTCCCACAGGACATAGAAACACACACAAAGCAATTTTAACAATACAATAAAGTCTAATTTAAAATTCATACCGGTGGAAAAATACTTATCATTATGCAAACACTGAAGATGTGCCAGTTTCTGTCAGAGATATTAAAAGAAAAGGAGGCTGCTGTGGACAGAGCTGGTGCGGAGCCCTGAACACGCTGAGGCCCGCAGCAGATGTCCATCTCCACAACGGTGCACGAAACTCCATATCAGAGGCTCCCTTACATCTAAACACACGAAAAACAGGACAAATCCCCCATGGAGAATGTACTGCAAATTCCCCCAAGGAGAATGTACTGCAAATCCCCCCAAGGAGTATGTACTGCAAATCCCCCCAAGGAGTATGTACTGCAAATCCACCATGGAGAATGTACTGCAAATCCCCCCAAGTAGAATGTACTGCAAATCCCCCATGGAGAATGTACTGCAAATCCCCCCATGGAGAATGTACTGCAAATCCCCCCATGGAGAATGTACTGCAAATCCCCCATGTAGAATGTACTGCAAATCCCCCCATGGAGAATGTACTGCAAATCCCCCCATGGAGAATGTACTGCAAATCCCCCATGGAGAATGTACTGCAAATCCCCCATGGAGAATGTACTGCAAACGCACCCAAATGTTTATCTTGAGGCACAGAGGCAGGAGGGAGGCAGCAGCCTTGTGGTGGTGTACTTCCTGTGAGGCCCAGAACGGTCATGCACTGACACACAGGACATAAACCCGGCGGTGACCCCCACCACTGCCCATTAGCCATACAAACCCACAGTGACAGGCAGCTTAGACCCTCACCAGTCAGCGAACGAGTCACCAGCACTGACGCATGCTAACTTACTCTGACCGTCCCCCATGAACGCAGCTGAAGTGGACACATTTTCCACACTCTCTCCTTGTTAAAGTCACTTCATTTAATCCAGGGACATGGCACTTTCAGCCTCCCTGTTTCCTCCATCTATCTGGTAACTTTCCCGTTCAGCTACACGGCCAGCTTTCATAAACCCCCGAGTGGCCACGACCATAATGGGGAACCTGATGTGACTGACTGGCAAGAATAACCTGAACAGGGAAAATTAGTATTTTTGAAAGCACATGCCGCCACAATCAAAGTTCCAAAGTCCACAGCTGCTGATTGGAATAATACACACACAGACATACACACACACACACACACACACACACACACACACACACACACATATATATATATATATACTGTATAAAATTCGTAGGCAAAAAATGTTAGAATTACAATAGGCCTATATGCAAATAAACAGGTAACACATTTCAAAATAAGAATTTCTACTATTATTTATAAGTTATTGATATCTAGTTAGACGACTAGATGAACACCACCAGCTCATTTGAATTAATTAACTTAATTTTATGAGGTATTGATTAGTTAAGCAACGGTATGTGTATTGGATGCAAACACTGGGGTAAGCTTAGGAGAGATTTTGAAATAGCTAAGCCGACAAACTTTGATAAATGTAATATCATAGTTTTAGAACAATATGAACATAATCTAATCATTATTTTCTTTGACTGTCTAAGACTATATCATAGCACTGTATATTCCTACACAGCACGGAAACAACTCACACAAAACAGACTGAGCTCATATTTCAGACCTCTGAATACATACGCAAACATGTCTTGTTCTCCCAGAGGCAGCAAAGTCATTTGGCCCATATTCCTAGGACAACAGCGGGACTTTTTCAATACTTATTAATGTTGTTTAATTAAGCTGTGTTAAAAGCACACATGAGAGTTGGTAAACCACCAACACTAATTTATCTACAAATATGTCTTTGTTCCAAAGCCTATTTTTACTTTTGGTACAGTCTTGCCTTTGTGGTCAAGTGGTATATGAGTGGGTGATTTACCACTGTAATGGCACATTAGGTAATGAAAAAGTGCAGTAGGACTTCAGAAGGAAACTCTATCTGTTGTAAATTAGCGTCTTACCGCATGCCTCGGCTACTCAGAGGCCTGTGATTGGAGTTTGGGTCCGCATGTGTGCCGACATGTTTATTCGGATACTATATACAACGATATAAATCACAAATATGTTACATGCAAACCACTCTGCTTATTCCGCTGAATAACTATTCTTAGAAGAGCGGCGCTCCTTGGATATTTATAAAGGACCAGCGTCCAAATGCGCATCCTGGTCAGAGAGCAGGGAGGCCGTCCCAGGAAGCAGAGGGCATGGGGGGGGGGGGGGAGCACCTTGGACAGGAAGCCAGGCCTTCACAGGGTATACCTGTATACAGCCACACATTGTGGGCACTAGCATGTCAATAGACTACATGAGGATGGCAGAGGGCACAGCGGACGCCTGTGCGATATGAGGAGCACATGCAAAACCCCAGTGCTGGGCAGTAAGTAGTTACATGTAATGGAATTACACAATAAAAATATAAAATAAATGTAACTGTCATGCTTTACAGTTACTGGGGAAAAAAGTGCCCAGTTTAAAGTTATGTTACTTGAATGAAGCAATCAAAATAACTATATTGTTGCATTTTTAACAAGGTGACTAGCAATCGGTAGTCGATTAGATTTCAAAGGTAACCTTCCCAATATTGCAGAAGTCACACGCAGCAGTAGTGGGATTCAAATCCCTAACCCAGGATAGGTAGCAATGCCACTCACTCTGTCACCCAGTTTATATACATAATACCACATATATCTCTTTTTATCATTTTAGACCAATGATTTGAATCTGAAGTTTGTTTTCAAGTTTTTTCTTTTTTCCCTCTTCTCTGAGATCCCAGGAAAAACACATGGGGATGACATGTGATCCCAGACCACACCCGCTCGGCATGCTGGGAACCCTTACAGACACTTAGAAAGAGATTTTATGGTCTTTGCCACAGCCTCCTGCGCTGCTCTGCCCTCAATGTTACAGTCCTGAGTTGAGGCTAGCCAGTCATGCCTCACACCCCCACAGCGTGCCAGTCCATCACAGGGAACAGACGCCCACAAACAGGAAGGCCAATTTGGAGATACCACCGCACCCAGCTGCCTGCCCTTCGACACAACACTGGAAATAAAATGTAGCACCTATAATTCAGTGACACTGAAGGAAAAAAAGCAAAGATGGAGAAACTATGACAAACGAGCCTCGAAAGATGGGGCGCTGAGGGATCTACCCGGATTGTTCAGAAGACATAAAGTGTGAAGCTGCCGTTGGACTCGCAGCAGATCCACTGCCAAGTCTGCAGCCATCATCTATGACAGACACAGATGTGGTGCAGCCACAGCGGGGAAGAAGAGCAGCTGGAATCCTACGCTGCTCCATGACTCTCAGCAGCTGCTCCCTGCCCCCAGTCGTGTGCCCAAACTGGGAAATCCCCAAGGAATTGCAGCTTCTGCCTGATCCAAGGCGGGAGTCAAACGGGCTGTAGCAGTGAGGCTGGCCAAGGCAGCGGAGGCGGGGGCGGGGAGGGGCACCATCGCGGGGTGCCGCCAAGGCCGCGGAGCAGCCAGTGCACACAAAGGAATGATAGAAAATGGAACTGAGAGGGAGGAAAAAACTGGGAAAGAGCTGGATCTGCCAAAATCCAAATGCGGATAGAAAAGATTTACAAGGCAAAATTTCACAGCTTCTGGCAGGGGGATTATTTTGTTAGAGATGTTCTCTTCAACATCGAGGCACTTTTAATATCGCTGTTAGCGTCATATACTGCTGATGAAATGCGGTCCACTTGCAGGACAATAATGTACTTTCTATTTCTACATCTGAAACAATCTTGCAAACCATACAGATGTGTGAAATTTATGGGGTGAAACATGGAAAATTGTTACACCTGAAAGTGACATAAACCACAGGGGAAAGAGCATTAGGGAACAGGCTGCAGGCTCAGCGTGAAACAATGGCCTGCTTGTTTAAGGGTGCAGAGCCTGAATGCGGCCCTCGAAAGGCACTCAGAGCTCTGAACACCTCGCTACCCGTCTGGGAAGCTCACCTGAGGGGCCCTGGCGCTTGACTCTCTGCCAAACCCCCTCGCACAAAAAGAGATAAATTACAGCCTGTTTAAGAACAGTAAATAGTTCATGGCATCGTTTAATATAGTTCACATCAATCTCCTGTCAATCCCATCACATCAAATAAGGCTTGTGCAAGAAATGTTACACCGCTAATAATTTTATAGAAAATACTTGATTTAGTGTAATTGTTAGACTTCTCCAAAACACAGGGCAGAATTAGAAGCTTGTGTGTAATGTATTGTAATAGCATAATATCTTGTAAAGTGCTCCTCATAATAGCCATAATAAAACTTGTTATTGCAAAGAAGCCTCCCTTAAATAGCATTTTAAATGCAGCTTCTGTTATTTAACCATGAAGCTGCAAATGCAGATGTCAGAATGAAGGTTCTGCCTCATGAGTTGTGTTCTGCTCCTCCTCCAGCTCCCGCTTCACCTCTGAACAAAAAGGCACCGAGTCTGGCCAAAGGAGGCTCGCATCACGCAGCTTTTACAGCACACTGGAACTTTTCCCGGGTTTGAACATGGGACCTAGGCTGACGTTACTTCATGACAGAATAATTCCTACAAACAGGCAGTTAGAACAAAACTGTCTGCCAGCATTTGCTCAACTTCAAGGATGTGTTTACCTCTCTTCTGCAAAAATTATATCTAGACCAGTGTTTCTCAACCTGTTCCTTGGAGACCTCCAGACTGTCCATGATTTTGCTCCCTCTGAGTCCCAGGTAGGGAGATGGGAGGGAGCAAAAACTGTCTGGGTGTCCCTGAGTATCGGGTTGAGAGACGCATCTAGACACTTAAAGGATGTTGCCAAATGCAGTGTTCACGTCCAGTTATTATGTTTACAGGGGCTGTACCTACTTTAATCTAACAGGACCATAAGGGTCTTCCTAAGATATTCTAAAATGCCTTTAAGGAATTATTCAATAAACAGGATGATCTGACTTCCATCTCACTGAGTCTCATTCATCACACACTGACAAGCCTATCTGAGCCATCTCCCCTGCCCAAGTCTTTCACAAAGCAGTTGGCTGTCTGATATTGATTTTCCTCAACATGGTCACGTGACCTCTGCCCTCATGTCTCATTGACTGTTGAAGGTGGGGTAATAGGAAGTAGTTAATGCATCAGATGTGCCAGTCCTGTATTTCAAACCAGTTGCATCTTGTTGAATTGGGCCCTTTGCTTCTCAGTTGCCTCAGGCCAAGAGAAGCCTCACCCACATCCATGCAGGTCATGGTCGCCCAGACGAGGGAACGCTGAAAGTGTTTATGCAAACTTCATGTTTATTCTTTTGTCTGCAGACTCGTGCTTCAGTCAGATAACAGAAAATTGCCTACAAGATTTTTTTCTGCAGGTGAGAATGAACCATATAGTGTGTGTGTGTGTGGG
>JAODUD010000036.1:15967468-15980371 GCA_026784285.1 Stomatorhinus walkeri
CGCCCCCCCCCCAGGACGGGGTCGTCGCTCGCACGCCACGCATGCTGCAAAGATTTAATTCCCTTTGTTGAAATAAGGGAAATAAAATAGGGCAAGGCACAAAGATACCGTCCCCGAGGTCCTTTCTCATCTTCAAACAGCCGTGTGTAAGCATGCGATTCCTTCCGACAAGTCAATCAGCTGCCGAAGGGAGAAAACAAAGAAAACAAGGCCACCTCATTTCCCCGTCTGTCTGCCACGAAGCCTGTGACCTTTTTAGTACAAGTGTGTCATTTAAATATTATTTAAATTGAAAAGCTAGCCTTTACTTCTAGCATCACGTGGCTCAACGTGAAGTGAACAATGCAGCCTATTGTCTCACAAAGTCTGTCAGTCTCAATGACTGCAGGAACAATTAATCAGAACTAGTCAAAAAACCGGCAACCCAACTGGGCAGCCCGTTTCGGGCCCTCCTCCTATAGTGAGGACATCAGCAGCATGCCTGCACCACATAAATTGGATTTCTAATTCAAAAACAAAAATGATGCACTGTAATTAAATAGCTGCTGTTTCATTTTTGGATCCAGTGTTGCAGAATGTATACTTCATGGTGATTTCAGTGACTTACCACAGTCACTGCCCCATTCCAAAAAGAAAAAAAGTTGCACGGCCGTGCTTAAAGGATTAGCGTAAATGGTACATGTGATTATTCACATGGCTGGATGTGGATTTCAGATTAAGGTAATTAATTCATTACTCAGGTAAGATAGCAGCAGCAGAGTTTGGCTGGTTCTGTGGAACAGGGGTCTGGATGCTGGGCTTCAGTGTGCAGTGTAATCCCTGACTGGAGATTCAGTGCACAACCCACAGGAAGCATAATTAATAGCACAATACCACAGAGTCAAGATAAGAAATGCATTATGGGAATAGTGATTGATTACAGCCAGCTAGAGCTACGGCACCTTGGAGAGTAGAGCACACTGTGCTTTAGTTCTGCAAACCATGTCCAGCTTTTAAAGCTTAATCTCCTCCTTCAGGCAGGCCTTCCTGCTCTGAGGAAGGAAGCAGAGAGACTTGCATAGCTACTGCGTGCTGCAGTTCGTGCTTCATTTCAATAATCGTCAATGACCTCCTTTGACAGCTTTATGATACAAATGCAGCAGACGGACTCACTTTGGCCACAAAGGGTACGTACGACACAGAGCAGCTCTCTGCTGCTCTTATTTGTCTCTGTTTCACGTCCACCTCTCCCCTTGGAGCGGAGAGAGGCCACTTCAGCATGCAATTAGACGGGAACAGGACTCCCAGCCCTCCGTCTCCTGGTGCACTGTATGAAGGGAGGCTTCATGCACAGCACATCCACCCATTTCTTTATGTCTTTCTTTTTAGTACACACACGTATACACATACACACACATACACACACACACACACACACGTATACACGTACGCATGTATACACACATACACACACACACGTATACACATACACACGTATACACACATATACACACATACACACGAATACGCACACACACACATACACACATATACACATACACTCAATGCACATCAAGCTGCCCTGAGTTATGAAGACACACTGCACCTACTACAAAAAACAACCCTATAATATTTCAGATTATACTTATAGCATATTATTATATATTATATTAGTATAATTTTTAATATTAAAATGTCACTATTTTAAAGAAATTCTTTTATACAAAAAAATGCATGATGTTTTTAAATTTTGAAACTTGGAGTAACAAACTAAAAAAATATTCATTTACAAAGCAGGATTGAGTTATAATATCTATCTACCAGTGATCAAACTTGCATCCCCAAAACATGCATGATTGCCAAGCAAAAGGAGTGTCCGTCAGCTGAAGGCCCTGAGCACTTTTAAGATTTGAAAGCAGTAAGTTTTTCTGTTGCACTTTATGGGATTGGGTTCATGTTTCTATTTAAAACTTTGACTTGAACATGAACCAGGAACTCTGACATAGTGCTTGCAGTTTCTGTCTTAACAGCCTGTCATTACATATCCCATATAGTGTCACTGCACAGAGAAAATGACAAGTCTAACACTGCGAGTGTTTTACTGGGAAACGGCACATCATTTTTAATGACTGGACTTTGCTAATAGCACGTGTAGTGTGACTGATTGCCTTGGCACTTATTAAAATCAAGTTTAAAGATTTACAGCTCTAACGAGGTGCAAATTGCACATACTGTATATGATAAAGAGTTGCTAACTAAATTCATAAACATTGCTGATGATGCTAAATAATGAAATCAAGACTGAAGATCAGCACAAAAGCTCCACTGAAAAACTCTTCGCTATACATCAGAAATTTGCAAACTTTAACTTTAATGGGTAAGCACCAGGAGTCTGATTAACGATAACGATCCAATGGCACTTGAGAGCTCGAGTGGTCAGCAGGTGCTGATTTGAGCGCGTGACGTCGGACCTCCAGCTTTCATCCACGTCCTGGAGGAGAAGCCAGGCGCAAAGTAACAGCTGCTCATTTTCAAGGCGGGGGGACGAGCATGACCCCGGATTAATCAAAATTAGCCGTAACTAAACAGCGAGGCCACTTGAAGAGTGACGGGAGCGGCGGGTCAGCGGAGAGGCTGCGGCAGTGATCCATCATCCACCAAACGCCATCACTGATAAGCCAAAAGCTGATTACACACCGGTGGGGGACGCGCTGCTGTCCGCATGGCCTCAGGCGGAGATGGATTGGTCTGCTGGGGAAGGACTTAGCACAGTTCCACATGCTTCCACCATGGAGAAGGAACCGTAGAGAGGAACTCTCTCACTACAAGCAGCCGTGTCACAGAGGTGTAAAAACCCAGAAAGTGTCACTTGTGCTTCCTCCTGTCAAAGTGTCCCGATTTACTGAGACAGCAGAACGACTGAAGCTTAATCAAGTTGTATGGATTCATATTGTGCAGGCAGCTCTGAGGTTACGGATGAGTCTTTATATCGAATTTGTAGATAAGTCAGAAAAGTAATACAGCACATAATAATAACAATTATAATAATAACAACAATATTAAAAGTAACTACATATGATACTGTACTGTACCATGAGCAACATGCCACGGAAGCCGCTCGATGTTTTCATGTGTTGTAGTAGCGCGTGCGTTCCTTATTAGGAACCACTGTCTTTCGCTAAATTTTTTACATGATGGGCTTTATGGCAATCTACATAAATATGAGTTGTCCGTAAGTTGTCCGGATGTTCTAAAAACGGGGACTGTCTGTACTATTTCAGAACATATGTCCACTGATATATCTTTAACATATCAAGTACCAAGACTAGAGGACTAGGAGTGAGCATGGTGGGAGGGGCTGCTTTTCACATGATTTTACGGTTGCCTAAGATGTCATGTTGGGGTCCACAAAGGCCGCCTTACTTCCTGTGTCTCCGATTCCACAAAGCCACAAAACAGCAGCCACTGTGGCAGCAGACATTGTCTGCAGTGGAATCGCACCCATTATCCAACCATGATCATAACTCTAATTATAATGCTGAACCGTAAGCAGAGCCGCTGCCGTGTGTTAATTGCCCACGTGCTGGGCTGCCAGCATGGCTATCGGTTCCAAGTGCCCCCGCCATTGTTTCTTGCTCTATAGCTGAACCCTGCACATAGACACACGTCCGCGGTGGAGCTGCTAGCTTAACTGCTAATGTAGCTCTGTAATCACTCTCATTAATAACCCGGCTAATCATTTTTAATGTGTCATCTTTAACCGTATCATCGGACATTAGCCAATATGGCAGTGCATGTAGCTTTAAATTGATGATCCCATTCTGCAAGCAGCCCTTTGCTATGATTCAGACCTTGACTCTCAGTCATCAATTGCGGCCTGCCGGGTCGCTAAATTCTGGGCATTTTTCACTCCAGGACCATTTTACAAAGCCAAGGAAGCACTCTCCTCATCTTGGGCCACTTTATACAGGGCACCTTGGCAACCACACCCGTTGTTAAGATCATTGCGGGTGGAGAGTCACATTCAAGACTCTCTTCAGTGAAATATCTCTGCAGCCCTCCAGACTGTCTCCTCAGTTGCAGCTGTTTTCTCCCTAAAAGGAAATGCTTTCTATCTTTCTGCCATCTTTTCATAGCTCAATTTAGCAAAACTGTGCTGTGGTCTCTTTGGAAACTTGAACCCAGAACCCCATTTTTAGTCTTTATTTTGGCGGTGGTGACCACACCACCTACCTAGCTATGAAGGACTTCCCAAAGTTGACAGAGAACATTGTTAGTGTAACATCAATGGAACATTATTTTGATGTTTTACATTTTAACAAAGGCTCTTTATTGCAAGCATGACATTATTATTACTTGAACATCCTTTGAATGCAAATAATGTAAAAAATGTAATTTAATTGTAAAATATTATTCTATAATAGTGATGCATGCCTATATTACAAAGGTGCCGTCCAGTTTTGAACCTATAACTGTCACCCACTAATCTACCATTCCCTTCACACATGCAATATTTTCCTTAGCTGTAACAGTGCTTGTAGTATTGGGATAACGTTCCGGAAACATCAGGAAAACTGGACCTGCAAGGCAGGGCTATATGCAAAGAACATTATGGGGAAAAGCTGATTCCAGTGGGGGAGAGAGGCCCCTTCATCCGGCACATTGATGCGTCCTTACAGAATATTGAGCCTGTGGACTGAGACGCACAGCCACATCGGGGCCGTACATCGTCGGTGGTGATGGATGGCTGCTATTCTCGGGCATCTGAACCAGAATGGATTTATCGGCTTGATCATGCTTTAGAGAAGCATGACCTCACACAGGAAGAGGCTCTCATTTCTGATCAAACTTGGAGAGGAGCCAGTGCTAATCATGCTAGCATGAAAGCCAGTGAAGTACAGAGGCTTGCTGTGCTGTAGAATCAATGAAGAGCTCCAAAAATCACTTTCAGATTGTGCAAGTCCATGTTGTTTAAACTGTTTTCCCCCGTGATCTATCTCACTCTCTCTGTTTCTCCCCTGCCCATGTACTTCTTAAGTTGCACACACCCATGCTGTAAGGATTTCATGTAATTATTCACACAGCTGGATGTGGACCTCAGACTCACCTTACTCAGGTAAAATAGCAGGAAACACCCTGGATTCCTGTAGGGAGTGCATTGCCTTTGGGATCAGCGCCAGAGTTGGTGAACTGATGACCCAGCAAAGGATTTTATTAGCATTATGCTAATCCACAATATAGCAATCACTACCTTACGTTCCAAACCCCTCAGTGATAGGTGAAAATCTGTGATATAGAAAGACCACATAAATTAACATTTTTTTTTATAGTTTAAGCCTTAAAATACCCCTCCCACACTTAATTTTAAACACATATGATATGTGGATGTTAGGCTAAGGATACGAGTAACATAATGGAATATGTAAAAATAAAAACATTTTAAGCTCAGTATGGATTCACAAAGTTTGCTCACAACAATCGAACGACAAGCAATTTGATATGATATGATATGATATGCAGATAACTGTGACATGTAAGGGAAAAATCCGCGATATAGCAGGGGCGCTGTAGCTGAACCGCGATATAGCAGGGATCACTGTATATGACAGTAATCCGAGTGCTGTTCACTGCAAGCCATTTTAGAAATCCAGTGCCAAGGACGACACTGCCTGATATAGATGCTGTACAACATGTATTAACATTATATTGATTGCAGATGATTGACATACATTTAATTAAGGAATATGGCGATTAATAAATGTTAATACCACCTAGGAGGAGTAATTCTCCTCCTCTCTTACTTTGCATGAAATTTTGAGCTGATTCTACCATCTGCATGAGGAGAATAGACCTACCCTCAAAGAACGATCCGCAGACTGACCCAATGGAGGGTTTACTGGGCTTTGTAACCAGTAGGACAGTTTTGTGTCTTGCAAGCTGGTTTACCGTAATGTTGCTAATGCAGCAGGAGTGTGGAGGGCTATTGAAGTGGCCACTAAACCAGTAGGTCTGCGTATTACTGGTAATGCAGTGGTCTGTCCCGGCTGCAGCTGCAATGTGGAGACAAACATGCGGTGCCTGACTAAAGTTGTAAACACACACTTAAGAAAAGACACTGGGAGAGATAGTGAAGCTCACACTTAGGATGGGGGGGGGTCATCACTTGCGCACAACTGGGACTGATAAAAAGGCAACAGCCAACAGTAGATTATTCAACAAAATGTTGGGTCAGGAACTGTATGCATATACATCTTAAGATCACATACGCTGCTGCTTACAATATGGAGAAACCAAAACAGTGTTTAGCATTCTTAAGACATCAAATAAGCAGGGAAACAGTTAATGACTCACACTCACAGTCTAACTTAGTATACATACAATTAATTAGTAATAATTATCTGTCATAATTACACATTGAATGTGAAGGAATTAAAGGGAGCGGTGTGTGACAGGGGCTTTGAATAAGCTGAGTAGGCTGTTCTCAGACTGATGTTTCCTTTGTAATGCAACACTTCACTGCTTATGAGTCTCGTGTGAGTTCGGGCTCCAGATAACTTTTAAAGTCAAGTTCACAGCTCGTAGGTACTCATGCGGAACTAATGTCACTCCCTCTGGGTTTTCACGGCTTGCTGAGTGACATGTGTCTCAGCAAGAAGAGGCACGTGCAAATCATGAGTAAATTTAAGATGAGTTTAGAGAAAACCACTCAGAATAAGGTCAACAATAAGAGATGCATTATCTCTCAGATAGGAAGTGAGGCAGTGGTGGGACCAGAGGACGGGAACCATGATGCAGCACAGGAGATCTGATTATCTGCCTCTAAAGGCACTTCCTGTGCTGGCTCGTTCGGCATGAACCAGAGGGTGTGACCCAAGCACAAGACTCACGAACCCTCATGCCTTTCACATTCCCGTCGGTGATCTGAAAGCCAAGAGGCCAAGTGTCAGAGGGCAGAGGACGAGACAAGCAGAAGATCAGGGACACAGGGGCCACGGCGAGGTGGTGGCTGGGGGCTCCTGTTTAATTCATAGCATAATCTCAGGGACGTGTGAGCTGCTTGGCATGGAAATGGATGGAAATACATGAAAACAGGGATTTTGAGTCTGGGATCCAGGTCAATAGATTACTTTGAAAGGGGGCTGGTGAAAAGATAGGCGTTTTGTTCATCCTGATGGAGACAAAGTCGATCATATATCCATTTGACTGTAATGAAGAAGCCATTACTTGATGGGAGATTTTTTGTGTAGGCAGGTTTGTTGCTCTGTCAAAGTATCGGCTCCCCAGAAGTCAACCACAGAGCAATACTGCTGCCTTGTGCATCTCAGTAACACCCTGTGTTTGCTAACCTGAATCAGCCATTCTAACACTGAGTAGCGCTAAACAGCAGCCATGCATACAGAACAGGGACAGAATATTTATCTCCTCATTACCCAGACGCTCATAGACTGCTGCTTCGCTGTTGATGTAAAGCCCCATAATTTGCTGCCAAAGTTATTGTTAATAGCTACATTATTAATTTCCAGTAATAAATGTCCTGTTTTAAAATATATTGTGTTTTGCTGCATGCATATATTGATATTTACTCAGATTCTTGTTTAGTTCCTAATAAATAATATTCTGCCATCTATTGAAAAGGAGATGAAAAAGGACTCATTTGTCACAGCTGGAGTAAGACCACCTGGTGATACTGTGAGTGATGTTGTAGCCACTTCTACCTGTGTAAATCGTATTCTCACCAGGGTTAATTTAAAAATATAAAAGGGATTTAAAAATACCTTGAGATTTAATTGTTAAAAGCATAAAGGTGTATCTTAGGAGATGATTACAGATTAGACATTGAAGAAAGACAGTATGGGGTAAAAACAACCAAAAAAAAACATAAATGGCATTTGTCTGAATCATCTTTAAAAGCTTCTTTAAGAGCAATAATTCCTTCAAAAGGATGGCTGTCATTACAGGTACTGCTGATATTAGACTCTATTAACCGAGACTCCGACATGAACTGCATGCTGATGCTACTGTCCTTTGGCCTGTCAGAAGGTCATTCTTTAATGGTCTTAAACAGTTTTTTTACAGGCATTAGGCACAATAACTCTGTTCAAGAAAAATTGACAACAGAACATTGTCATTTCATACCTGTCACCAAGCTTCAGAATTAAAATTCAGCCATTTTTCTAGAACCGCATATCAACTATGGGGTTGAGAAGAGTCTGGAGCCTGTCCCAGGAGACATGGGACATGAGGCAGGGGATGTCCTGGAGTGTCATCTCAAAAATAATTAAATTCCGTCCACGCATTATGCACACATCGGCACTCTCCATTCATTGTAACGTCTACACGGAGCTGACATAACAAGCAGTTTGCAAGCTGTTGTGCAAGTCCGTTTGATGTTGCATTCAGCGTGTCATTATTCAAACTCAGCCACTTAAGTTTGGAAAGAAGTACCCAAAAACAAACCACTGTGTCAGTAATAAGCAGCCTCTCTTTATCTTGGGAACAGCCCATCTTCAAACATGCCTGGCACTAAATTCAAACATCTCCCCCCTTTGACGTGCTATAAATCAGAAACACCACTCTGAATTAATTCGCACTGGCTGTGAAGTTGAAGCAGCTTCCGCTATTTCACTCTGGCCCTTTTAGAGGTTTTAACAAGCAGAGCCACTCCCAAACCGCCCTGCCCCCTGCAGGAAGAGTGGATTGATTCAGCATTTCCATAAACAATGTTTGTCTTGAAACAATCATTTACGTTGAATAGCGTTTTCTCGAGGACGCAGGCAGCTGTATTCATATGTTTGCGTGTCAGGCTTGTCTGGGTACTGCTTTTAAGTAGAGCTGATTTTGAAATAGATTTTTGGCACTAATTAGGGGTGTATTTAGACTTTCATTAATCCGGGTGGTAACTTTGTCATTTCCAGGCAAAATAGCGCCACAGACATACACAAAGGCGTAAATAACAACCAACCCACACCACCTCATACGGTTCCGGCTCCTTATGCCTGATGTGGATGGATGGCCTCTGCCTGGCCATCCTGAATCTACTTTAGGTCAAGAAGAACATACAAGAGGCCAACAGCGGCCCCCATGTGGCCGGTTCTGCTTGGACGCCCACGAGCTGCGCGTATCGCCGCTATGACGCGCTGAGCAGCTGACCCAGCACATACATCCATCTTCCTTACCCTGATGGCAGAGCTATAGGCAGACAGAGAGACTGATGGGGCAAAGGCGTACGTGCCCCCAACCCCCTCCCCCACTATGATATTGCATTAGAGGGCGTAATAGAGCGCGACAGGAAATAGCCAAAGCATAAAAGAAGAGAGGATGCTGGGAAGAGTAATAGATGGCAAAGGCGTAGTGCTGACGGAGCCGTGTTCATTGCTGCTAATGCTCTTTTCGGGTGTTGCTGCGGGATGCTAACCTTTGACCCCACATCCAGAGGAGATGAGGCCCCAGCGTGTGCATTAGTCACACTGGGGGACATGGCAACGCTGGCGAGATGACATGGGTCAGAACAGTTGGGATGCTACCGCGTGTTCTCACTCACTCTGCCTGGCGGGCAGTTTACAGAGCCTCCACTCCATTGAGACCACCCCTTCTTGGGGGGGGGGGGGGAGGGGGTGGCTACCAGTGGTGATGAGAAAATAGTGGCCCAAGGTGTCAAAGCTCAGTAGAGGAGGAGGGGGTGATGGACACCACAGGGAATTCGGATGAACTGACAGACTGGCCCCTGTCAGACATCTGAGGGTCAGACAGACCTGCAGCTGGGTGAGTTATCCGTTCTGTTCAGACAGTGATGAGAGGGCATCTCTCTTCTCTAGACAGGCTGCAGCACTTTAATGGGTGTTCATTTAATGGCATCTAGGAGTGATCATCTTTATGTGACGATGTAACGTCCAGGACAGTTCATTATTCACCAAAGGACAGAGGATTCAATCCAGGGTCTGGAGTTCTTCTGCATAAATTCATGGGTATAAATCTATGATCTTCCTTAAAAAGAGCAACACAATAAAACAATCATGTCAAGCAGGTATCAGATTAAGAGTGCATATTTTATCTGTATCCTCACGTTCCGATAGCACTGGAGTGTAAAGCTGGCTTGTCCACCGAAGCTCCTGAAGGTTTTTACTCTGACTGCTGAGAAGAGCTGGACCTTCGGTCTATGCCTTGCTTTTCTAATTATTGTGCAGAAAAAGTTTAAGAAAAATTGCCCTACATAAAACAACCCGATACTTAATCTACTTCTAGAATTCCAGCTGGCTTCTTATCGGTTTTTATCTGTTTTGTTAGTTTGCGGTCAAGGATCATTAATTGCATTAAAATGAAAGTCAATGGAGCATCCCGACAAACTACTAAGTTTGTGTGTGTTTTAGAGATAATGTGTGTACATATGTGTCCTTTCCAGGGGTACTCTACCATGTACCCCATCCATTTTTCCATATGTCTAAGCGACTCACGTGGCACCGGGTGGCAGACAGCCTGGAGCCGACGGTTGGACATATGGCGACCAACGCGAGGTCACCCAGGACGGGACGACCATACATCTCATAACTGCCTAATAGTCTCTGTCGCACCTGTCTTAGCAGGGTAAGCAAAAAATGGATGAATCGATGAAAAATATATTTGTACAACACAAATAAAGAAAATTAGTTGGACTGGATGTTTTCTATTAGTTTTCTGATAAAAAACAGATGCCTCGATTTGGGGCACAGACAAGGGCGCCCTGCCGTAGAGGTCAGGTCCAAGGCCTCGCCTCGCTTTCTGCTCAGGTGGCGAGCCTGCAGCCACTGAGTCCCCATCAATGGAAACTCATTTATCCCACAAATATCAATAAGATGGGGCATTTCTCTCTAGTGTGAAATTAAAAGCAATGCAAGGGTCCAAAATAAAAAAAGAGACTTGTTGGATAAATGAGGATTCAATGGAAAGGTACTTAATCAGTTTTCCCTGTCGCTGACAAATGAGGACCTATCAATACTCCTAGCTACAACAAAAGCTTCCAGCATACAAGGAACCCCCCCCCCATCGTTTCACATCAGTCTCCCGTGGGTGCAGCAGTGCACCGAATCCCAAAGCCCATTTCCCAGGACCTCACCATTGAATAACAATTTATTTCTTTTTGTAATTAAAGGGGACAAATTATATCCACTGGGCAAACCAACAGGTCATCAAGCAAAATGTCCAGGGCCTCCAGCAAAGGGAGAGTCCAGCCTCTAGCTGAGCACTGATAGAGCAGCTCAGCGTCACAGCATTACTCAGTGCTTCTGTCCTGTCCTGACTGCCCCAAATCACAAACTAATCTTCATATGAGATCTTTTCCCCTCAAGACACATGCTGCAGAGACAACAGCCAGCATTGCATTTCAGGGCTGATAAACAAATAACAAATTAGATCCAAGAATGCGCAAGCTGATAGTGTATTGTGATGTACCTAGTACAACAGCTCAATAACTCCATCCATCCATCCATCCAATTTCTGAAACTGCTTGTCCTCTTCAGGGTCGTGGGGGTCAATAATTATCCAGCTTTTTTTAGATTAAATTGGACTCAGGTTATGCTCTTACAAAGGAAATCCAACACAAAAATTTACAATAGGTAATATAATAATAGGGGCACAGATATGTACACGTTCTCTTTCACCATCTTTTAGAAGCTATTGTAGCTTCAGGTCTGACGCTTGAGTCTCACACACTGGACAGCCATCCATGTGAATGTCATTATATATGGAGAGTGATGCTGTCATCCTGCCAAGAAAGCGCCAGAAAGGTCTTAATGAAATGGAAAACAGCTGTAAGCACCGTGTATCTGCATCACTACATCAAGATCTGCGGAGCTGAACGCCAGCTGTGACAGTGGCGCATTTCCATGGGAGTCGCCCTCGCAGCGAGCACGAGCGGACACGGCCGTGTTTGTTTATAATTGATCATTCCGATTTATCTTTCTATTGTTTGTTTATCATACGGCTGCATCGAGGACCTACGTTTTGTGTGTAGGACGCGTGGAGGCCTGTCTCACCATGAAGGATGAAAGACAGGGCTGTCTCACTGTGAAGGATGAAAGAAAGGCCTGTATCACCGTGAAGGATGAAAGACAGGCCTGTCTCACTGTGAAGGATGAGAGACAGGCCTGTCTCACTGTGAAGGTTGAAAGACAGGCCTGTCTCACTGTGAAGGATGAAAGATGGAGCTGCTCCTCATCCATCAGCAGAGAGAATGTGGTTTTTAAAGAGGACATCTTTCATTAGGGTGGATTTATGGTTCTGCTCCTCCCACATGGCTTCCACCGGGAGCATGAGCAGAGCTTTGTAGCCCAAGGGTAAGAACATCTCTCCGGGGCACCAGGATACGGCCCCCTGACACCTCATGGCATCCGTGCCAAACCACAGGAAAGTCCACACTTAAAAGCTGCCTAAAAAGTACTTGGGATGAAACAAAAAAATTCCCCAATTACAGCCCACCTCCTCCCCAGGACCTCTTGTGGTTTTGTGACATTAAAACCTACTAAATTATACAGCACCTACCTGCTGCAGACACGCAAAACTAAAAGACCAATGAGCTTCTCTTCTTTTTTTCTGAAACACTGAATTAATGAAAGAGGCAGTAAAAGAAGAGCAGATTCCTTTCCAGAGCTGAATGTCTCATTGTGGAGGAACAAGGCAGATCGTCAAAGAAAAACCTTCAAAGGTCAGCTTCAGCTGTGATGTCACCAGGGGCAGCTGAGCTGCAACTTGGGAGCCACTTTGCAGTAGCGGCAGGAATAGGAGTGCTGGGCATTGTATGCCGATGCCAGGAATAGGAGTGCTGGGCATTGTATGCTGCAGCCAGGAATAGGAGTGCTGGGCATTGTATGCCGATGCCAGGAATAGGAGTGCTGGGCATTGTATGCCGATGCCAGGAATAGGAGTGCTGGGCATTGTATGCCGATGCCAGGA
>JAODUD010000036.1:16024199-16039707 GCA_026784285.1 Stomatorhinus walkeri
GGGGACAGTGCTATCCACTGAGCCATACCCCAAACACTGGCAGCACGGGGGACAGTGCTATCCACTGAGCCATACCCCAAACACTGGCAGCACGGGGGACAGTGCTATCCACTGAGCCTTACCCCAAACACTGGCAGCACGGGGGACAGTGCTATCCACTGAGCCATACCCCAAACACTGGCAGCACGGGGGACAGTGCTATCCACTGAGCCATACCCCAAACACTGGCAGCACTGGGGACAGTGCTATCCACTGAGCCATACCCCAAACACTGGCAGCACGGGGGACAGTGCTATCCACTGAGCCATACCCCAAACACTGGCAGCACTGGGGACAGTGCTATCCACTGAGCCATACCCCAAACACTGGCAGCACGGGGGACAGTGCTATCCACTGAGCCATACCCCAAACACTGGCAGCACGGGGGACTGTAATTAGTCCAATGTATTTAAGTCTATGTTAGGTATGTTTATTTATTAATTTAGTCATTAATGTTGCTGTGTTTTGGAGAGAGTTACCCCACAATAAATCCCGTTTATTCGGCTCCATTCATAATTACAATTGACATGTATCTAATTGTAATATGAACACATCTTTATTCCAAAATGGCATGCTTGCTCAGTTTGATAAGCTTTGCCACGGCTGTAGCTCTCCTCCTTTGTGGTTCTGCCATGTGGCTGGTGCTGGCCGACGGCGACAGTGCTCAGCGCAGGCGTATAGGCAAAACCCCACATTAAATTCCCATCCATGTCGCATGGCGATGAATTAAATACGTCATCAGACCACATATGAAAGTGACTCAAACCTGATTTGAAAAGATCAGATTTCTATGTCCACACAGCCATGAAAATATCCGGTCTGTGCCCCGTTAAGGCAAAAAAATCAGGTTTGAGTCGCTTTAGCCTGGTAATGTGAATGTAAACATAAACTATATTTAAAATGACTTCATGCTGCATTCCATCTGAACTCAGAAGTATGAATTTCCAAATTCCTAGTCAGAAACAAATTTGAATGCCCTTGACCTAAGCTCTGCATAAATTATTCTCTCCCTCCTTTCAGACGCTGGCATTACTGCTGCTGCTCTTAGCAGGTTTACATCATACCTCAGTGACCGACAGAATTTTGTTTCTATTATCACACAGATCTGTTACTGCTCCTCTCACACAGAGGGTCCCCCAGGAGTCAGTTCTAGGTCCAATCCTCTTCACCATCTATATGCTCTAATTAGCTCAAATCATACGTCACTATGGCCTCAGCTACCATTGCTATGCTGATGAAACCGAATTATATATAAGTGCTGCTACAAGTACACCCATGCCACCATCTTCACAGACTGACTGCCTCTGCAAAATCAAGCACAGGATGACTTACAGCTTTTTATAGCTTAACTCTGATAAAACTGAAATTCTTCTGGTTGGTACTAAATCACTCCTGTCTACTTTGCCTGAGATACAAATCAATGTTATGGGAGTCCTAGGTGAAGTCCAGTCTGTAATTTGGCCATAATTTTCAATGAGTTCCTTACTTCTCACTCATATGTTAGCTCTCTGGTACAGACTCCATTTTTTCAGCTCCGCAACATCTCCATCCATCCCTCAGTGCTACTGACACTGAAACACTAATCCATGCCTTCAGAAGTACTTGCCTTGACTACTGTAATGTATTTTTCTCCAGCCTCCCATTCAGAATTCTCCACAGACCTCTACCACCCATTTACACAAGAAAACCCACCCACATTGTTCCTGTTCTTCATGATTGGTTACCTGTCACTTATAGAATCAAAACTAAAATGTACTAGTTACAAGTCATTCCATGGACTTGCTGCTCAATATCTGTCTGACCTTACTGTACCCAAATTCAGATGCTCTGTGGGTGGAAGGTTGTTCTGAATGACAGCCCCTACAGTGCTTCCTCACAGTCTGCGAAAGGTAAAGTCTGTTAATATCTTCAAGCTCCAGGTGAAAACTCATTTATTTCAGGAATTCTATAATGTGTTTACCAGTATGTAACATTCTCGTTGTTGATGCCGTGAGCAGTGCTCTATTATATTGTATTTGTCTGCATTGTAAAGCATCCTTGAGTGTGAGAAAGGTGCTATATATATAAAATGTATTATTAAATCAGTCGTACACACAACACTGTCCAACTGCTCTCTGTGGACATGTTGCAAAATACCAAATAATGTTTTCTTATCAATTGATATCGCAAACAATAGCTGACAATGAACCTGGCTAGAACTGGGCATGTTTCATAAAGCAGGATTTCTCATTTAACTGAATAATCTGTCGGGATTTATGGTAGTCTGGCCTTAATGTGAGCGAACAAAGAAAGACCATTTTAACTTGGATATCTTAAATCCAACTGGTTATCCGGCTAAGTCCTGGTCCCTAGTATTGCTAAATGTGTCATGACGCACGGGGCACGGACCAGAAAAGCAGGAACATACCACCACTGCACAACGTTAATGACCAGACTCCCACAAAATTCACTTAAATACCCCAGACTAATTAACACAACTCGAAAAAGCTGATGACACAGGGATTCCACACAAGGTAGTGAGGGGGGCGTGGCACACAGGAAGATTCGCACGAGGAGGGCTTGACAAAATGGCTTTCCAACTGGAACGGGTTTAACTCAAATGTGACATCATTCCCAGCTCCGACTATTTATCTGACCTCCGAGGTAAATGAAACGGCAATAGTATAGTGCAGTCATGGGTACAGTGTCACGAGCGTCAGCATGGTGCCGACGCTTAAGTGATGGCGGACACAGGGCATGGAGTGCAGACCAGCAGCGGCTCTGTGCCGTTGAGGAAGACAAACATCATCCGAGATAATATAGGAAAGTGTGTTGCATGTCCTGATTTTGCAGAGTTCGATGTGTCCCTGGGTCAACAAGGGAGGGGCTTCTGTTTCACTTCTTCAAACAATCAAGTACATACACTTAGCCCACTGATCCACACATTGCCCCTAAAGGTAGTGATTCCATAAAAAGACGACTGCGATTGGTTAAAGAAGTGAACCACGCGCCCCTCCCTTGCCGACCCAGGGACACATAAAACTCTGCAAAATCAGGATGTCCAAATGTGTTCACGTTTGTACGATGGTTAAACAGTGCGGCGTCAGCTTAACAGATAATCAACAGACTTTGTGAGGAAGTCTTTATACTCAGGATAATTTTCCACATGTGCCTCCATGTTCATGCTTATCCAGCAGCCAATACTACGTCTAGGAGTTTATTGCAGACAGCGAGAGGTAGGGGACACCTTGGACGGGATGCCAGTGTGTTCTGTGTATAAGAAACTATATGAATATGCATGAGGATTGGACCCTTATTCTGGGAGTGACACCGGCTTGCATTTGTAGAAAAGCAGTAGATTTATGGCAATTTGGAGATTTAAGATGGAACCCAGAGGCTGCAGCTTTGAAGCTTTAAACATCAGAAACAGGCCCATGCAGGGCTGTGCGACTCATCTCAGCTTTAAACATAAAAAGCAAAATGCTGCCAATTGGAAGTAAAAAGTATAAGAAACTTTGAAGGTTTTTATTCCTGGGAGAGTGAAGGCACGGCTATCAAACAGCCAGAGTGAATATTACACCTGACTAGAGGCACCTCTAGAGCACACACACCTGATTTAGGCTTTCCCTCTTATCCATGGTTTTCATATTTATCAAAATATAGCAGTTATATACTTTTCAGCAGACTACAGCATGAACCTATACAAAAACCTTTCAATCCATCCATCCATCCATCCATTTTCTGCACCGGCTTGTTTTATTCAGGGTCGCTGGGGGTCCAGAACCTATCATAGAAGCTACAGGTGCAAGATGCAAGGCAGAAACCAGTCCATCGCAGGACACTACCTGAAATTTTTGAAGCAATAACTTTAATAACTTTAAGCTCAGTTCCGCTTGATGCATGGGTGCACATACATAGTTGGTTTGATTATTAACAACACCTGCCTGTTAACATGAGCTGCCTGTTGCTTCACACAGCAAATCATGTGGCTACAATTCAATACATGCAGCCTGCAGATAGAACCAAGAGTTATTCAGTTATTGTTAGACTAAGCATCAGAATGGCTGAGATCTAATGATTCAGGTATGAATGTGGTGTGATTGGTGGGGCCAGAAAAGGTGTCTCCAGCGTCTCGGAAACAGCCACCATCGTGACTCTTCTCAAAAACCAGAGTCTAGTGATAAAAACGTGGAGTGGTGAATGAACAGCATTCAGTGGATAGTATATCTGACACCAAAACAACCCTTTTAATGACTGAAGTCATAGGACAATGGCCAGAGTCGTTAAAGCTAACAGGATAGCCACAAGTGCAACAACAACAACTCAGCAGAACAGGGGTGCAGAATGGTTTGTATCGACCCACTCACTTAGCCTTGGATCATACCCTACATTATATAGATGTACCTAATAAATTGGCCACTTAATTGAATGTACATGCCTTCTGCAAAATCTGTCCGTCTGAAATTCTCAGAAGCACTCACTCAATATCTCTGTACATCTTGACTGTTTTTCTCATTTTCGGCTGGGTTCCAGACCCGATCCCCCTGGAAAGCACAGGTCAGGCTAGCTGCACTGTGCCAGCTGAATGTTTCCCTGCTAGCAGAATGAGAGGAGAGATGTGGGTTCTGACCCTCAGGGATCTAATCTCGCTCCTCATTCCCATCCCCTGCTCACCCCCTCCCCACACCCACCCAGGAGACGAGCCTCCTCTCTCCTCTCTCATTCCAGCACTCACTTCCAATTCAGCCCAACTCAAAGCAGACTCATTGCCATCCCAGAGGCAAGAGCAAAGCCAAACTTAAAAAGTGAGGCAATATTAAACATCAGGGAATGCTGAAGGATAAAACAGCGAAGAAGGTGGACAGGTAAAGTTTGAATTACAAATGCTTCTGAAATCTGTGAGATTCCTGTTCTACTTATGGTTCTATCTTCTGAAACCATGCTGTTCCAGGGAAGTTAGTCTGTCCTTGTTCTAAAATATCAGCGCAAAATGCAATTTGTGTCTTGTAGCTATGCATCCAGTCATTTCTTCATAACCAGGGCTTTTCCCTTTGTGTTCAGCCTTTCATGGAAGATTATCACAGTGTTTATGACAGACTGCCAAGAAGGTGGATTTCTCTATATACCAATGAGGTTTAGGGCTTTGGGCAGCACCAGAAACACTGATTACCAGCTGAAGCACTGAAGCGAGGCAGGCACTGAGAACAGACCTGTCATTCTACTGTAAGATTATACTTCTGCACAGTACTTAATACACATGCAGATCTTTAAATTAAACCACTTTCACACGAAATCCGGCGGTTTGCTTATTTCAGGAAGCTGATGCCTCTGATGTCACACAATCATGAAAATGTTGCTTAAATGAAACTAAGCTGTACAGCATTTGTCTTTTGGACAGCTGGTGATGACAGATACCTGAATCAGTTACTCACCTGAAGAAAGTTTATTTGGCAGCTTATATAAAACTGATAATAATGACACTTTACTGATCCCCGTAGTTAAATTCTTTCTGCCCATCCCGTCTTGCTCTCCATGACACATATTTAAAAAGGGCATCCATCTGCTGCGGCGTCCATGAAGCTGGGGGTTAAGCGCCTTGCTCAGGGTTTCACAGAGAGGTGGCACAGCTCTACAGCTAATAATTGGGATGTAGAGCTATTGCTCAGTCTCCCCTTTTCTTAAATATATAAAAAGCAGCAAATTCACATTCCCACATCCCGGTGCTGTAGACCAGTGTTTCCCAGCCTCGTTCCTTAGGGGCCCCCATAGGGTCCACAGCTTTGCTCCTGCCCTGCTTCCTGCACCGGGGAAAACGTGGGCCGTCTGGGGGTCCCTTAGGACTGGGCTGGCAAACACTGCTGTAGACAAGAAGAACAGAACTCTGCTCTCAATATGCGTACCTGACCATTCCTGTGTACTTGCATTCCCAATATTCCATTGCCGAAGACCAGTTACAATTCTAAGAATAAAAGTACTGAGAGTGGAAGAAAATCCCTCAATGTCATTTGTTTTTGGGATGCAAGTTAGCAAGACAACTCCTTCCAAGACCACAAGGACAGTCTGCTTTCTTGGTATTGAGAAACACCCCCAGTGTGGCACATAACCTGCATGAATATGTGACCCCCTCTGACCGACCATGCTATAGAAACATTAGAGAAATCATTGCACTGGCTCAGACAGCCAGTCATCTAATTAAGGTATTCAGACAGTGGGACCTCAGTATGGCTTATGACACCTCCCTCACTGAGACCAGAGATATATATTAAACTAGTTCAATACTTCATTTTTAGGGAAAATGATTAAAACTGAAATAAACCGTAGTGTAAACCCGAATACTGATGGCCAAAGACAGCCATATGGCAAACAAGATGCGAGAAACACAAAAGAAACAAAAACAAAATGGAACAGAGACATGGGTTTGTAACTTGATAACCTTATTGGAGACAAGGTAAAATGGGCAGAGATGCTCACACACTGAAAGTATGAATCAAATTAAAATCATTTTTTCTAGCTAAAAAAATCCAAGCATATGGCTTCAAAATGTTTAAAAGTTTTGCACAAGTTTTATAACAGAATTAAATTCTTCGCAGGACAATATGGATAAAGTTCAGACGAACGGAAGCATTCTGGGAGGCTGTTGTAGAGCCTACAGAGCGTGGAAATAGAGGGGGTGGGGCCCACTCAGCTTTAATAGTGAAGGCAGAGATTAATCAGCATGGGAATGGAAAGGGTGGAGCTCAAGTTAACTATGTATAGGATTTTGATCTTAAGACATTTAGGTTTAAATGCCTCTACTTTAGTTTCAACGTGCGCATTATTAAAAGAACAGGTACTGAAGGTTATGGAAGAGGATTAGAGCCAGCAAGAAAATAATATTTTAATTCTGACTTTTTTCAAATAATATTTTCATGGTGGCCCTAATCCTCTTCCATAGTATGTCAAGGGTGGTTTGAGTATGTTGGAGATCATTAACCATTAAGACAAAGTCTGTATCTTCACTGTCTCTTTCCCCAATAACAGGCTTGTCTAGAGATCCATCAGAATGCAGGTAACCCTGAGGTAAGCACTGCGACATTCCCTCAAGCTGTCATACTCTAAAGGGACACATTAATTTCCTGCCTATTTTTCCATCAGCCAGGCAGAATCTTTTGCCTAGAGTTCACCCTCGTACTTTGTACTGTGTATTCGCATCATACTTAGTGAGGGTCTCTCCCGCTCAGCTTTTTAAACACCCATGTTGCTTACAGCTCCCTAAGCCCAGAGTCCCCACTACTGCGGGTGCTCAGATGGCCTCGCACACGCCCCACCCAATGCTAATTAAGACAGTCTAGGTTACCATGGCCACGACTTGTTGATCAATGTTTCACCCCCCCTATTAATGTATATCCAACCTTTTTTATTCAACGCTGCTGTTTAGAATCAATCCCTGAAAACATTTTCCTGCCTCACTACTAAATAAATTGAATGCTCGGGATGCAGAAAATATTTGTTCCTAATAACAACAACACCTCCTAATTGTGGTGTGGCAGCTGAGCTGAACACAGCTTGCTAATGAGATCAGCATTAAGCTGGGCTCATTTTAATCTGAGTGACTTAATTACACAAATTTCATTACGAAAACCCATGAAACCGAAATGGAAAGAAAATAGAGCTCATTAGACATGTTTATGCATTGTGATGCTATACAACAGAAGGCATGACATCACAAAAGGCACTGTACACAATCAGAGCTTTTTACGACCTGTGCTTCAAGCATGTGACTCACCTGACCCGGCAGCATTCTGGTTTTCCTTCAAGCTGAACATAATGCCACCCCCCCGTCTGTCCATCCCTCCACTTTGTGTAACCTCTTCTGCTATTCAGGGTTGCAGGGGGTCCAGAACCTATGTTTACAAGGCAGGGATGAGATGCCAACCAATCACAAAAACGTAGTTCGCGGTTACAGGGGGCACCCAGAGGAAACCCCTCAACACCACAAGAACAGACAAACTCCACATACATACGCCATAGCAGAGAACATGTACTTGTGGAACTCTAGTGCCAGAGGTGTGAGGCCCCAGTGCTAAATACTGCGCCACCTTGCTGCCTCAATTCTACTGTCAAGAAATATTAATGCTAAATTTTACAACTACACTTTTTCAGTGAAGTATTGTGAGTTCTGGAGCAGGTTGCAGATAAAGATCTGACACGTTTACAAAAATCACAGAAAACAAAAAGCCTTAATTAGAAGATAAAGCATGCAGGTGGAGACACTCAGGAAGAGCTCTCCAAAGCTCCACAACCTCATTTCTCCAGACCAGATGCTTGATACACTGTTTTCTCAGCCTTTTTACTTTTGATTGCAAGCAGCTGGTCATCACTAATTATAAACAAACTAGCAAGGTGGTATTCTCCACTAGAGCATTTATCTTCTGCCAGTTGCAAATTAAAATAAAACATCTAATAACTTAATCAAATTTATTTGTCCAACTCAGACAATAGCACTTATTTGTACAAGATTGACTCAAAATTTTAAATTGGACTACAGATTAATATATTTTTCAAACTTAATCGACTGCAAGTGCAGTTTTATTTCATAGTACAAAACAGCATAAATTAACTGCACCCTCATAATGCATTTATAATGGATCATAGAACATTCATAGGCAGCATGTAAGTATACCTTATTCTAACATATCTCAACAACTTCAATATACAGTAATGACGAACATTATACGATTATAAATTTTGTTATTATCATAAAATGTATCATATAAGATGTGTTAGGATGTCATGGTATATTTACATGCTGCTTATGAGTGTTCTATGAATGCATTATGAAGGTGCAAATATGTTCTACGAATGCGTTATAGAAGCATTATGAAGGTGCAGTTAATGTAAAGCCTAACCATTTATTTAATGTATATTAAAGCTGTTAAGGGATGTTACCGTAATAAGATATACTTACATATTGCTTATGAATGTTCTACGAATGCATTATGAACGTACACTGAATGTTCTACGAATGCATTATGAACGTACACTGAATGTTCTATGATTGCATGATGAAGCCATTATGAGGGTCCAGCTAATGTAAAGCGTTACCAAATAATGTTTAGTTTTGTGAAACCAATAAGAAACAAGTTTGAGAACCACCATTGCAGAAAAATGGCACCTATATCAAAAGTGGTTTTTATCCTGTAAGGGGTCACAGGCAGCATCTGAGACAAAGGACAGCTTTGACAGAACACTGCAGTATACACGCGTATACACACACACACACACATATATATATATTTGTGGGGACATTTCTATTGGCAAAACTCTAATCCTAATAATGACAACCTTAAGTCCCAGCCCTAACCATAACCATATCCATATGTAACTAAACACAATAAAAGACTTCTGGCATTTTTGATTGCAGTAACAGGTTGTAAAATTGAGTTTCCTCTTGCTAAAAGTTTTCCCAAGCTGAAATGAAACATTTTTTTCCCATTATGGGGACAAACCCATGCACGCAGTGATGAAAGATATTGAAGCACCAGCAAGACGCATGTCCCAGCATCCCCCGCATGTCCCAGCATCTCCCAGCATGCCCCGCATGTCCCAGCATCTCCCAGCATGCCCCGCATGTCCCAGCATCTCCCAGCATGCCCCATGTGCAATTGTAAATAGCCCTTGTTGTGTTGTTGTTAATGTTAATGGTTACATTTCCCTATTGTCGCATGTGTGTTTCCCTGTGTCTTGTGTGTACCCTGTCCGATCCTCGCATGTATTTATTTTGTGTAAAACTTCCACCGTGTGTGCATCTTACAGTTCACCCTCTGACAACCTTGGGTTTCCTGTGTTTAATTGCTTTGGTGCCATTGGGTGCCTGATGTAGTCCTTTTAAAGACTGTGAATAAAGAGCATGTTCTGCCTGGCAAGCACATCTCTGTCTTTCTTTGCTACCGCGACGCCTCGGTCCACCTGACGCCACAGTACCAATCCACCTGCCTGTGTGTTTTCAGGCTGCAGGAAGAATGCAGAGCACTCAGCATGTAAACTCCATGCAACACTGAGCGAACCGGAACACTCCACGCAGAGTGGGATTTCAATGCCCAACCCTGGAGCAGCGAGACAAGAAGTCTGTGCATTGAGTTATTCAGAATTACCATCTTTCATACGCTAGTGTTTTATCATTGCTCCAGGCCAGGTAAACTTGGGTCTTTCCCAGCAATAGCAAACTACTGGCTCTTTCTGTACGAGTGCCAGCAGTGAGAAGCAAAAAAGTGTACAGTGCAGGACTCAGTGCAGGACTCAGTGCAGGACTCAGTGCAGGACTCAGTGCTGCTAAGATATGCTCTATTTAGCTACTGGGAAATGCCCTTTAAACAGGCCCAGATCTGCCACTCTCCACTCATGACCATTTGAGTTATATGTAATTATCTTGTGTGGTTTTCCTGCACTGAATCAAAAGTAATTGACGCCAATTACCATGGAAAGTACGAAATACATATTGATTGACACCTAGAGGAGGTCTAGTTCACTCCTAAACTCCTCTTTCCTTGGAATCAATAAAGATTTCATGTTTGAAAATCTATTTTATCAGAAATCCCAGAAATGCTGTGACAGACCTGTTATGCCCCCTGAGTATTCTGCTTTATAAGTATTGCTGGGCAGACACTGTTCCTGAAGCACAAAATCCTATTAGAGTCGGGAGTCTCTAAGGAAACACAATCCACTAGTAAGTATGGGCTCTATCTCCAATTATCAGGTGTCCCTGTAGCTAAGATGATACAGCCTGCACAGAAAGACAGGGGCCATGTGACCTGTATGCAGCTGACAGTCAACTATGTACCATGAGCTGATTGCAACTGACAGTAACGTCCACAAGTGAGGCACTTGTCATTCACAGAGTTCATATACTGTATCACGCACATTTCACAGGCTTTGGATGGATGACTACCTGTGCTGTGTTGTGCCACAATGATTATTTTCAAGAAAAATGGTGCAATTGAGTGATATTGATGATGTTACTACCATCCGTCATCCATTACTGCTCGTCCAGTGCAGAAAACAATCAGCTTGTTGTTTATTCTATGAAGCAGAGTACAAGACAGCAGCCAGTGCACTGGTCAGGATGAACCCTGACATTGCTTCCAGCATTTGAAATCCATATTCCCTTGAGAAGATCATTTCAACCCCCCCTCCATTATGCAAATCTCACACTCACATATGATTATATAATTCTTTAACCTCTTCTAGCACATAAAGCTGCCCAATACTGTTGCTAGTGAAGAATAAATGAATACATTCTAAAGGAAATTATATAAATGAGTCACTATAAGCATGTTGATAATTAATAGTCAGTGATCTAATTATAAAACATATGCTAGTGGCTTTTACACAAGACAGATAAGTGTAATCTTCCCCATTGTAGAGAAGATACCTGGCTTTAATTAAAAAGACATTTAAGCGTACTTCCAGTTTATCTCCGGTCATTCCATAAGAATGTTTTTTCTCCAGTTTCATTCAAAAACAAACGGGATCCAAGCGGCCTTCACCTGAGCATGGAGTCATGTGTCTAAATTAAGTCTCGTATGGCTTCCTGCCACGCCAGTCCGCCAGAGAAGAGCTGCATGAATGACCCGGCCAGCTCAGCTGACATCTCACAGCTTGACATCTACACCTAGCTAATTGCATCCCCAGATAATATAGAAACCATAGCGGTTCACAGTATAGGCCTGTTAGGAATCTTTAAAAGTTTAACATGTCAGCCAGCTATACTGTACTTATTTCATGGCGGCCTTAATAGTAGTTTAACATTGATTTGCAGGCAAGTTTCACTGCTCAGACAGGGAGACAATCCAGTTATAGGTACCACAGGTTTACCTCCAGACTTCCATAGATCCAAGGTCTGGGGTCAAAACCAGGTAGAGCTGGGCAAAGGAAACCAAAAGCAAACAGGAGACAGAAACAGAAAGTCATCATGCTTGGTATGATGTAACACTTAAGAAAGGACTGATTTAGGCTTTGTGTGGAGGCATTACAGATGTGTTTGTTTAGTGCAGGCTTGGTGTGGCTGGATGTATGCTTGCCTTAATTCAGGCTTGGTGTGGTTGGATGTATGCTTGCCTTAATTCAGGCTTGGTGTGGTTGGATGGATGCTTGCCTTAATGCAGGCTTGGTGTGGTTGGATGGATGCTTGGCTTAATTCAGGCTTGGTGTGGTTGGATGGATGCTTGCCTTAATGCAGACTTGGTGTGGCTGGATGGATGCTTGCCTTAGTGCAGGCTTGGTGTGGTTGGATGGATGCTTGCCTTAATGCAGGCTTAGTGTGGCTGGATGGATGCTTGCCTTAATTCTGGCTTGGTGTGGTTGGATGGATGCTTCCCTTAATGCAGGCTTGGCGTGGTTGGATGGATGCTTGCCTTAATGCAGGCTTGGTGTGGCTGGATGGATGCTTGCCTTAATGCAGGCTTGGCGTGGCTGGATGGATGATTGCCTTAATGCAGGCTTGGTGTGGATGGATGGATGCTTGCCTTAATGCAGGCTTTGTGTGGTTGGATGGATGCTTGCCTTAATGCAGGCTTGGTGTGGCTGGATGGATGCTTGCCTTAATGCAGGCTTAGTGTGGCTGGATGGATGCTTGCCTTAATGCAGGCTTGGTGTGGCTGGATGGATGCTTGCCTTAATGCAGACTTGGTGTGGCTGGATGGATGCTTGCCTTAATGCAGGCTTGGCGAGGATGGATGGATGCTTGCCTTAATGCAGGCTTGACACTAGTCAGCTGCAGAGGGATGGAGATTAATCTGACAAACGATGTTGTCACTTGATATGTAGCCACTTTGAGATGACAATTAAAGTTTATAATGTGTCTTTAAAATTACCTGTGTTAACACAGTATTATTATTGGCACAATGTAATCTAGTGTTTGTGTCTTGTACCTAAAGCCTCACCAAGAGTGTATGGGATGGTTATGGAAGATGGATGGATAACATAACGCCATACAGATCCTAAACATTTTATACACCTAAACTGCTGTCACTGTACTTCAGTGCCTTGTTATGATTCATATATATATACTCAGCTATACTGATCTTAAAAGAAATCGACTTGGAATATAAAATGAAGACAAGCCGTTCCCTGTAGGTATCCTGCTCTTTTTCAAGAACTGGGAGAGCAGTGGAGCAAAGATGGAGATTTTTTAACTGATTAACAGGCGTGAAATGCCACACGGATTTTCTTGAATTGCTATTACTCCTTAAAATGAAAAGTATTGTGGTTGGTTTGCAATGCAGTTGTAGTTGATTTCCTCAAGTCGGGAGCCGTGACATTTCACAGACTTAAGACGTAATATTGAAAATGTAATTATCACTATTGCTGTTCTTGAACATGTTATGAAACATATTAACAAATTATATGCTAGAGCCAATCTGGTGGCTGCTATTCATATTTTTGAAAACTTTTTTTATTCAGGATGTATTTTGACACTAAATATCCCACTAAATCAACTTTTCTACTACAAACCTACAAGTTGTGCAGCTTCCGTTAGCTATAGCCATCTAGTTTTGCCCCTCTTGTGGGGGTGTCCACCCTGCTAATTAGATTCACAGGGCAGAGAAGGCTGATGATCAGCCACTATGAGGTGACATTGGCGCTGTCCCTGCATGGTCCTTGTGTGTGGGGTGTCCCCCACTCCTATTCATTATGTTTTAACCCCCAGTTTCCTGTGATCATGACCATGCTCTGCAGAGCCTGCATATCCAGAGGCGGGTGTTACACACAGTATCATATATTGTCTTTAAGTACTGTGCATTGTCGGAAACATCAGAGATGGCACCATACATATCTGCAATAGTTTCATTATGTGAGTACTTGCTCCAAGGTAGTTATAGGAGCCAAATGTCCATTTAACACTTCCAGAATGCTAATCAGGGTATGGATGAGGTATGGTTTATATAGTAAGACTGTCGCCAAAATTAATCATTTGTTCTATACAGTAAATCTGCCCCTATTGTACCGGAAAGGATCGCGTATATTAGTGCCCTATTGAATGAGTCTCTTTCTCTACTGCACAGCAGCAAAGTATATATATCCCATCTTTTGCAACATATTCCATTTGACAATAACCATGGAGGAACAGAATGAGAAGTGAAGAGCACTGTGGTGTTGCTGATTCTCAAAAGCTGAGCTTTAAATTACTCCATCAAATCCTTTCTTTATTGTCCTTGCTTTCAGACAGGCTGAGGCAATCACGGGTAGATTTTCAACAGTAACGAGAAGGTTACGTGGGGGGAACACGGTGTTGGTCCAGAGTTTTAATGAGATCCTGGTGATGCTGTTTAGCTCATTCATTCTGGCGGCCTGCTCTGTCTACTTTCTTTAGCAGGAAGCAGGAGGCAATTTTAGTAAAGAGTTTTGATATTGCAGTGAAAACACAATTTATATGTGTTTCCTTAGCAAGATTGCACTAAAAAGTCAGACAGTAAGAGAATGGGGGATGTGACAGAACTGATTCTCGAGGTCTCAGACAGACATGGCAGCCCGGCGAAGTCTTAATGAGGCCTGACGCACGCTGCTACACCCACACACACACGCAGACCTGCTGCTGGACAGCTACGTCAGAAACATCCAACAGCTATTTTCATTTGTCCTCCTTGATCACGCAGAATATGTTCCGTTTTTACAATGGTATAATTTTTGCACAACACCGTTCATAATATGAGATTTTCAGTTTACATCTTTCCCCGTGGTGGAACGTCCACAATTATCACCATTACAAACATATCTGCTAACCTGCTGCAGAAGCAGTTTTTTCATGCATCTCTTATTTTTCATTGCAGAACAGTCATTTGTAATACAAAGGTAGGAAACCAAATTACATTTCACATTAAATAACTGCTCATTCAACACCAATTTAGCTGCTTGTGCTTCAAGGATAATTCTCAGTGGGCCTGATAGTGTTCCCTGCTTCTTTGGGATATATGAGTGTAATTAAAGCTTGGCGATGAGTGGAAGCATAGAAGATGATTGGCATGTTATGATATATCATGCACCTGCAAAGTGGAATCGTTTATTAAAGGTATAGTGCATTGCTGTAAGTGTTCATATACCTCAGCTTACACTTGGACCTCTGGATGAGGAACAGAGGCTGACAGTTTTACCTTTAAAGACGCAAGAGGTTAAAGCCTGAAGCCTATAGATCATTAAAGTCGGCAACAAAAATGTTGCAAGTTTCTGTGTTGGTACTTCCCTCCTGAGCGCTGGAAAACCCGGCCTCAGGCTCGATTCTTAATGAGATTTTCCCCATGGAGGGCATGGGATGTGCGCATGCCCATCGTGGAACCGGGCACGGCCGCCGGGCATCTTTGTTGGTGGCACCATGGGGGGGTGGGGGAGAGAGAGGAGGACATGACTGTATTGGCAGAAGCTGGGCTTGCCAGATGGGGCCTTCCCACCCGCTCTCTTCAAAAAGCACTTTCACCACCCCCTCTGGGGAGGTGGGGCTGGGGGGGCCGCTGGCTTT
>JAODUD010000036.1:16046055-16053555 GCA_026784285.1 Stomatorhinus walkeri
GGGGACATTGTGTCCCCATAAGGATAGGTATACCCGCTCACACACACACACACACACACACACACACACACACACACTCAATGATTCATAATTTCAAACTGAAGCGCAGTCCCACAATACCAGACTTTTACCAGCCTTCTCAGGAACATGAAAGGCTGACTGTGTAATTGACTTTTTATGCATGCACATTGTACTTGATAAATTATCCAGTGATTAAATGCTAAACTGACATTAATTAAAAACATCACCCTGACCTACATGCCATATGAAAAAAAGCTAATTTCTTCTGGCCCTGACATCTCAACATAATATCCTTTATGCACCTTTGTTTGGATTCATTTATTACTTACTGCCATTTAAGCTGTTGTCCTTTAAGGGAGATCGTTTCTGGTTCATCCATAGTTCCATTGGACGGCACTATTTCCCCAGTTAACATTACACTGAGAGCCAGGAATCTCATACTGACTCCCTGTTAACCCCCCATATCCGAGCCACAGATAATCCAACTCCCTTAAACACACTAATTAATGCTGAACTCAGTGCTGTCTACTGCCATTTCCCACAATTCCTTTGTTTGGTTTTGTCAGTACTGGCGTCGTGTTTGTTGTTTACATGGTATTTCTGTACTTATATCTCTTAAATCTATACAATGCCAGTAAAAATGTAGTGACTAGTTGCTCCCTTAAGCAAAGAAAGGGCAAATATTTGCCTGTTTCCTTTTGAGCTGACATTGTCGCAGTTAAGCCAGATAGATAGCGAGAAAGGCTTAGATAAACATTGTCCATTTGTGTGTGATATTTGTGGGTTTGATGATATTCCAGTTAAAAATATGACCCAATATTTATTTTTAAACGCATTTGAGTGTGTGTATCGCATTTCCATCGTTTTTGAGAGATTTCCCATACAAGCTTGAAGAAGGATGAAGAGATAGTGGAAAATATTTGCTTTATTTGTGTACTAAATAGTGCAAGTCTGAGCCCTGTCAGGTCTTCACAGAGAAACACTGATGTGGTCAAAAATTAACATCTGTAATCAGTTACTCATGGAATAAGACAGCATTGTTCTTATGCTCACAGGTCACAACGATTACAAAGATTTTATGATATTTCCTGAGCCCTAAATCTTTCCCCAAATCTCAGTGGATGTGTATGTTTGCCAAATCAATTGAAGAAAGTCTTAGGCATTCCTAAAGATGCATGTGGTTGATCATGAAGAAAAGATTCATTCTGAAAGATTCTTATTAGGGTTAAACTATAAACTGTGCTGATCATTTATGTGCAATTTATTCATTTGTGAGTACGTGTCGCTTAAGAGTTTGATAGAGAAGTTCATAGAGTCTACTGCTGTACAAAATGGGAAATATATTATCAAATAGATCATGCTCTGCATAGCAATGTTTAGGTGAACTATGGAAGGCGTGTACAACACTAGTCCCATAAGGTGAAATATTATAGCCTTTTTGCCGTTATAAAGATGAAGTGCGTCACATTACTCTCGTTTGTGGTGATTCTGATGTAAACTAACATACTGTGCTGCCAGTTGTAAAAAAGTATAGCACATACTGTATAATAATGAACAGTACACAATATTTAATGATAAACAACTATGTTAGTGATTTATATATTTACTACACTATACTTGTATTGTTATTTCAGTGTACTCTATTGTATTTACAAGTAAAAAGTTTACTGTAAGCATGTTGTGTAGTAGGCTATACCATGTAGTAATACCCTATGATGTATTTCTCAGAACGTATCCCCATTGTTAAGTATCGCATGACAGTAGGTATCAGTCCACTTACATGAGGAAGTTATCAATTCATGTGTGAATAGCAAGACACTCTCCTACCCAAAAGCCCTGCCAAGCCTCGAGGTTACTAGCCTTACCTCATATACAGCTTGTCAATCTGTCCAAACTCAGCTACAGCAGTTTTTCAGTCATTTGCAATCACTGATCTCACTAATATTCTATCCCATCCGCCATTTTTACATTCTCATAGACTCAGAGCAGCTTCTTGTTAAAATTCCCAGCTCTGGAACTTCAGCTTTGTCCCTCAATTCCAGCCTTCAGTTTGCTGCTATTACCTATTGCCTATTGCCATCTATTACCTATTCATCTGCCCCTCCACCCTTAACCTGAAAGACACCCTTCCAAAGCCTAGACAAGCATCTTAGGCCATAAACGACAGCATTGTCCCACAGTAATGCTGTAAGGCAGATCAATACCATGTAATTTTACTATATGCATGATTTATTTTCCATCGAATAAAACATAACTGTTGCATGGTAAAAATAGAAGAACATTAATTTTAGCTTTGCATCTTTCTGAACTCAAACAAGCTCTGCTCCTATGCATAAAATAAAGCATACTTTAATACTTTAAGAAAGTATTAAGGAGGTGACAGTGCTGCTGGATAGTGATCACTGGTGGCCAGAGAGACCCGGCCAGGCAGAGAGGCAGTAGATCAGAAGGGGATTGAGCTACTAGAAAACAACAAGGACACAATGAACGAATGAGGGAAGGACCCTAGTAAGCCGACTCCCACTGCAGCACTCACACTCAGCACTAGTAAAAGGCCCAGACAGTAGGGTCGACCTGGGATTCTTTGTATCTAGTCAAGCCAGGAACGGACCTGACATGGCTCACCGAGGATGAAGTCCAGTGATCGACATTTACATTAGACTCAGCAGTTTACACACTATGCAGTTCCAGTCACTACCAAACATCAGCCTATCATCACAATATGCTTATCACAGTGCTGCCTTCAACAAGTTTGTCTTACAGTGTGTGAGAAATTACTGTGACCAATTGGCACATCTGGTGGAGCCTCAATCTTTGGACTGTTATGAAGATTGTCATGACCTGCTCGTACGATCCTCGTGCGTGTCACGCCCCCTCATTACTGCGTGTGCTACCCCGGTTGTGATCACCTATCGCCTGTTATTTTCTGCTTGTCTTGTGTATTTAGTCCGTATTCAAGTCTGTTTCCCCAGGTCCATCATTAACGTGATTTTGTCGTGCTTTACAACACAGGCAATAAACTCTGAATAAACTCTGCTTTTGATTGCATTCACGGCTCTTTCGCCTGCTTCCTGTGTTTCTTGTGTGACTAATAACCAGTGCAGTGACCTTTTTATAAGCTGTTCCCTTTGCTACAGTGGAAGGGCAATTGGTCAACAATGCAAAGAAGAAACTAACAGTGCTGTAAAACGCACTGGGGAAAATGGGATTCTGCACTGGAATCATGCCGGAATGATTGTCATGTAGGTGTTCCATGTAGGTACAGATTTATTTACAATTTGCACTCATTTGGCAGCTCAGAGCGGTCAAGGACACTGTTAAAATGCTTTGGATTTTATTTCGCATAGAAATATGCCGCTGTATATTAGAGAAGATATCTGCAAGACCAATTTTCTCCTTTTATTGGGCACCTTCAGAGTAATTCTTACAGTGAGCTTTCATTTCAAACAGTATGTCACATTCTATCAATGAAATAATGTATAATGTTTTTGTTATTATTCTCCAAACAATAAAAGGTATTACACACAGGAGATGTATTTATGCAGGGATGGGATGGGAGGGTATCACCGAGTTTTATTATTTCTGCACATTAAAACTACAATAGCTATTGATCTTTTTCCAAACTGTGGTACGAATCTCTTCGTCTGGTGTTCTAATAAAACAACTATTCTTTGGCCAACTTTATTTTTTCCCGTCCCCTTTAATAATTTTATTTTGTTCTTTTATAATAATTTAATTTAAAGCATAAACACATGACTTATGAAATATGTTATCACTGGTCTATCATGCACATGATGTTTCCTTTCAAGTACTGTTTAATATTGATATTGTTTCAATCTTCTTTTCAAGTCCTTTAACTCAATCGATTACAGACAGAAATATAAAAACTGAAATTGTTGATGAGGTCTGACTAGCAGAGGAATTTCACAGTGCCAGACCAAACGAGAGTCCATAAAGCAGCAAGGAACAGAATGCACACATTTAAGGTTCCAGGCTGTATTTGGACGACGGGGCTGGGATCTGGTGCAGGATACATTGGTGCTCAGCACATGATGGCGATTACTGTTACAGACCTGACCGTCAGAGTGAGATCTACGTGAGTCTCACCCCAGATGGCTCACTCCATTGACTTTAATGGCCAGTGATATTATTTTATGCATGTCGTTGTCTCTCTCTCACTCCGTCCTTTTCTCATGCATCCTCAATATCGTCCCAGTCACTCCCCTTCCCAGCCGCTGCAGAATGGTCATTCATGCTCTTCCACTCTCCCTTCTCTTCTCCAGAATCGCTGTACCGGTGATTTAAGCCAATTGCTCATGCGGCCAGTTAACCTTCTCATGCCATGAGGAGCGTAATTGGTTTACTATGGTAAGGCAGGGCTCCCCATGTGCAGCCTACCCCCCCCCCGTGCTTGATTAATGCCTCTCTAATCAATGAGTGCGGGTCACAGACACCTCCTCAGTCACATCCGCTTAAAGGGGAAGCGCTGGCATTTTTAAAGGTCACAGATGGGGGGTGGGGGCATGGGGGTCATGTGGGGTGATAGATCAAGTGGGGATGGGGGGGTGGAGCTCTGCATATTTGCATGATTCAAAAAAATACTGCATAAAGACCAAGGGACAGGCGGTGCCCCCTCTCATAGACATAGACATGGCACATTTAAGCTACTCCAGTATAGTCAGAATCTTTCTGTTTTTAGAAGATATTTTTTTAGAAAATAAAGGATACATCAAACTACTAGTTATGGCATTTCTATTTTACATGTTAAAGATATGCAGGGCAACCATATTACTCTAAATAATTAAAATGTTTATGCATCACTTCAAAACATAAAAAAAACACATTTTAAAATTGTATGTACAAAATTTTGTTAGAAGCGTCACGACAAACATTATTTCATCTTCAGCCTTCCCCTGTGCATTTGATTGAGAGTGTGGTTGTAGTGTGTGCTGTAAGGATAAGCAGTGACTAGTATATGTTGTGCGGTACATACTGTATGCATGTAATTACTTTTGCATTGAGATAACAGGAGAGAGTGGGTTACACAGGTACTTGTGTATGGTTTTCAAGGTTTGAGAAGAAATTTGAGGAACTGGCAGTAAAATATATATTATTCTGCGAAAATAATAGCTAATGTGGTAACTTTAATAGCTCTAATGAATCAAAATGAAAACCCAAATAATGGATTTATCAGTTTTCACATGATCCCAGTTTTTTTTTATAAGAGTATTTTTATAAGTTTAATTTGAATTTTATTTAATTTAGGATAGACATTCATCACAAAGCAGAGAATAAGAAAGAGAAGCAGACTAAGGCGGTCTTCTGCCATTAAATAGTCCCTTCATTCACATCAGAGGGGTTCACAATGCTGAGACATGAAAGGAGTTGGTTCTGCATTAGAGGTCCAGGCATTGGAAGCAGGCCTCAGCCCACTGAGCTGTTTGAACACTAGTATATTCACTAGCCCTGTTTGAGACCTGAGCTGGTCCAAAGGCCAACCGGCCCGGGGGACCACTGGTCTCTGCCTGCCACCTGAGCACTTTGCGTAATCTGGGTGCCCCCCTTCTGCGTGAATCCTAATGGCACCTCTCTCCTCCAGTGGCCCCTCCTCTCATACAAGTGTAGCAGCCCATACATATAAAAGAGGGACCCCTCTGACTTGTTTAAGCTCAGGGTCAGTGAGCAAGGCAGCAGCCATCAAGCTTTGCGCGGGAAACAAGCTGGGCTCCTGAGCAGGATGGGGTCTCAGTCTGTTAAAATAGGGACCCCCCTGCTGCTCAGAAAGGGAACATAAAGACTCTGTGCTGTGCTGCCCTCCTGACTGCATTCATTAGCACGGGAAGTAGATTGCTAAATTAAGACGAAATCCATACGTGTCCCCAGATATTGATAGAGTGACAGTGAGTCGATAATTATTTAGCGTTACAGTGAGCATGTCCTTTCAGTTAAGTGCTCTCAGCACAATGAGAACCGGTAGCCCCTCTCAGCACTGGTGCTGAGCATGTTGCCATATTTCAGCCCCAGCAGATTAATTCATGAGAGAATAAACAGATTAGGTTCTGACCTAGTCACTAATGATATCCAACTATTCAGATGTAGATGTTCAGTTAAATGGATGGAAGGGAGAATACTGGGGGAGACTGTGTCAGCACTGGCATGGGTCGGCCTATTATTGAGGTCAACTTCATTAACAAAAAGCTCTCTGTTCTTATTCCCTTACTTCTGATGTAAGAGCACCGGACCGGTTCCTGTCAGCTGCTCTCAGAATCATCTATATGATACATATATAGAAGCAGAGGTGGTCAGGTTGAGAAAGGACAAATCCAGACCAAGATTTAGTTTCAATCAACCAGCTGAGTATAAAGAGTTACATTCACAGTGTTCAACTGCTTGCCTTAAACATAATCTTAGTCTGGATTTATACTTTCTGGACCTGAAATTTCCACCTCTGCATGCAGGAACCTGAAACTACATCGGTGCACATAGGTGTGGGTGGGGTGGAGAGGCTGCTGACGCCTACAGTGAGTAAAAGCTACTCCTCAGTCTAATGTATAGATTATCCAAGCTGGAAAGCACATGCTTAGTGTTTTGCACAAATGCAGATTAATCGATCTGTGGTAGATCTGCTGGGAACCAGGATATAGTCAAATGTTGCTGTATAGTGTAGGTCCACCATAGATGCTCTTGGGCCAGGGAAAGTGTGGAACGTGCACTGACTGACTTGCCCACCCCACTCTGTTTATGCTAATAGACGTTGACATTTCCCTGGCCCAGTGCAGCACGGACTGCAGGATTGTTAGACGTTTCCATGCAGCTCAGGACATCTGCATGCGCGGCGTGGAATCCCTCCACAAACTAGACACCAGCTTCCTGAAGGCAGACGCTCAGTCTGCGAAGCCGGGAATCAGCCGGAGCCATCCGTCATACTTACCCCACCAGCCTGCCCCCATCAGCGCCCCCAGACCCGCCACGCTCATCTATCACCCCCCTGGTCTCTGTCCGTCCATCCACTGTTCATCTCTCCAGCCATCGCTCATGATTTCTCTCCATCCATCAACCAATCCATGCAGCCATTCCACGCCACCATCTATCCTGACCACGCTTCAAGGAAAAATACACTGTGATGCCCCCATTTGTGATTTCAGCTGTGTTGACCAAAAGTTTGTTCTCTTGTGTTTGGGCAGATACTAGAATGTGATGAATATTTTACCTTTAGAACTAGAAGGGGGAAAACATTCTTGCAGAATTTATAGTTTGTTGATTTTAGGTTTTGCCTTTATGTTCCAAAATCACAATATGTCAGCTATTAGAAAATCTTTAAAATAAAATTTAAAGAGTTTTAAAAATGTTTTTTTTTTTGAGGTACCACTGTATATTTTTAAATATTCAAAACAAAAATGAATAGAAAATAAATCCTGCTTCAGTTTTGAGTTCTCCGAGATGAAGCCCACAGAGGGCAGCACAGTTATCCAGGAACAC
>JAODUD010000036.1:16056055-16058421 GCA_026784285.1 Stomatorhinus walkeri
ATTATTTTACTGGTTGCAGTTCCAACCTAAATACACCATAGGATGATGACCTTTCAGCTGAGGAGATCTGCTGTGTCTCCCTTCTGTGTTTGCCTACACACTTAGTGCTCCTGCCATCCGTAATCCCGCCTGATGCACTGCTGGCTCCCAATGGGAGACACTCTCGTTTCTGTTGGGGCTGAAGTTAAACTTACTGCCTGTTAGCCTGACAGAACTTATGCTTTTGCTTGATTGCACTCGACTGGTTTTGCGCTTCAGACGCTGCACTTCACACTTCGAGCACTCGAACCCATGGCCTGGAATCGATGACAGACTGTGACTGAACAGTAGCTCAATCAATGTGATGCCCCGGTACTAATACAAACTAATTAACCTTCAGATTAGTCAGTGGAAAGTGGAACGACTCGATTTTAGGACAGAAAACTTGAGCAACTTCCATGATGGAAACTGGCTCATAGCAGACATAGCAATGGCATAGAGTAATTTGTTTAATTACCAGGTGAGTTAAAAATAAACTTAGTGAATGACGAATTGCAAGCTTTGTTACGATACCTCTCAGTTACTCTACCCTTGTGATAAAGTACAGGACAGCATAGATGTGTATTATAATGATGCCCCTCCCAGCAAGCGAGGCTGAGAGATCAGCACGTCCCGTCGCAGCAGAGCACTCGCATGTTTTTAAACACAGCCGCCGGGACACCCCCCCCATGTTCAGCGCGATAACTACATGATTAGGAAGACAAATGATGTTAACGGAGATAATTTTACGCCCAATGTGGTCATTAAAAGAGCACACAGCAGCTATACATCAGCGCTAATTGGGACAGGAAGATGACCATATAAGCACATTACAGCTATCCATCACCATTGCTGTTCGGAGGGAGGCTTGGCCTGAGCATTACTGCACACCTGCCTCACAGATAGACCATTGCTCGACAACAGCAGACAACAAAAAAACAGCACAACTACCCCCCACCCACTCACTAACCAATCACTGGCCTAACGGCTCCAACAGCTAGAAAAAATCGTATAACTAACAGAATCAGCACCTAATCACAGTTGTGGTCATCAACGTTAAACGTGTGACTGTCTCCTCTAGCACAAATATGAGTGTGCAATTCTAAAAAAAACATGTGAGTTGGGTTATTCATGTATGACGTTCAAGAGATTAAGGGTTAGTGTGTGGCGCAGTGGTGTAAGCCTGTAATCAGAAGGTCGCTGGTTCAAACCCAGCCTCAGCATGTTGGCGGGTCCTTGAGCAAGGCCCTTAACCTCCAGCTCCCAGGGCACCCCGACAGGTGGCTGCCTTTTGCTCTACAAGGAACAAGTTGAGGGAGGTGTAAAAACAGTTTCCCCACAGGGATCAATAAAGTATCTATTATTATTATAAGAAAAAGCAATAAAAAGCCCCTAACTTCCACACATCTCTGGCAATCAGCCTCGAAATCCAAGCTTAGTTAACATTTATGGAAATATTAGCTGCAGAGTTTGTAAACTGCTCTAAATACCTTTTAAAATGCTGGCAGTATCTATTCATGAAAATGAATCAATCATGTGCCTTAAAGAGCACAATGTGAGAATAGCAAGCAGCCATCCCCCCCTGCCCCCCCCCCCTCACCCTCTGGGGCTGGCAGGCACCTGAATGAGCTCTGTTCTCTCTCACTGCCTTCGGATTTGAGAGTGTTGGGCTCCTCTAACCCTGACAGCTCAATGGGCCTTGAAAATGAGGCAGTTTAAATATGGCTGACTATACTGTATCAGAATTAAGGCCTGTACCTCATAATACCATGTGCCAATGCCATAAGAACAGTGGTGAAATAAAACTGTATAATACATTGTTATATGAAAGACAAAGACCACAAGAATTAAAGGTCAAAAAGAAATGTAACAATGCATGACAGGGGATGATATATGGATGACATGTGACCCTCCCCCCCCACCTTTGAATAAGTACCTTTTCTGGTATTATGAGACAACCTCTTTGTTAGTTAACTAACAAGAAAAGAAATTTTGAACAATGCAGACATCACGACGTTTTAGAGAAACAACTTATTCTACTGGATTTCACAGCTGAAGAGTCACCGAGGCTCAGTGCCCATACCTTCAGCTGCATCCTCACTCACTGTGTTACGGAAGGTATGGATTATTAACTTTTACTTTTGACTAAAGTCACTGGTAATCTAGTCAGAGTACAGATGCATTTCTAATAGTGTTTTTATTAGCTGAAGATTCTTTCCATAATTCTGTGACAGAGTATAACGAGACTTATTGAAAACGATTTATTGGGTCCACATGTCTGGCACTGTCTAAGGATAAAATGATAAATGCACAGAGAAATGGACAGCCCCTTAACTGTGGGGGGGGGG
>JAODUD010000036.1:16059922-16078767 GCA_026784285.1 Stomatorhinus walkeri
CACAGGCTTGTAATTATATCTTTGTGGGGACTCTCCATTCATTTCTATGGGCAAAACTCTAATCCCAACATGACACCCTTAACCCCTACCCAGCCCTAACCATAACCATAAGTAACCAAACTGAATGTGAGACTTTTGGCATGTTTTTTTCATTGCATTCAAAGATCTTTGTAGGGACCAAAAATGGTCCCCACCACATCAAAATAACAGATTTTTATCACATTGTGGGGACATTTGGTCACCACAATGTAATATAAGCATAATACACACACACAGACATAAAAATGAGTAAAAAATTATTGCTATTTAATAAACAATAAACAAAAAGGAAAAAAGAATTATAATAGCAAACACTCGCTAAGCTGAGAACCCATTTGATATTTTTCTGGCAAGCCACACTGTAGACAATAGCGTGTTATTGATTCTGCCTGCAGGTCTTTGCGGCCTGTCTTTCTTTTGCCATTCATCTGCAATACACCTTCTGACATGACCCCTTTGATTGGCCGGTATGAATCATGTGATATTGTGGGAGAGGAGGGTGGGCCGTCCATCCACTCCGGGAGATTGAATCAGTAAGTTGGTGTCAGGCTTCTCCCCCCCATCACTGCTTTTCCTGGCTATTTTTGTGTGAACGTCTGCTCCTTTTTTCACCTCCCACAACTTACCTGAAGATGGTATTTGGACATTTCCTCTCTCCTATGCTGTTTTCTCATGTTTTCCCATCTCCTGTTCAAATGATACCTTACAGTTTGACTTCAAGATCACCCAATCAGTCTTACGTCCTCTTTGTGTCTTGTTCTGCTTCTGGAGTCATGAGACTGAGAAAAGACAAAGGAACCTGCACTGCTTTTGGAGCAGCTATTTTCCTGGTAATTTCCCCTGTAAAAGGTCCAGCATACTCTCCCAGTGAAATACTTCTTACTCTCAGCATTTTAATGTAATAAAAGAGCACTCCGTTTCTGAGCTTCTATCAAGCTTTTTTGCAATAAGATCATAATGAAGAGGACTATAGAGAGCTCCAATATGTTCATAAAAGATACAATTCAATAAAAAATTCATGATGGCTGCATTTATCCCTGAATGAAAACAACAAACGCACAATGAACAAAATCCCATTTTTATTAGCTGCAGTCACCCTGATAGACACCATAATGCCTCCCCTCTGAATTTTATACAGGATTTCATCATCACTGGAGGAAACCGCAGAACATGGGCTTCTCTCTGAAAACCTGGGTGTATGTGTTCACCAAACTGACCTCTCTGCTAAGTCTCCCACAGGAGTGGTGGGGGGGGCAGAGTGATGAGGATGTAACCCTTCTTCGTGGAGCCCACCTCACCCTCCCCAGCTTGTTTCAGCTTACCTCAGCCCTTCGCACATGGCCGCAGGCTGGAAGCACCAGCTCGAGTGTGGGCTGATCTTCACAGAGAGGCAGATGGGGCTAACACAGGGTATTAAGGGCACACCACACTGCTGCTTGAGAGGAGGGAGCTCCCAGGCCATTGCTTCTCAGTCTATTGATGTTCTACCTCTTTTCCCGAAAACAGGTGAAGTTCACGTCAATCAGCAGCTCCACAGCTCCACAACCTGGAGAACAGAAATAGCTCTGCACTCCAAAATTTCACTCAACAAATCACACAAATGGACGGTCAGACACGCATCCCATAGCTATTATGATGCTGAAAAGTCACAGCCCCACCTTAATTAAAACCATCCACCACCCTTTATTCACCCCATCCACCCACCTTTACTTCCTCTGACCCCCTCCCTCATTCAGATCATGTCCTATGTAATTAAAATCCCATTCAAAGCCTGACCACTGATTCTCTGGTCTATCCCCAATGGTTCTACATTTAGTGGTTCAGGATCACCGTTAATCCATCCTACTTGTTCACTGCCCTTTCAGACCAATTGTATTGGAAGTGCAGGACAAAGGGTTTAACAAGAGTCTTATGTGATCAAGGCACATGTGGGGTAAATTGTTGGCTGTGATTTTCCCCTAAAACGGAACAGCTTTTACTTTGCCAGGAGATTAAACAGCTACTGCAGGAGTTAATCTGTCTTTATGTGCAATCATTTTACTACAATCCAGATGGAAATAAGGAGAAAATAACATATTTGTGTTTTGCAGCATCATGTTGTTTAGCAACATGCTCATTAGCAATTAGCTCACTCAAGTAATTAATGATGTTTACATTTCAAGAATCTACAAATGTATAGTGAAACCATGCAGTTTGGATAGAAAAGGTCAATCGCCCATTCATGCTGTATGACTGCATATTAAACTACCATGCATCTGATGCATTTGTGCAGGGCAGGCAACATGATTAGCAGAAAATAGTGCAGTAATTAATGCAACCGGTAATTCAAAGTCAAACAGAGGGCACAGGGAGGAGGAACGAGCCATTCCAGGGCAGCTGACGCTGGCAGCCGAACGCACCAAGGTCAGTGACCTGTGGCAAAACTGGGAAAGGAAATGAAAGCCACCTTCCGACATAACTATGGGAAGATTTCAATGAAAAGCTGCATTTGGCATATACAGCACTGCAATAAGCAGCCAGAGTGTAATGTTAGAGGTGTATTCATGCTGGATAATAATGCACATGAAGCATGAAACCCTGCCATAAATACATTTTCATATGGGGGAACAATCAGGGTGCGTATGTTGGGGGGGGGGGGGGGGTAGTGGAGAATAGAACATGTGGGGAAAGGTGAAGAACAAGATAACGGAAAATAATCCAGAGAATGGAAAGCTAGTGGGTGAGATATTTCACCTGTAGGACACAGATGCCTTTGCCCGAGTGGAAGGCAAATAAGCAGCGGCTGTATGTCTGTGTCACTGTAAGTGGCTTCAGCTTTGGCCCAAGCGGCAGCAGCACTTAAGCTAATGACAACCATCTGAGAGAGAGAAAACGTAAAGGAATGCAGCAGGGAGCACGGGAGAGAAGCAATGAACGTAAATGAAGTTATATTCCTGGTGGGGGAGAAGCTGAGGGTTGGGAGGGTGTTACTGCGCTGCATCCTACAACAAAAATGACATCTTAAGAGCACTGTCTGCATGTACTGTATAACCTATAACCATCATAGGCACACAGTCAAAGATGTATCCCTGCATATAAACAGACATCAATGTAACTGTAAGCTGTGCGATCTTTACTGTTCACCTTCATTGAGAATCTGGTACCCTGCTGTCCAGGTGTGAGCAGAGGGTTATGAGGCTCTGCGCAGAGTGTAGCTGTGTAGCTATTCTTCCGATCACACGTAGGGGGCAGTAGGGGTCTGGGGTGGCCTTGCTGACAATTAGAGGCATTGACCTTTACTCAAAAGCAGCAATCAATCAGTGACCTTCAGATCTATAGTCTGACACTTGTAGTCACACACAGACATGGGTTCCTCACACAGGTATAGGTCTAGTGTATGCACTGGCTCACAAACCCAGTCTGGAATACAAAGGAGTCATATATCTGCACATATGCGATCAATCACAGAGAGGTAGCCACAGACACACATACACACACACACACACTACACCAGCAGCGATAGACTAAACAGAGACCTTTAAAAAAATGCTCCACATAAGCCGCTTCTGTCGTTTTTGCTTAAATGTAATTTGACACTCTTGGTCAACATGAAAAATACAGAGTTGCACCATTTCTCATCCAAGCTCTTGCTTGGCCAGCAGGATAATAAGAAAATATATATTGCAATGTTTTTGTCTGATCAGAATTTTACTCACAGTCTAGCTAAAATTACAATGAAATATCCGAGATGACTTGATGTGGCTCATCATCATAATATTATGACAATACTGACAAGGACAATGGAGATTATTCTTATTTTAACTTCCAGCCAACTTGAACACAAATCATTAGAACTTAAAAAAACATGATTACAGATAATATGATGGAAGCTTGTAATCTGCAGGGATGTGATCACACTTGGCTTGAGTTGGTTCAGTCTGGATCCTCCATTTTCCCTGTACTTAGATACCCCGATTTCTGACAATATCTGCTCAAAGATAATGGAAAGACAAACATCCATCTTCTAGCTGCAGTAGTCTGGATCTCATGCAGCCCAAGTCACAAGCTTGGTGTACAAGGCGTCAGCACATTTCAGGCCATATACACACATAGTCATACACTACGGGCAATTTAGATATACCACGTAGCCTAAATGTAAGGGGAAGAACATGGATAGCCTACTTAGGCACAGTGGAGGCAGGATTCAAAACACCAATTCACAAGACATCGGCATTACCCACTAAACCACCTTGACAAGCAAAGGCTATGCTGTGCAAATAGTTAGTCTGGAATGACCTTGAAAGATTTTAAGCTTATGACAAATAAAAGGCAAGGTATTCTGCATTTGCGCTGGTGTTCCAGACATATTTCTGCCAACCAAGACATACGAGGCGGGAAAATTTCTCAGTTTGATGACAGAGAGTAAACTGGGAAGCCATTAGCAAACAGTAGCAGAAATGGGTCTGTAACTACATTTCAGTTCTGCCTCCAGTTTTAATTAAAGCGATTTTGTGGCTGCAGTGCCTTAGAGGATGTTAATCTGACACATAGCTGCTGTGTTTGTGCAGAAGATAAAAGTGAGAATTAAAAAGACACTTTGTTTGCTTCATTTCCCTGGAATTCCAAGCAGTACTGGGAATATGCAGGACTGCCGGACGGGTTCGTTATAACAGGGTTTCAGTGTTTTTACATTTTAATATTTTTTTTCTGGAATCAGTTTTGCATCTCCAACTTCTGGCACACCATTGTTAGTCTGTGCACGTGTACATTTTCACATGCAGGCTTGCTTATGTCCAGTGAGATGATAGCAGGGTTACTGCATGGGAAATGTATGCAAAACTACTGAAAGGACTGTCAGATTCGAAAGTAGTGTGTCTATTGGACTAAACTGGCTTTACCTACAGCAAGCCAGCCCCTTCGTCATTGCCAAAGGTGACTTCCAATAATGACCATTAGGAAAGTACTAAAAGTGTAAAAGTGAGGAATAAAGTCAAATAAAAGCTTCAGCTTGCCTAATTTAGCACCTGATGGATTATATCATCATTAAGCTATTACTGACTACCACTCAGTTATTCAGTAGTGTTGGCATCCATTGCATACAATGGTCTTTAAGCATAAGGTTGCAGTTGTCATTGCACTATATTGGCACAATAGTTATTCTGCTCTCAGCAATGGAATTGAACTGCCATCTGTCTGTCAAATCAGGGTAATCAATGTAAGTTGGCCAAAACATGCCAGAAGGCTACTGTTGAGCAGATGTGAAGTTTGAGGGACAATGGCAGGTACTGGTGTTGATATATGCGATTGCTAATTAGTAATGATAAAAAGCGTTAGCACAGCCACCGATAGCAGCAGGATGAGGAGATGGATCTCCTGCGCATATGTGCACACAAAAGATAACCAGCCATGTTGAAACTTCAGGCCTCACGGTGGGTTGTTCTGAGGTTTCACACTCACCAGACACTGAATGGTAGTTCTGAGATGACAGCTTAACGGCAGGCTGAGCTCCAGCATAGGCAGGGCATCAGCAAGGTACCACCTGGCTCAGGCCTGACTGGCACTGATTAGACTGCCACCCCGTATCGCCACGGTGGGAAATTGTATGCTGTGCACTCTGATAATCAGTTGATAGTCCCTGTAAACGATGACGTCTGCACCTGTGTTGGCCAACTTCTCCTATTAATCCGATCCGATTCACTTCTCTGTGCTCTGGAATAAAACCCCTTGATAATCTTCATCAGATGTTATACTCAGAATAATTGAAACAGGAAAACACTCACTTAGGGCATTTTCCACGGCACCAGCAGGCGGGGGGATCGTCTGTGACTGTCAGGCAGAAGCAAGAGGAACCGAAGGCGAACCTGGGGGCAGGGTGGGCAGGACCCAACTCCGACATAAATAGCCTCTCCCTCTGCGAGAAACCAAGAGACAGGGTCCTGGCCAGGATCTGTGACAGGGTGGACATTGGGGTATTTCTCTGGAGGGGTTCACAGGGGCTGGTGTTAGGATGATTCCTGAGGGGTCCCACTCAAGTCCCTCTTCCAACTCTAATGAGGGGGAAGGAGCGGTGGTCAAGTGATTGGGGAACTCCTCAGGAACAAGTGTGGCAGGGAATGTGTCTCAAAACAAGGTCTGGAGCCAACACGGGGTTCAGAGCTGGGACAGAAACTGGAGTCACTGGGTCGGGAGCTGGAACAGGTACTGGGGCTACAGTGATTAAGCACACTGAGAGTCCAGGAGCAGGAAATTCTGGGGCCAGTGCAGCTGGGCAGTGCACCTCTGGAACGGGTGTGAGGAGTAGATGCACCTTTGGAGCCAGCATAGCGAGAGGGTGCGCCTCGAAAGTCGATGGAATGAGGGTGTGCGACTTGGGAGTCCGTGGAATGAGGAGGTGCGCCTCCAAAGTCGGTGGAATGAGGGTGTGCGCCTCGGGAGTCGGTGGAATGAGGATGTGCGCCTTTGGAGTCGATGGAATGAGGGGGTGCACCTCGGGAGTCGGTGTAATGAGGAGGTGCACCTCGGGAGTCGGCGGAATGAGGGTGTGCGCCTCGGGAGTCGGTGAAATGAGGAGGTGCGCCTCAGGAGTTGGTGGAATGAGGGGTTGTGCCTCGGGAGTCGGTGGAATGAGGAGGTGCACCTCAGGAGTCGGTGAAATGAGGAGGTGCACCTCAGGAGTCGGTGGAATGAGGAGATGCACCTCAGGAGTTGGTGAAATGAGGAGGTGCACCTCAGGAGTCGGTGGAATGAGGGTGTGAGCCTTGGGAGTCGGCACAGCAAGAATGTGCATCTCCGGAGCTGGCCAGTGGGGACTTCGGACGCCGACCTTGGCAATATGGTGGCTATGGGGTCAGAGGCCGACTTGGAGGAGGCATAGCAGAGGATGTACAGCACGTATGAAATGTACAGCCCCGTAAAGCTGTCCAATTCACCGCTCAGTTAAAGGCACTTTTCCATCATACCTTACTGTACTTTTGGTACTTCACGGTGTTGGTTTCCACCGGTGTAAACTGGCACCAGCACAAGTCAGGGTTTCTGTACTGAATTTGGGAAATTACTGTAGTAGGACTTGATGATGTGCAATATTAATAATAACATGGCACATTATCCACATCCAATTCTTACATTGATAGTCAGCTAGATTAAAATCTGGCATTTCTTACCTTCAATTTAGTATGAATATTATAGCACAGAGTTTAAGTCTCACTAAAACATTTTTACTCTGTCATAGGAAAAAAAAAACCTAGCAGGTTTTGCAATTTTAATGATTATTCATTTTCATGATTAACTAGTATAGGATTAAAAACCAGTTAAAAGTATATCTCCGCTGCTTTTGCATTAGCGCTGCATGCGTTCTCTGAGAAAATCGTTTTCATCCTTGCTGTTTAAATCACTCCTAGACAGGTTCATGAGAAATTTATGCTGAACTCCATTTTTGTTTCGTAAATACCCTAGTATTTATTACAACAAAATCATATTGCAATATCTGAATAATTTCCAATACCGTGCTGTCATAGTATGTTATGCAAAATAGTTTATTTCTTGTTGCTATCCTGATCTTGTTGTATCTGTTCTTCCAACCAGATCGCAATTAAAGCCTCTATCACTTAATTTGTCCACATATCCATTACAGTAAAATCCCATTATAATGGACTTTAACGGACCTGGCAAAGCAGTCTGTTATATCCAGAGTTGCTGTATGCCCAGAACAGAACTACAGGACACCATTTACTCATGCCACACCCCACCAGACGCACTCCTGGTATAGATTATTATATCGTACATGTAGTAATCCAGCTTTACCTAACCAGATGCGTGACTATTAATAATCCCGACTACGTATCTGCGCTGGATATCATCAACACACCACGTGCCTGGTAGGTAGAGCCTACATGTCCATGCCTGGGGGTAGAAATGGAGCGGGAGCCCGATTCACACAGGCCAGATTCTGAGAGTTACGTTGAGGCTGAGAGCTTCACAGGGCTCTCGAAAACTCATGAACACACTCTGCTGGGAGAGTCAGCCATCACTCTCTGCATCCCTCCCTGCTGGTCACAAAGAGTTTAAACTTAAAAGGTGTCAAAAATGAATAGTCTCATTCCTCCACAGAGTGGTGAGGAATTCAGCTCTTTAAAGTCATTTGTATATAAGGGCCTATGGTTGTCATCCCCAAAGCCATCAACGGAGGCCCCTTTGCTATGACTAGTCATTAGGAAAGTAGCGTTGAGGTCAATAGATCAGACCTTTGGGGACTGTGCTTTTCCCTTAACACCAAGCTAACCCTTCCTAGCAGGGTGTTAAATGTGGAAAACCCCCAGTAAAAAGGTGGGCTGCCTGATAAATTGGGCAAAATATTATTCATTGATTAATTATTAAGGTCAGTAAGTTTGGCCCAACAGTACACTGAATCAAGATTCAGAATAATTTAGACATTTTTTTTCTTAGAAAGCCAGTGCATTGAGGCAAATACAGAATTATATCAATGGTGCTTTGCTTGTAATTATCAATATTTAAATCAAAAGTGAATAATATATATTTAAATCTGGAATTTATTTTTTCTCACAATTTTTAAAATTCTGAGTCTTGATAGGTGGCCTAACTTCACAGTTGAGTAAATCTATATTGTTTCTGTGCAATCATTAAGAAGATAATGACTTCCCTGTGCAGTGAATTTCAGATTGGTAATGCATAATCACAATTCAATGCGGATTACTAAGAAAGAGTAATTGGAGGCGTGAAATGAAATGCATAAAAATGTGAGCGGTGGCGGTGATGGGGGCTTCCCTTGCTAGGTACCCCTCCCTCAAGCATCATTTCTGCTGCTTCCTTATTCGCTTTCATGAGCAATTTCTTCAAATATAAATAAAACAGTGCGCAGTGCACCATTTAATGAACTAGTTGCAGGGGTAACATTAAGAATTTCGGATGCACATCTTATCTCTAAATGCAGGATAGCACATACTTAGACTATTAACATCGGAACAGAGGTAAAATGTCTAGGCAATCTCAAAAGACAAACTCCTCAGTATTACTGTCAAAAGAACATTAATGCTCCGCAGGGCTTATTTCTGTCTTCCCAGTTGTCTTGGGGCATAATCCTGACGGTGACATGACAGGCGCTTAGCCTGCTGCTAATACCCCAGCCGCCCCCGGGGTCTCCGGCAGCGCACTGAGCAGCCCCAGTGCCCCCTGCCCCACGCTCTCACTCCCCACTCCTCAGTGGGGTGAGATTACTGGGAGATTAAAGAACGGCGAAGAGAAACTTCTCTCTTCACTTTGGCTTTAATCATCTTTCCAGTGCTAAGCTTAGAAGACTTTATCTGTGATTTCTAATAAAATTATATGAATATTGCTGTCAAAAGAATGAATAATGTTAAGAATATACAGCAATTACTATATTCCTGGCATTCTTAACAGAAGTAGAAAAGGGTACTTTAAAGAGTCTTTATTCAGTTGAAGTAAATTAATGTTAAAGTGACATAATAAAAGTGCAAGAAAAAAATTACAGTTCTGGTGAATTTCTGACTTGGGAATTAGAGTGGAAGTAAAGATGTTCATACCTTGGGCGACTAAATGTGTTTTGTGTATATGCATGTGTGTGTGTGTGGATTATGTTTATATATTGTGGGGACCAAATGTTACCTTGGTGTAATATATTTCTGCAAATATGTGTATTTCTTGTTTTATTGAAAAATGATGTAATGATATTCTTGTGCATCCAGTTCCACTGGTGCCTGGACACCTGATCTATGTGCCTTCTTCTTTATGATAAATCACACGTCATTTCAGTTTCTGTTCTATGTGTTTCCCAATAAGTGGTGACAGTTTTTTTTTTCCTTGACTCGGCTGACTCTAGTTTGTTGTGACATTACTGCACAGTCCAAACCGTTTGATATTGGTGAATTATAGCACTGCGCGTGAACACCAGCTGGCTGAGTCGGCCTTAAGGGGATACCTCTTGGCACTTTCTGAGTTCGGTATGAGTCAGTGCAGCCATTTTACCATGAATACAAATATCCTCACCCTTTGCTGCATTCCACCTAAAGACATGTTTTGAACTACTGTCTAAAGCCAGCATGCACTTATACAATTTTGCAGGCAAATTTGTATAGCTAATTATTTATTTGCCACTATTAAATAATTGTCTTATAGAGTATATGCTATGTTTTTCGCTGAATTATCCATCGTCCACAGAGGGCTGGGATTAGCTGGCAGCCAAGACGTCACCCTGGAGGACATACCAGTCTCTCCCTAGTTACCACACCACCCTAATTATGTACGTTCCCCTGTCAAAATTCAGTCTGAAAAACATGCAAACCCCAATACAACATAGTTACTGTTTCCTCTTCATTATGTTAGAAATATTTAATTTCATATTGCATTCATGATTAGTGTTTTTTGTTTTATGCTGTGAGTTTGGTGAACATTGGTGCATATTCCATAGATCCCTTTTCTGTTCCTGTTTGACCTTTGCAGGGATGCAGAGGTTTGGAGCAAATCCCGGAAGCTATGGGTGCAAGGCAGGGAATTCCCCAGGACGGGGCAGCAGCCAATCGCCAGGCACACACAGCATTCACACACACAGCATTCACTGGAGTATATTATTCTATCAAGAAAGTCATGGGCTGTGCTTTCATTTTTAGTGCATTACATTGCCATTGATATGTATAGAGAATTTTAGAATGGTTTTGGTACTTTTAAACTTTTTTTATATACTTACCTCAGTAATAAAACTTCTGAACAAAATCTATCTCGTATTTTTATTGAATCGCATGTTTTGTTGCTGAGGAAGAAATTCTGCAGAGAAATAATATCACCGAAATGAAAGAAAACTTATTACACTGTGTGAATTCTCTGAAAATAAAATTTTAACTTACAAGGACTTTATGAGAACATTTGCGGCATTCTGCAGCTATCATTTAAAACTTTATTGCATGTCATTAGTGCTTAATGCAGCTTCTCCCTATCAATTCAAGTGAAAGGGTTGTAATGTATTTAAAGATAGATTTTTTAACCATTTGTACTTCCTGTTAGCGTCCCATCTGTATGAGCTTCATAAGCTAACCAAGCTCGGAAGGCCTCTTTCTTCAGCCTGACAGCTCTCTGCACCGCTGTTGTCCACCACTGAGTTTAGGGATTAGCACCATGACAGGCAGCAACAACTTTACGCCCACAACTCTGCACAACTACCTCAGCAATGGAGTCCTGGAATAAGGCCCAGTCAGGCTCAAAGGGCCTCATTCCTCAACCGGTCTTACGAACAAATTTGTTGTTAAACCCCAGGTACGCACTTTTTTACGAAGACTCTGACATTCACCAAAGTTTTCTTATCTGATTTTGTTCAGATAAACAAAAGAACAAACAGAATCTATGCACACTGAAGACCATTCGTACGCACATTTGAGTAATGATAGTTTGTTCAAATTAATCAGTTTATATCAGTTTTGTTCATTCTATGGTTCATAAAATGACAGTATTTGAATAATTTATAAAAGTAAAATATAAAAAATAATCTTCAAATGTAAAAATTCTTTTCATGGTAGTAACGGCGATCATGCGGATTATAAATAGGTCTGTTTCTGTGCATTGGCCTTGCTATCAAAATGGCATTTCTTATTATACTTATTCTTATTATATTGTACATGTAGTAATCCAACTTTACCTGAACGGGTACATGACTATTAATATTCCCGATTACGTATCTGCGCTGGATATCACCAGCACACCACCTGCCTTGTAGGCAGAGCTGCATGTCCGTTAAAAACTATAGCTAAAAATGGCCCTGGGGACCAAATTGTTTGTCCGTTATAGGCGAAATTCCGTTATATGCGAGTCCGCTATAGCTGATGCTTTTTCTACATATTCTTAAAGGCGCACGGCTGGGGCCAGCGGACCTTGTCCATTATAGATAATATTCCTTTATAACTGAGTCCACTATAATGGGATTTTACTGTATTAATGCTTCTACTTCAGCATTACCGAAGTTTTTTTTCCTCTTAGTGCCAAGCGGCTCACAGCCTACATGTCTCTTCGCCATTCCTTACACACAGCCCTACAGTATCATGCCATTTTATAGGTAATTGCAGGGCGTTTCCCTATGCTAATTAGGACAAACTGGCATGCGCTTTCAATTTTGAAGATGTGGGATTCATCATTCTTAAGAACAAAGGTACGAACAATTATGCTACTTAAGAACACGCCATGAGTCCAACGTAGGTTGTTCTTAACAAATTCTGTAGGAACAAATTAAAGAGAAATCTTAAGAAAATATTGGTGAATGAGGCCCAATGTCCCTAGCCTCACTCAGGAGGTGCGATCTGAAGATCTCCCAGACATAGGGCAAGCCCTGGAATGACTCTGAAAAGAGGACCAAGGACCAAAATGGAGGACACCATCAAATGCTGGTGAGCTGGGGTGGCCATTCTTGGTATCCAGAGTATGTGTGTGCAGGGATTTCACATTTTATAACTGACTGGGGGTGGGGGAAAGTGGTGCTAGTTGTGGGTAAAGTGCAGGAAAAAAGGACAAGGGAGCTAAAAGGTGGACACTCAACAGTAGTCTGGGCTGTGGGCTGTCTAGACGAAATCCAGACAAGTGGCCACCCTACCCTGACAGGGGCCTCTGCCAGACACTCCCAGCACACCCCCACTATGCATTTGGGTCTACCAGGTCTACCCAGTATCTTCCCCACCATTTGGTCTCAATCTCTTGATCTCAAACTGTAGAAAATATATTTTACCCATAGCAGCATATAGCCACTATTGTGTAGTTACACAAATTAGAAACAAATGAAAGGGAATCAACTGTCATGACAGCTGCTGCATTAATGTAGAAATGATCTTGTTTAGATAGATGCCTGCTTGTCTGATATGACTGATTATCTTTCTTCCAGGGGCTGAATAGTTAACATTATCACTAATGATTCCCGAGGTGTCCGATAGGTAAAGTAAAGTTCAGTGGGGTCAGGTTGGGGACTAGCACTTGCCACACCCACCACACTACAAAACACCTCAGCATCCCAGTTGGCAATCCCCCTTAGCCCGATACAGGGTCCAGTCCCACCCATCGCAAGTGCCCATCTGTCTGCCGCAGCCAGCTGTTACGTGGGCGCCCCCACGGCCTGGTCCAGCTGCTTGAGGCCTCAGCAAACGAGGATCCTGAGAGCTGGATCACCCACAAGCGAAACGTGCCACATGGCCATAGTGCCGTAACTGATGCTCCCTCACAATGCAGGTAATGTGCCTCATTCGAGACTCCTCTAGCAACCGCTCATTCGACACAAAGTCAAACCAGAGGTACCCAAGGATTCTCTGAAGAGACACAGTACCGAAGGAGTCCAGTCTTCATCTCAGCTCACTGGATAGTTTCCATAACATACAGCCATAGAGTAAGACAGGGAGCAGCAGGACTCTAAAGACTTTTGTCCTCTTGCAAAGATATCAGGAGCATCACGCATCCCATTCCAGTGACCTCATGGCCGCCATGGTCTCCCAATCCATCCATGACTTCATAGGATGAGTCAACAGAGACATAAATGTTGCTGCCAATGAACCTCTCCATCAGGTTCACATTCTCCCCGCAGACAGACACACTACTGTTGGCTGTGTCTAAGAAGTGAACAGTTTCTTGAGAGCCCCGATCAGAGCCTGCATAGATACCTTTTCCATTTCTATACCTTTATAATGCAGTACAAAACATCCTTAATGCTTATACTGACCATTATAATGCATTAGAAACGTATCTACAGTTGAAACCAGGTATTTACACACACTTCAGAAAAAACACAAATTCTTTTTATATCTTTACTGTCAAACATTAAATAAGAGTAAACTTTTTCTATTTTATATCAATAAATATTAACATATTTTTTGCATATGTTAAATGTCAGAATAAAGAGAAAGAGAATTTTCTGGAATTTTTTTTATTACTTTCATCAGTCAAAAATTTACATACTCTTCCTTAGTATTTGATAGAATTGCCCTGAAACTGTTTCACTTGGGCCAGACATTTCGGGTATCCTTCCACAAGCTTTCTACAATAGTTTGGTGGAATGTTGGCCAACTCCTCTTGGCAGACCTGATGTAACTGGGTCAGCTTTCTAGACCTTCCTGCTCACACCTGCCTTTTCAGTGCCGCCCACAAATCTTCTATGGGATTGAGATCAGGGCTTTGTGATGGCCACTCCAATACCTTGACTTTGTTGTCCTTAAGCCACTAATTTGGAGCTATTATTGGAGTCATTGTCCATTTGTTAGACCCATTTGCACCCAAGCTTCAACTTCCTGGCTGATATGTTCCGATGTTGCTTCAATATATCCACATAATTTTCTTTTCTCACGTCACCATCTATTTTGTGGTGTACCAGTCTCCTCTGCAGCAAGGCAGCCCCACCCCACAATGCTGCCACCCCCGTACCTCACAGGCGGGATGGTGTTCTGAGGCTTCAAAGCTTCCTTCTATTTCCTCCAAATATACCGTTTATCATTATGGCCGAACAGATCAATTTCTGTTTCATCAGACCACAAGACATATCTCCAGAAATTAAGAGTTTTGTCCGCATGTGCAGTTGCAAGCTGTAGTCTGGCTTTTTTATGGTGCTTTTGAAGTAATGGCTTCTCCTACCAGAATAACCTTTCAGCTCGTGTCGGTACAGGACTCGTTTTACTGAGGATAATGACACTGTCTTACCAGTTTCAGCCAGCATCTTCACAAGCTCTTTTGCTGTTGTCCTGGGGTTGATTTGCACATTTAGCACCGAAAAAACGTTCCTTTCTGGGACTCAGAATCCGTCTCCTGCATGAGCGGTATGACTGCTGTACATTCGCATGTTTTTTAAACTTGCGTATTATTGTCTGAACAGATGAATGCGGGACCTTCAGGCATCTGGAGATTGCACCTAAGGATGAGCCACACTTGTAGAGGTCCACGATTCTTTTCCGGACGTCTTGGTTGATTTCTCTTGATTTTCCCTTGATGTCAAAGAAAGAGGCTCTGTGTTTGAGGTGTTCCACCAATTCACTCAAATGGAATAAATTAACCTGTGAAGCTTCTGAAGCTCAGAATGGAATCATATGGTGTTTTTTTTTGTTTAATGACACAAATTTACTGTATCTATACTTCTGACTTTGATGAAAGTGATAAAAAATACATTAAAATGATCTCTTTATTGTGACATTTAACAAATGCAAAAGAAATGTTAATATTTATTGATCTAAAACAGAACAAGTTTACTCTGGTTTAATGTTTGACAGTAAAGAAAAAAAGATTGTCTTTTTTCTGAACTGTATGTGCATTATAGATGAGCTTCAAACCATACATAATGCATAATACACATGGCTATAATGTGTTATGCCTTTTGATAAATTTTTATAGCTATGTTAATAATGCTTTATGAATGCATTATCATTTGTTGTGAATGGTTTTTAAATTACTGACCTAATTGACAAATGCTGGGAAAAAAACTGATGTGTGTGTTTACGTACGATGAGAACCCTCAGTGCCAGGCTGTGGTTGACTTCTTAGGTATAAGGACAGATGGTCGCTGGTAGGCAAGCAAGTGATCACAGATCCTGTTGAAGATGACCCTAGCAAGGACCTTACCTGGCAGTGAGAGCAGTGTTATCCCCCTGCAGTTGCCGCAATCCAGGTGATCACCCTTCCCTTTCCAGATAGGAGCAAGAAGTGCCATTTCCAAGTCAGTTGGGATGACATCCATCTCCCAAATGGAAGATTGTTTCCAATCAGTGTTAATTTTGTCAAGGAAAAATTTGACAATAAGCATCCATTGTCGACCTTTAATTTCATGACTAAATTGTAACATACAAACGTAAATGAAAAAAAAAATGTTTGAAAATATGAAAGTTATGGCTAAATCTCTGTTCAATACGCTGAGACAAGTAAAGATCAGATGGAATTGCTGGTTCTGCTTTGGCAGACAAAATAAATCACAGTCTTTGGAAATTGCCGACGAAACCCCAGATCTGAGGCAAGTCAGTCTGCGATCGGCGCTGGCAAATCGGCACTCGATCGTAATCTGTAAACTGTTCACAATGCGACCCGCCGGAGCCAGCGATGCATTGCAGACGGCCATCAGATATCTAGCATCCTAAATATCTGGACCTCTCAGCAACTCCAAATCCTGTAAGTGTGAAAGGTGCTGTGACTGGCAATGAGTGCAGCGTGAGCTACAGCCAAGGAGAACACAAGGCATGTGGTGAGGCGAAACCCAAGGGAGCCATTTAGAAAGGTGTAAAAAGTTCAGCCTTTTTAGATACTGTTCTTAATGCTCACGGATACAAACACACACACAAACACACACGAGTCATCTTGAAGAGACATATCTTCCTGAAACTAAACCGAGATAAGTGAACTGTATCTAGTAAACAAAAAGAAAGATACACAAACTTAATGCTTAGTCCTAAATGGACTGCATTTATATAGCACTTTACATTATGCCTCTCATTCACCCATTGGTAGCGGAGGCTGCCATGCAAGGTGCCAACCTGCATACTGGGAGCAATTGGGGGTTCAGTGTCTTGCTCAAAGACATTTTGATGGGGTCAGGAGGAACTAGGGCTTGAACCTGCAACCCTACAGTTGCCAAACGATAGTGCTACCTCCTGCGCCACCATCTTCCCCCGACACATTAAACCTGAACTCTACGGACTAAATCTTAACTAAAACAAAAGAAAAACTAAAGACTAAACCCCGACACATTAAACCTGAGTTCTACTGACTAAATCTTAACTAAAACAAAAGAAAAACTAAAGACTAAAATGTGACTTTAATCTAAATATAATTTTCAGTATGTTACTAAGACTATAATTAATTAAAAATTCTTCTCAAAATTAGCACTGCTTACAATGGCAGGAGGACAGCCTTACCACCACCCTGGGGAAGTTCACCCTGGATATCACAGATCCCTGCCACCTTCCCTACCCCCAGCTGGCTCACCACCTGTGCAATCTCAGTGAGACTGGGTGGTTCACCGCTAATCAGACAGCGAGCCTGTGGACTGTGGAAACTTAGCCGAAGGACCAGCTTTAAACAGCTTCTCAAAGTAACCGACCCAGTGGGTTACACCTGCAGTGTCATCCATAAGGACTGTTCCATCACCTGCTCCGACTGTGACTCTCTGAAGAACATATCTGGAGCGCAATGCTTCGATTCCTCTGTGACCTGGGTGTGGGTTGCTAGACCATAGATGGTGTGTCACTTGCAGACAGATTCCACTGACAAACATCTCATCTTCCCTCAGGGCCCTCACAGACATACTTCTCAGTCCTCGGTGCAGACCGGAGTTACCATCAAGCTATGCACTGTGACTCTCCTTGACAATATCCAGGGTGTCCTGCAAGATGGAACACCTCCAGGTAATACAGGCAACAACAGCACAACCCTCAGCGAGCTTCAGGGTTTTGTCATGGAAGGTCTCCCACATCACATTAGAATCAGCAGTTGTACCCAAGTCTGCAAGTTCATCACACAAACTGCATGCAAACTCATTATGAACAGCCTGGTCTTGGAGTCTGGCCAGATCCAGCCTCATTCTCCTAGTAGGTGGTAGCCTACTGGACCTAAGCTGAATCTGAAGAGCAGCAACAAGTCCATGGTGAGAATTCACAAATAGGGCATTTCTGTAGACCTTACATTTCTGTAGGATCATCCAGTGTCTGCCCATGAGGATGTGATTGATTCCCTTCACCACACCATCAGTATTGGAGTACCAAGTCCAATGATGCTGCTCAAAGTGCTGGAATCAGGACCCAGAGTGAACTCAAAGCTAGTCTAGGCTTAGGCTTAATCCTTGACTGGGAAACTGGCCAATAATCATATAGAATTTAAACAGTTTAAATGGAGAAAGAACTCTTCTGTTTAAAGTGTGTATATTACCTTAAACATGAATATGAGATGTAAGAACATAGAGTTGGAGGTTATAAAGCAGAAATAAGGTGAACAACAGACAAACAACAAAAGTGCTAGATCAGTAGATCAGTGTTTCTTAAGGCAGCCCTCGTGGACCCCCCCCCCCCCCAGAGGGTCCCTGAGAGTTGAGGGAGAGCAAAAACGTGGACCATGTGGGGTCCCCAAAGACTGCTTTAAGAACCACTCTGCCAGGTTATTTCCATAGGACTTAATGTTCCTTTCACTAATATTGTCCATATTATCACATATTTTTGGTCCATGGGACTGTAGCCAACATCCCTTGACGTGGCTGCAACAGAAAATCGACTCAAAAGAAATGTGGTTTGAATGATGGAGAATGTGGTGCGTTCACCAGCACACAAGGCATAACCAAGGACTCCCTATTCACAGAATGCCAGATATTCATCAGGTCAAAACCAGAGGCCAGAGAGCAAAATGAACAAATTCAACTTGCAGAACCAGAGAAATAAGACTTCTGAAGCAGATTCAAAACCAGTAATAAACCAGCAGTAAAATAATAACTGAAATCCAAGACTTAATTTAAAATTCAGTTGAGCAGACATCTGCATGAGACAATCAAATCCACAACAGCATTATAATTGCAGACAACAATGAATAACTCACTCTACTATAAGTAACTCATTATTGTAGATGCTAGCATGCAATAACACATGGATTGGAGTGTGACAGCCCAGTGGCATATTAGCATTATGAGGAAATATCAAATGACAACATCATGCTGTTGATTCAGTTTTAGCTAGCTCATTATGCAATGTAAAAGTAAATAATCAGTGACATGGTCCAGTTAGAGATAAAATACTGGTTTGGATAATAATAATAATAATAATAATAATAATAATAATAATATATTTTATTTCTAATGCACTTTCCATTGAAAAACAATC
>JAODUD010000036.1:16092409-16115617 GCA_026784285.1 Stomatorhinus walkeri
AAACCCTTTTTATTGCACTGAGTGCTTGTTTCATTGCATTTCATCTTACTTTTTCCTGCCATTCTCCATTTGTTTCTTTGGCACACGCTAATAAGTTCTGTGGTGCACATGCTTGGCACACCATTTAATCAAATTTAATTGACAGGTTTGTTACTTTTCTTTCCATTCCTTTTTCACTTAAGGTTTTCTAAGTTTTTCATCTCTGTTGCACCTCATATTAAATTATTTAACTTGCGACCAAGCAGAAGTGAGACTGGCCCTTCAGGAGAAACACTGTTTTGAAGCTGGGGACTCTGCGCTCTGTTGTTTAGTGAGAAAGCATCTAATTACATACTGAAAAACTCACTCAGGATTTAATCTTACCACATGACATTTTTAGGAAGAAAAGCATTTTTTGGAAGACTTAATTTCACGCCCAAGGCACCTTTTCTGCTGAATTGAATTCATCCTTTTCTTTAAAGTAGCTCTTGGGCTTAAATGGCTCATGATTGGATTGCATTGATCCATGCTAGCAATGAACAGAAGCACACTGAAAATGCAAGTATAATGAGGCAGAGCATAAATGTACTCAGAAGAACAGTTACAGGGGTCACTTTTTACATGGTGCAGGGTGACATAAAGCGGAATAAAAACAGGGGAAAAGTTTTTCCAACTAACTATCCCGGTGAAATACAGCCCCAAAAGCCTCCGTCCAGCTTTCTAACTCAGAGAGTGACAAGAACAAAAACAAAGTCTGCAAACCTACGAACGCCCTGTTGCCAAATCAAAAGCAATTATCGGATGGTGATAAAAGACCCAGTCCTTTCTCCCACAAAGCATTACTGCAGCAGAAAGGTATCTTGGGAAGAACCTTGAAGTCAGCTGTGCCCATTTGGAGCACAGAGGGTGTCTCTGATCAGCACCGGCCTGCCATTTCTATAAAGACTCATGAAGACTTCCTGTAAGCTGCACCCCAGTTAACCTAAACCACATGTTGGATTAAAGTGTACGATTTAGTTACTCTACACAAATCAGACAAGACAGAACAAGCCATCCATCCATCCATCCGTCCAACTAACTTCCAATTGTTTATCATCGTCACGGTAAATAATGCATAAATAAACAAACACATGAATAAATAAACACACAGTATGTTTAAGTCTAGTCATTCTCCAAAAAGCATGAACCATTGCTGGTTAGAAATAACGGTTCACAAAAGGCGTTAACATCTTGCACTGTTTCCCAGTGTAGTAATATTGCAATATGTTACAGAAGGCTTGTGAAAATGTTTTATTTGGCTTTACATAAATTATTTTATATTTACTCAGCAATTGGGGTCATTTTGTAAAGCTTGTTTTAAACTACTGCTCAGCAGTAGATGGCTTGCTTGGGAGCACCATGCAGTAATGATCAGCTTGTAATGGGGGGTCACATATTTTTCTCTTTATTAGGTCACAGTTTAAGTGACATTTTCTTGAAAAAGCAGGACAATCTCATCAGAGAATATAATGACTGACAGGTAATAAGGTTCTCCTGCCCAGGTTGGGCCTGCACATTTATTACATTTTAAAACATCAACCCTATACTGTATGTTCAGAAATAAAACCAAGCTTTTACCCGCTAAATGATTTCAAAAAGATAATTTGCTTCTTGATAACACCAGGTCATTGATAACACAGGTCATTATATATCAGGAGAGTACCAAGGTTATTATTGATTATGAAACCTGTTGTGTAAACGAGCCGTGACAAACACACTTTACTTAAAGTTGTCATCTAAAAGCATAAAGATAAATTCATAATGTATCATAATGATTAGTATAAGAATTAATACAGCATTACAGCATCTTCATAAGGCATTTTAGTGTTGATTATAATAATTCATTAAGCTCTGATGAAGCTCTCATCTTTAATGCAATTTTGATACCTTCATAATGAATTATAATAGTCATTATAAGAATTAAGGATGCTTCGTACTGCATTATGAAGGTATCTATAGTGCATTATAGATATAACAGCTTTATAAAGCATTCATAATGTGTAATAAACATGGCGATAATGTGTTGTGCCTTTTCATAGATATTTTTAGCCATGTTTACAATGCCTAATGAGTGCATTATAACGTGTTATGAATGTGTTAATAGATTCATACAGACATGGCATTCATAGAAAGTGTTACTAAAATATTTTTGTTAAACTTTGCAAGGGAAAGAAAACAAAATTGAAATTACAATATGAATGATATAATATTGTGGAGAAAAAAAATCTCATCTATGTTGCTACATTATAAACACTGAAGAACATCCTATGTAAGGGTTGTAAGGGACCTAGACCACAGCCTTCTGCAGCAAATGGCAAAATGGCACAGGTGGGAGTCAGTCAGAGGCAGAGCCTGTAATCTGGCACAAAAAAGCAGACCAAGCAGACTGAGCCGTTCTACAGTTGGCTTATAAAATGATTGGATTTCCCATCAGCCTCAGAGTTAATGTGATAAAATGATGGAGAAATACCAATTACACAAGAACATTGTCTTATTTTTTACATAATGCATAACGGCTTGAAGACGAATTTTCCAATAATATTTCCCCGGGATTCATTCTTCTCCTGTACTGGGGTCATTAAGAAATATGAAAAAGTATTAAATCAAATTAGTGAAAATGAAGGCTACCAATGGCTGAAGTACAAGATCTTATTGGATTTTGACAGTATTTTTGTCTTTGATGCATTGCACTGCTTTCAATGAACAATTAATGCCATATATAAGAATCACATTTTAGTGAAATATCAATAACAGTGTATAACTTATGCAGTTTATATTAGAGAACATGCATTTTGAACTTATCTGGTTCTTTTCAAGTACCTACCTTAATCAAGCCTCTAGTCATTTTCACAAAATAAACACTAATACTTTTTTACACTCTTAAAACTAACTGAAGATCAAAGCATGACAGCTACATTCTGCTACAAATACCTACATATATACTTTAGTTTTTTGATACTACCATCTACATCAACAAACACAGAAGGATTAATACATACAAAAATGTTTGCATATGTCCAGAATTTATGCCAAGACAGGCTTACAGCGACAGATTCACACAGCTGGCAAGGAATAAATACCCTAACTAAGGTCTCCAGACCAGGGGACATTCTAGCTATTGAAAACATCAGGGGCTCTATTAAGTTTACCTGGGGCTTGATTCATTTCCATTTTTAAGGAAGATTGGTATTGGGGATAAAATACTCAGGCATATAGCCATGAGTGATTGGACCCAACGATGTCCATCCATGCTCCAGAGACATGACTGATCAATCTTAATGAGATCATTGCAAAGCAGGCCAAGAAAATCCTTTATGAACTATTATATCATCTCTTATAAATGGTGATGGGCATTTTTCAGTCTAAGTAAACAGCATTGTTGAGCCGTGGAGATTTGTTAAACCAGTGTTTTATTTATTTATTTATTTATTTATTTATTTTGCATTTTTCATGCTATTGTATTGCAGTTTCCAATGGTTTCTTTAAGGTTAACATTTAAACTTCAAGAGAAAAATAAGCATCACTCATTCTGTCAAATAATTTTCAGGCCTGTGCTGCCAACTTATGCATATAGTCCATGAAACGTTACAACATTGTTCCAGTACATAATTCAGTCTCGTACAACTATTATACGTTTCAGTGACCAACGTATTTTTGTGCCACTTATTTGGTCACATGGGCAGCAGTCAGGCGCCCTTAGCCCCGTCTCCCCAGGGCCAGTGCTCCGTGGTTGGTTCCAGATGGTAGAGCCATTAGCTCCCACAGCACCCTGTAAATGTAAATATCCTTGTCAAAATGGAAGAAATTGATATGGATGATTCTAGCTCTCTTTGGCTCACAAAAATATATGCTCCACTAGGCAGATAACCACCCCCAATAAGTCCTGCCCCTAAACCTAGACTCGTCTGAGCATTCAGGGTTAATAAAGATGTATGAAATACAGCCAAGTAGTCTTCGTTGGGGCCACACTGTAAAAGGTGTAAAGCGAGGTAATGTGAATCATCAGAGAGCAGAAACCTCACTATACCCCCTTCAGTCTAAAAAGAATACTAATCAAACTTCCTGTCTGCCTCAATTCATCTGATGGAGAGACTATGAGGAAAAAAACAGAGATGAGAACTGTTGCCAATTTCTGACCAAATGTAATCCTTCTCTCTGACAAAGGAATATTGTGTCTTGATTAAAAACTAAACAGGTGCAGCATTTCATTTATAGATGGGGAGTCTTTTCATCATAATAAAACACAGATAAACGAAGAGAGGACAAAAACATCTACATTTTTATTTCAGCTGAGGACCTAAGGACATCCCAGTTTGACAAAGAATTGAAATCAGAAAAAAATAAATCAGACAAAACGTTACATTTATAGTATATCATTTGCCTCAGGTGGTTTTCCAACAGATTCTACCCAGACCTTGCATTTCATTTTATCTTGAGGCCACAATAGTTTATAAAGGAGCATAAGAAACGGAAAACTTGCAAATTCACCTTGACTTTACTCAGCAGAACACAAGAAAAAAATCAGCTTTACTGTTGTTCTACTTAAAAAAGCAAGTTCTTAAAAGAAGAGCGCAGGGTATAAAATGTTAGTGAATTATTAAACAATACACACACACTGCCTCCCTGTCACGGAGACTCAAGGTCACCACGGTCATCAACTTCAGAGCGTCACTGAATTGCGGACGACAAGCCAGAGCACAACAGATGCACTTCTGTTGCATGAAAGAACATTCTAGATGGCAGCACCATGTCTACTGCCGCTGTTCTCAATGAAGATCCCTGAGGATCCATCACAGTGTTTCAAGGGAAAATCTGCAAAGCCCTGACAACATCTGTAACCCTGCTATCACTTGATTACCACATGGACCAGGTCAAAACATTGATGAGTAACATTTTACTTCAGGCCATGTAATTTATAAACACATTCATAACAAATTATAATGCATTCATAAAGCTATACATATTTATAAAAAAGCACAACACATTATAGCCATGTTTGTTATGCATTAAGAAAGTCCATAATGCACTAAAGATACTTTTATATTGCATTATAATGCCTTTAATATACATTAAGGATGATTTTTATTGCATTATAAAGGTATGTATCGTGTGAATGCATTATAATGTGTTATGAATGTTTTTCAATGCATTTATAAATCACTAAAATGGCCTTAAATAAAGTGCTACCCATTTATGAATACCAAAACTAAATAACTGAACAGATAATGTGATCTGATTACTCATTCCCCAAAGGTGTTTATTAGTTTTTCAGTACACAGTGTGCAAAACTACATCCTGAGCTGTTAGAATCATATACAGTACAGAAATTTTAGTAAAATATACCACCAAATGAAATTTCCACATATATGAATCGGTAAACTGTAGAAAACTTTCCACATAAAATAAAATTTGAGATTTTGACAGCCCACGAAATGGCAATGACTTGGCGTAAGAGAACTGTGAATGTTGTGAGTTGGTTGACTATGATATCTGATGTAAGCAGACCAGAATAAACAGAGCTCCCTGACACACACTTAGCATTGATCATTCTGGGGGGAAACGATTCTTTCGGCTGCAGCTTGTGCTCTGTCTGTCACAAAGCCACTCAGCCGGCTCCCTGTGCCAGCACCGACCTGCCATATTCGCTGTAAATTACTCAGTCCTGCCTCATCCCCTGCCTGTCCCCACACAATCAATGTTGCTGCCTTTTTTTCCCCCGTCTTTAAACAAATATTGGATGTCACGCTTGCATTCTTCTCAAAGGTCAGCTCTGTGCTGAGAGATTTCAATGGGGACGGAAGGGTGGAGGTGATCCTAAGTGCGAGCGGGCTCCCTGGCAGAGCTGACCTTTTCCCGTACGTGTGGAGAAATCCCTGGGCTGCAGTCTTCTAAGGCCAGAGCGGAGGGAGCGGCAAAATAGTATCTGGCAGGGTCACGTTAGTGGGAGACCTTGTGTTCATCAGCCTGTACTTTAGCAAGTTCTTGTTTCTCACTGGACTACAAATTTTTCTCTTCTCATGGTGTAAATACAAACTGCACATAAGGACACATGCCTGGCTATGAATAAATGACTAATGTGCTTAGAGCCTGTTTTCCGGAAGTGCTACAGTTTATAGCCATGACACTCCAAGGAGCTGTTCTGACCGCTCAGTTCCACTTGACATCCGGCTGCCAAATGAAGCTCACAGTCATGGTTTTGTTTCTGGCTCAGCTTTCAGAATCCTCCATTATATGTTTAGACATTACTGGCCCTAAATAAGAGTGTCAACACCAGTTGCAAGACCCTCTCAACACACTCAAATACATGATTTTTGAAATGGACACAAACACATTAGATTCTAAGCTAAAGTACAGCAGCCATTAGTTACGTCGTGTCTAGGAGGATCTGACAGCTGGCAGAGCTAAGTAGCCAATCAGCACACAGCACTTTTTCCGCACTCCTGCAGGACTTATGATTGCAGCCCGCTGCTCTCAGACGTTCATCTACTAATTTCCTGACACCAACCACCTCAAATCCTACCATTCACACACACACACACACACAGAGACTTGTAATTATATCTTTGTGGGGACTCTCCATTCATTTCTATGGGGAAAACTCTAATCCCAATCTGACGACCTTAACCCCTACCCAGCCCTAACCTTAACCACAAGTACCAAACAAAACACTATTTTTTAATTTTTTGATTGCGTTCACAGATCTTTGTGAGGACCTGAAAAATGGTCCCCACAACGTCAAAATATCAGGTTTTTATCACATTGTGGGGGACACACAGAGCGATCATGATGTCTCTCACAATGCACAAACAAAGAGAGCTGTCAGAAATATGATAAACTTCAAAACCTTTCCTTTGGGCTGTTATCGTTCTTACTTGGGCTGTGATTGTGCTGACAAAACGGGAGGGGGGAGGGGGGGGGCAGGTATCACTGAGGTGCTGCCAGAGCTAAAAAGCCTGCATTTGTTCCCCAATCAATCGCGAGACAGGGGAAGAGCATAAATCAATGGCCTCATTATGCAGGGGAGCGTCGTGTGCTTGTGGCCAGCGGTAAGCACAGCTCGAGCGTGAGCCTCGCCGATCCATACCCAGTGTGTGCACAAGCGCGTGCGAGCGAGGCAGCTGGCTCCTCGGGGTCTCCACGCTAACCTGCGTCTTCAGCTAGCTACACTTCTACACTTCTGCATAAGAAACATGCGCTTCATGGCAGATGTTACAGTAGAGGGGCTCGATGTTCACATCAGTGAATCGTTTCATGCATAATTTGTACGGGGAAGTCAAACTTCATTAATAACTGAATTGCCTGGGAATCGGAGGTAAAAGTAAAAATGTCAGTCGGGAAAGAAAAAGAACAGTGAAGCATAGATAAGGGATGAATGCTTATTAAACAGCATGAGCATTCAGGGTCAGACCTCATCTGCTATCTCCAGCTCGCCTGTCAATCTGCACTTTGCGTCCTCGACTGTAGATAGTCTCTTAATTTCATTTACTAGAAATAAAATGATCAGATTTAGAACAAGAAAATGCAATAATTGTCCCATTATTTGTGAGCGTTGCATGATTTATGTTTGCATTTGAGAAATACGGGCATAAAATTAGCTATTAATGAGAAAATTAGTGTCTGACAAATCACGTGTCCCACGTGCCAGTGTAACTATTGCTTGAATAATGTGACAGATTCCATAAAATTGGCAGGGCAATGAAACACAACATTCATCTGCATTTGTACCTTTGACATTACGGTCCGCATAGTGTTTTGGTAATGGCAAGCCAGAAGATAATTATTTTAAAAAAGAAACACAATAAGGGCTCAAAAATGCTGTGGTCTTCGGTTTACAGAGTCAACCATGCTTGAAAACATAATCAAGCTATGGTACTGTGCAAGCTATGGTACTGTGCAAGCTATGGTACTGTGCAAGCTATGGTACTGTGCAAGCTATGGTACTGAGAGGGCCATGGAGCCAACGGAGGCTTGTGTTTCAGTTCCTCCTGAACAAAGACAACAGGATGTAAATATGAAAGTCATGGTTTTGTTGTTGTTCTTCCATAACAATGGAAATACACTAAAGGAATATTCTGCGTGGGAATTAATTGTCTACAGAAGGGATGGCTTGCAAAAAAAGGTTAAGGATTCCTATGTAGTATGGATACAAAAAGACCGTGGGGTTATTTTGCAATGTGTGTATGGAAACAAAGGGGTAAGAAGGGATCACCAACACCGCAAGTCTCCCTTGGGTTATTTGGACAATGGATTTGGCCTTTTTTCCCAGGGATAAAAGCCACCGCACACACCTGGAGTGGAGGCAGCCGGCCGCGTCTTTGATCCACTGTGACCGCACATCAAAGTGTCCATGGGGGGGCGCTGAAAAGATGTCTTTTCCAGAAACACTCAAAGCCTAAGTGCCAATTTACAGTATAAAGAATCTGGCATCTGGAGCATACAAACACTGGAAAGTCTCATCTCCTGTCGTATGAAAAAGAGGCAACCAGCTATCGATCCGCAAAAAAGAGATATTGAGTTATGATATTGTATATATATATATATGTGTGTGTGTGTATATATATATATAGTTTTTGAAAAATACCTTCTTTTCATCCTACGTTTAACTCTGAATAGACAGAAAATACAATACCTATTGAATTTCTACAGTCTGGTGTTTCTGCCAATTTTCCTACAGATAAGCAGGAATCTTGGAAGAGAGGTTATAAGGTGGACTGTCAGAGTGGCTTGCCCACACTTTTGACATTAATGTGGACATCAATGCCATTGACTTCTCTCATTCTTCAGTTTGTCTGTTTCTTTTTTCCCTGCATTCACTGTGATTGGTCAAGGCAGATGAGATGGGACGCGTATAGAAAATGCAATAAAATGCCAGATTCAATCAAACAGGACGATCCTGCAGAGGGCAGGTGACAGGCTTACCGATAGGCTCAGCCAGAAGAGCAGACAGTCACAGAGTTCAGTCTGAAAGATCTGAGCTCCAAAGAGCCGGCTGATCCGTGGAAACACGCTTGTGTTTGCTCCAGGCATGTATTTTACATTTATCAATTGGATTCCAGTCATATATAATTACACTTACATTGCCAATTATGTGACCATTGTGGACACAATTTTCCACTTGTGGTCACTTTAAACACTATTCAGATTGCACTAATGCACATTGCACGCTTCTGAAACCTTAATGGAATTCTTTCCAAGGTAGCAGGAAACTGGGATTTTGACTCTAGGAACTAAATCCAATTATTATTAGTTAACCCCCAAACACTCAATTCTCATTCATTGATTCAGAAGCAGAGTGACACGCCTGTCTGGAAGGCTTCTCTGGAGAGACCAAGTATATGGAAAAAGCCAACGGACAAAAAGGTTTATGGAAAGGAATGCTTGTGGAACTTTGTATTTAAGAGATGTTGCACTATATTAAATAACTGTGCCATGTTATAATAAGAAATATTATGATTCGAACCCTTCTCCTGTGTTATTAGGATGGCAGCATGGCTCAGCCCCGTCCCTAGTAGCCCTCAAGTAGTGTTTCCCAACCCCATCTCGAGAAAGTGTACGACATGATTTGCTATGCACTAATTTCCGACAGCACGTCTGTGAGGATCTCTGTGCTATGTTAGCATCAAATGCGTGTTAGCATCAAATGCTAGCGAGATTACAATTAGGGCTGCGATGGATCACAAAAATCACAGTTTGGAACATATCATGGTTTTGATTCGCACATCTGATCATTTTTCATATCAGAAAAAAAGACACATATAACTTTGTTTTCCCTTCATTACTTAACACTTAAAGCAGGGAAGGTTTAACTTGCCCTCTTCACATGGACACATACCTGCTTTGTTTGTAAGGTTTCACTGCAACTCTGCATCTTACAGAAGCCCATAGAGGGCATTCATCATCATCTTTCTATGTTTTATGTCGAGATTACTACTTATTTTTCTCTTGATCTCCACATAGCTAAAGTTCACAAGTTATTTTCTTGAGATCACAAAAAAAGTTATCCCGGGAAAGTAAATGTTGTAATTAGACATGCAAATAATGTTTGTCAACAGAAAGAGGGAAGCAAGTTACTAAAAATGCTGTGACTAAAGCTATTGAATCCATGCAGTGGAGAATTGTCCCCTGTTGTAAGACATGAATTTCAAGCCCTGAGTGCATGTCCTCTATGCACTTTCATAGCATCTTAGCATAGCATAGTTGGGGAATTATTACTTTAAAAAGTAACAGGCAGTAAGACTGTATTTCACACTATCGTGGGTAAACTTTACAAGTAATCCACAACTTACAAGTGTGCCGAACCGTGGTGGGGGATTTGTACGGATAACGGATCAACTATGATCCATTTCACCATTAATACATTTACACAATTAATTCATTCCATTTGTCTGTTCTTTAGTACTTTTTCAAGCAAGAGACTGGAAATTTTCAAGTTCCAAGTTATCAGGAATGCATCAATACATCACAGTGTGTGATACTACTAATGATACATGGACTATACCATTATTATTTCAGATAATCCATGCAGATAAGTTTTTTCTTGTCGTGGGTTTCAACCAATCAGATGGCGGTGATGCAACCAGCTCGGATCAGTCTCTCTTTTGGCCTGGCTAGTAAGTCAGCTTGGGTACAGATCAGGAACAGCTTGCATAATTCATACTAGTAAACCATCTTTTCATAGTTTGGTTCTTGGTATGTGTGGAAAACTGCCATAAAAGTACAGTGTAACACCCAATACTTCCCAAAGGAGGGACTGAGACCTTGTGCTGTTTGGTTGTCTTGATTATCACGGCATGTATCACTGGATGTGCGGCCTGCTGCTCTTGTGATATATATAATATTCTCACTATAATTTACCTGTATCACCCTCTGTTGGTTAATCAGCATAATCGAACTCTGGGATGTGTAATGATAGAAGTGAAACATTGAAAACCCTAGTGAAAGTGGATATTCATTTAAATGAATCAAAGCTAGTATTTTAGCATTTTATATTATCAACAGGGTAAATATAGAATATCACCGCAAATACCGGTGTCGTGGCCCTCTGTGATCTGTGCTCATCTGTTGGTCCTGAGAGGTGGTGTAGTACCAGGTTCACTCACAGGTAACCTCACAGATAATAGAAGGATTCAAAAGTAATTCACTCGGTTTTCAGCTGGTTAACTTACCTCCTGTGATTTGTCCTCTTGTCCTCCAGCTAATCACAATCATTTGTGATGCAAATGTTCTTCTCCATGATGAAGGGGCAGTGAGGTGTGAGAGCCCGCAGTCCAATGCATCAGGGATGCAGGTCGTCGTTATTTTTCAAAATCACACTCTCCAGTGAAACAGGCCTCAGGGCTGCTCACTGCCCTGATGCCGACGTCAAAAACTTTAATTCCTGCCATAAATCTTTATGGCGGCTTTGTTGCCAGAGTCCTCTGTTGGACAGCAAAGCATAAGATTGGACAATCGTGACAAATGGAGAGTAGGGAGAAGGTTTTGTAAGTATGGGGGAGTGTGCATGCAGACCCTCGTTAGAGACACATTTCACAAGTTTGTGAAGTAGCATGAACCTCAGTCAAAGAGAAGGACGTCAGCCTAGGTAAATCTATAGTACTGCTATAAATTTCCAACTTCAGATGCATGTTAAATGGTTAAAGCTTAACAAAAGGATATAAAAGCCTGTTAGCCATGAAATTAATAGCTTTCTGAGTTTCATAAACACAGAGTTATGTCATTGGCCCATGTTCACACAAATTTAATTGGAAGTTGTGCTGTATTGAAAGAGCTTCAGCCCTTATAAGTGCTAGTATTGAGTAAATATTGGGTTAGACTGACCTAGACGTTTTATTATCTGTGAAAAGACAGTATATATGATAGCATGGAAAATGTAACAAAAAGAAAACTATCAGTGCATTGAAATATCCTTATATTGAATTGGCAGTTGGCAGTATAAATTCTATAGCAACCTTCTGAATTGAAAGATGCTGAAAGGCACCATATTGTGTTTTCCTACTGAAGTGATGAAAGCCAGTGCTATCCATTTTGCAAATGGTTAAAGTATACTATTCACCTTATTTGTAACTATTCATCCAATTAAAGGCAGTATTGAATAAGGGGGTTACACTGTGGCTCATACCTGCAGGGTTGGAGGTGGGTGAGTCCTTCTGCATGTGTGTAGGATTCCTGTTCCTCCCGTGCTGAAAATAGTTTCTCCGGATACTCCAGTTTCCTCCAACAGGTTAGCTGTCTCTAGATGGACTATAGTGCATTAACGTGTGCTCACTGTATGGGCACTGGCATTAATGAGTGCTCACTGTATGGGCACTGGCATTAATGAGTGCTCACTGTATGGGCACTGGCATTAAATCCAGGGTGTAGCCACAACATGGTCCCTATGTTGCCTGCAATTTGCTACAGGACCCCTGCTGCTTTGATCAGAGTAAATCTTTGAAAGTTGGATGTATTTTTAATAAGACCTGTTTTATCTTGCACCATCGTATACAATTCAAGCAGAATATATGGAGACCCCTGATATGAATGGCTGAGGTTCCTGTATGTGTAATGCATTTTTTTTCTATCATACATTTGTTTTCTAACATCACCTTCACTTTTTCTTCACGCCTGGAGTGTTTGCAGCTGACGCTGCGGTTGTCTGCTGCACCATGAACAGGTGCCTAAAAAACAAACAAGTAAAGATTTACTTAGCTAGGTTACATTCTACAAATGCCACTAACATGCAAATCTGCACTGTACCTCTGGCACACTACCATCCACAAGCTTATGAATCAGAATATGAATGAACAGAATCATACTAAAGGTCTGTGACAGGTTGCTAACCACTGTTGCAGAAACCTGTCCCCACATTAGCTGTGAGCCTGACCTATGCAGGCTAGTCTGGGATGCTTGCTGCTGCTGAGACCTGTGACATCATCCACAGCTGAGTGTCCCCCCAGGACTACAGCAAAGCACTCCCAGCAAAGCCCAGTCAGCACACACACCGTAGCTGGCGATGCGGGCAGCGGAGGGCCTTTGCGTGTGCCAGAGATGCCATTTGGCATGTGGGCCTCTCTCACTTCGGCCACTTGACGAGGCTGCATAGCTGGAAGGCAGTGAATGGTGTAAGTGAATGGTGTTATTGAATGGTGTAAGTGAATGGTGAAGGTGAATGGTACTTAGCGAGAGAACAAAGGACCGTAGCAGCTAATAGGCGAAGATGGAATGAGCAGAGATTGGAAATGCTGACTTTTCATGCTGCCTTAATTCCACGTCACTCTGCAATCCATCTGATTCCTTAATCCCACAAAACAGCCTCAGCCTGCAAGGATTTACTGGCAATAAATGGAGATGGACTAGCATCCTGTTTGACTAAGACCGCCACCTGTCCCATAATGGGGTATTTGCTGTCGTCACGCATCTTGACAGGCATTCATTTGAAGCCTTTGGAGATATGATATCAATAGTGTTTTCACACAGTTTTAACAATTGATTAACTCTTTTGAGACCAAACGATTTCCTGAACAGGCAACATCATATAAATTGTGTGGGAAGTTTATCGGATGCTGGACAGCTCTGTCTCAGACTCAAGATCAATTACAAATGGTGTTATTGACCAAAGCTATTAATCGATTGCTCTCTAATTATGCTGATGACTGGTGAGCTTCTTGGTCTCCAAATTTATGAGCATGTCACCAGTGACAGGTCAGTTGGAGAAATGTCAATTAGATCGGTCATAATTCTGTTTATGTCCAATGAGAACCTGTTGCTTTTTCCAGGTTCTTGGTGCAATAAACAGCATATAATATACACAAAGTAATGATTTGTTTCAATAAGATCATCAGGTTGAACACTTTAGCAATTCCCTTCCTGGAAATCCAGTCCTTAACAGCTTGCTTACCATTTGTCTGCCTTAGTCAATTTAAGGTTATAAAGAAAGGGGAAAAAATCAATTCATGCTACATGGTGCAGCGGTCCGCATTGTCATCTCACATTTCTGTGGCCAGGGTTTGACTCTCCCCCATGACTCCCCAGGGTTTGCATGTTCTTCCCCTGTCACTGTGGGGTTCCCTGCATGTTCTCTAGCCCCCCCCCCCCCCCAATCCAAAGACATGCTAAGGTGAATTGCATTGCTAAATTGCATTGCCAAATTGTTTATGCCCTGCAATGGGCTGGCACTCCATTCAAATGCCTGTAGCTTCTAGGACAGGCTCCGGAGCCCTGCATGACACGAGTGAGAATAGAGGGTGGGTGGATAAATCTTTTCTTTAAGCCAAAATCACACTGATCACAGTAATATAAACATATGCATTATGAATTGACACATCTATCAGGTCTTGAGAAGCCCCAGGTAATTATAACAAGTGGATAACAATCTAACAGCATCACATTAATAACAAATCACATGAATGACTTTGAAATCATTGTTACTCAGCTCACTGTGTATTTTGAATTTTCTAGTATATGTTTAGTTAGATTGTAAAACATCTGAATTTTCAATGCCTGTGAATTCTGGCCTTAAAAATAATTGCCATGTGTTGTACTCTGAGCTTCTTTAGACAAAGCTTGACCAAACATTGACTTAACTTACTTCAACTATTAGATATTGTTCTCCATTCATTGACTTTTACCAGCTTGAACAAAGTACTGTGTGATGGGAAGGCCTTTCCTGTGCTACTAAAGACGGCTTACCATGGGCTCTGAGTGTTATGACAAAACTTAACCGATCATTCATGTAGCTCGTGTTAGAAATTGTAAAGGATTCATGGAACATACTTGGATTTAAAATTTGGGATACAATCTATTTTCAGAGTAACCATGGCAACAGTCACAGTGGATTTCCTTTCAAACAAACCTGGACAATCGCTGAGGATGCTGAGGTGGGGGGAAAATGTAAAAGTGCCTTCAACACCTCAGCATGCAAGAGTAAAAGGGCGAGAGTATTTTGAAATCTCAAACCCTCATATCCCTAGTGTCACGACGGGGCCCTTGGGACCGACACATGCCCACCGCTTTAGCCGGCTAGCTGCCGAATGATGCATGGTGACCACCTGTAAAAACTTCTGCATGGGTGTTTTGGACAGCCAATCAGCACATGGCTTATATTGAAGGCTGGAGATGACAGGTTGCTCCATATGCACCCACCCCCTTGACATCCACATTCATTTTGATACTAAGCAGACCTGGATCATCAAGTTGGCTACTCTTGCCTGACTTTCCAGTTGACCAAGCCTTCTGCTGCTATGGGTAAACTCCCATTGTTTTTACTCTTATTTTCCTCCTTTGCCTTTCGATCAAACTTGATTATCTCTTTCTAGTTCTCTGAGGGTCCAGGAGATCCTGGCACTGGGTGAGACGACCAGCTGCTGTCTCCAGCCATCCCTGTATCCTGTACCAGTCCCCACCTCAATTCACCCAGCTCTCCCAGCACACCTTCCCTGCTCCTTCTACTCATTGGTTTTCTGGAAGAAAAGCAGCCTCACTGGGGCCTGATCTGGTCAAAGCCCCTCTGTCTGCGTTTAGGGGAAATGGCTGACTTAAAAAAATGCCCAATCTGCACAGACTTCAATGGTGATGCGTGTTATAACAAAAATATTTAATGGCTCAAAGCTTGTCGTTTGAGAACAAAAGCTATGTATTGAATTGGAAATAAACTTGGTGTGTTTGCTTTTAGGAAAATAAATAGCATAAATTGTACAAAAATGAGATCTGTGAGTCACTTGAGGAATACTTGGTATTTTACACTGAAATATAGAATAATGCTGCTTAGGGGAAGAATCAGCTGCAATGTTAATCTCAGATTGAACAATAGGAAAGGGATAAAAATAATCTTCAGCCTTAGAGACTTTGTGAAATATGGGAAAAGCCCGCTGCATACAGCATCAAACTGCATTAAGTATTAAATATGTTTGAGTGTAATAGTCCAGCTGTTGTAGATCTGCAGTGCTGTTCGATTAAGTTAGAGAGCAAAAAATCTCTTTCATGGATTGTTCAGATCACCGGCACGAAATACCCCAAGGGTGTCGATAAAACCACCCCAATCCACCGTCCCATGCGGGGGGGGGGGAGGGGGGGGGGGCGGTCTGCTGCTGAGCAAAAGAGAGCCTGGCATTCTCTCTGACTGGTTTAGATACATCTGAATGATTTGTAGGGTTTGTCATATGAATAAACACCTTTTGAGTTGATGTGATATTATATGTGAAATTATATCAGTCAAGCTGAAATAAGTGTTCAGATTCACAAGATATTCATACATAAGCTTGATTTTAAAAAACATTATTCAAAAAATTACATCAGCTAAAGCTTCATTGTTTTCTCAGCCATGTACAATAAATATACAGTGAAATTAAATAACATTCCTCCTGAACCCACAGTGCAACAGTCATGACAGGACAGACATTGCTGCTTAAGAGGTCCCCCTCGTGCCACCAAAACACCTTGAACTCTTTGTTCCTCGAACCGTTCCTGAACAATTTTTGCGGTGTGGCAAAACGTATTATCCTGCTGAAAGAGGCCACAGCCATAGGGGAATACGTTGCCATAAAGCGGTGTACTTCTTCTGTTTAAGTAGGTGGTATGTGTCAAACTCACAATTTCCCAGAGGAACATTGTCCAGTGTATCATGCTACCCCCGCCAGCTTGCCCTCTTCCCATAGTGCATCTCTTCCCCAAATAGGTAAACAATGAACAAACACTCAGTTGTCGACATAATGCAACAGAAAACATTGACTCACCCGACCAGGCCGCCTTCTTCCACTGCTCCATGGTCCAGTTCTGATGCTCACGTTCTGCAGTTGACAGAGGGCAGCATGGGCAGGCTGACTGGTCTGTAGCTATGCAGCCCCATACACAGCAAGCTGAGATGCACTCTACGTTCTGACACCTTTCTATCATAGCCAGCATGAACTTTTTCAGCAATTTCTGCTACAGTAGCTCTCCTGTGGGGTCAGACCAGACAGGCTAGCCTTCGCTCTCCACACGCATCAGTGAGTCTTGGGTTTCTGTGTAGTACCATGGGGAACTCATTTTATCTATAGAAGCACTTTGAGAGTTGTAAGTTGTGATTTCGGAGAAGGCTTTCTGCATGCCACTGTTGAGCCCTGATTTTGGCCGTCATGTTAGCCTAAACGACTCGGATCATTGTTCTCTGGATGCTATCATTAACAAGGCCTTTTTGGTCAGAGAAATGCAATTCAATGGGTGTTTTTGCCCCTCACGTCATTCTCTGTAAACTCTAGACAATATAATACGTGAACAGACTCAGCATGGCGGCTGTTTCTGAGATACTGGAACCAGCATGCCTGACAGGAAGAATCACACCACATTTAATACCAGAGAAATTATGCCATTCTAATGCTTAGCTAAACCTCTTTATCCTGTCTGCATGCCATACTAATTTAATCACAACCATAACATCGTCAAACCACTTATCCCAGTCAGCGCTGTGGGGACCTGTGTATATATAATCTATTTGTACATTAGAAACCAAGGATCTGCAGATACTGGACTATAAATGAAGCTCAGTGCAGTGGGTTTGAGGATCTTCTGCTTAATTTGTGCTTCTGGTCATGTCTGCTTCACCAAATGTACCCGTCTGAAAGCAAGCAGGCTTATAATCTGCTGACAGCACTCCTTTGATGTCAGCTGCATTAAGGGTGTCATTGAGCTTTGATTCCTGACAGTAATATGCATAATGTTGTTTAAAGGGCACTTTTGCTCCGGGAGAGAAACAAGCATAGGTTGTGCGCGTAGTCTGACCCCCTAATAGGTCTGTAAAGCTCTGCCTCTCATCCAGATGCATCTCCCTCTCGGATTTCACGCCAAAAACATGCCGGGCACCTTTTCACCTTTTAAATATTACACACCGAAATTTACTCTTGTAGGAATAATCGGCCATGGAGAATGCAATTTCCCTGCACGATGGCTGTCATGCAGGCCATGAGGGGCTCTTTGGTGGAAGGTCTCTGCTGAAGAGCCTGGTGATCAGGCATGTTATTAGAAGTGCATCTCCAATGTAATAACAGCTTCTGGCCAAGAGCAGGAGGCAGCTGGCTGAACATCAGTTGCATCTCCCCTGGGGATTTAGTCATCCATCAGCCTGTACCTGATGAATTCTGCTGTAATCATATGCTATTTAATTACTCCAGCAAAGTTCCAAAGTTTCTGCTGAAAACTCCTATGTATATTTTTCCTAGGTTCAGAATCATAATTCATCTACATGATGCACATTAACATCAAAAGGTCTCTTTTCCCTCGGCATTCCTTGCAAATTAAAGAAGTAAGGAGCATGCACTGATTGCAGTGCATTACCACACTCACCACCTCAAAGTGCAGCCATGTGGCGGGTCCACCCCCCGGTAGGTGTATCCACATTTCCGCTCGCCTCCCTTTCCCAGTTCACGGTACCTGTGCTTTTGGGGGAGGAAGGGAAACAATGTATGGTGAGGGCACTCATTGATAGCGGGGCGGCGGGTAACTTCATTGACGCTAACCTGGCCGGCCAGCTGAATCTTCCCCTTAGAAGATTAGCTTATCCCATCACAGTGCAAGGAGTGACGAATGGTGGAAGGGACGATTCACCACCGCACTTGTACTTCGTGTTGCGGGTAGGAAAACTGCATACTGAGATGGTGGAGATCTTTGTTCTGCTCCGTGCTAAGGATCCGCTGATTCTCGAGCTCCCTTGGTTGAGAAGACACAACCCTCATCTGGAGTGGCAGACAGGGGAGATCATAGCCTGGTCAGAGCGGTGTTTGCACGAATGCATGTCTCTTCCTTGTAAGGCTACAGGAGTGGAGAGTCCAGAGCCGGAGAACCTCGACTGCATTCCCGAGGAGTACCAGGACTTCAAGGATGTCTTCAGCAAGGAGAGAGCTTTCAGCCTTCCCCCACATCGAGACTGCGACTGTTCCATCGACCTTCTGGACGGAGCCACCCTACCACGTGGAAAGTTATATAGTCCTTGGAGAATTACATCCGAGAAGGACTCAAACAGGGCATAATCCAGCCCACGACCTCTCCCGTAACGGCCGGGTTCTTCTTTATGAAGAAGAAAGACGGGGGGCTCCGACCGGTGGTGGATTACCGGCCTTTAAATGCCACGGGAGGCGGTAATATTCACCAAGCTTGATCTACGCAGTGCTTATAACCTGGTAAGAATTCGGGAGGGAGATGAATGGAAAACCTCCTTTATAACAAGGCAGGGTCCATACGAGTACCGCGTCATGCCTTACAGGCTAGCTAACAGCCCATCGATATTCCAGTCCTTTATGAACCGAGTGTTCCATGACCTGCTTCATAGGTTTGTAGTCATTTACATAGATGACATCTTGATTTACTCACCTTCTAAGCAGGCTCACGTGCAACACGTGAGACAAGTGTTGCAAAGGTTACAGGACCATCATCTCTATGCCAAAGGGCAGAAATGCGAGTTCCATCAGATAAAGGTGAAGTTTCTGGGGTATGTAATTCAACTGGGAGAAGTAGTCATGGACAACCAGAGGTTCACTGCCATATAGGAGTGGCCTCAGTCCCAGACTATTAAAGAGCTGCAATGTTTCCTTGGCTTCGAAGAACTATTAAGAACTACAGTCAGATTGCAGCGCCCCTCACATCCCTAACACACAGACGACCTACCCGTCTCCTCTGGACCTCAGACGCAGATCAAGCTTTTGCATGCCTGAAGCGAGCCTTCTGTACTGCCCCAGTTCTGACACAACCACAACCCGATCTCCCTTTCGAGGTGGAGATAGATGCATCAGAGGCCCAAGTAGGGGCCGTCCTGATACAGAGAAACCCCGAGACTGGACGCCGGCACCCATGCGCTTACTACTCCCATAAATTGATGGCAGCAGAGCGTAACTATAAGGTGGGTGATCAAGAACTGCTTGCCATCAAGCCTTAGAAGAGTGGCGGCATTGGTTAGAAGGGACCCGACTCCCCTTCGTGGTGTTGACAGATCATCGAAACCTGGAATACCTCCAATATGTGAAGCGACTCTCCTCTTGCCAGGCTCGATGGGCATAGTGGTTTGTGCATTTCACCTTCCGGGTAAGCTACCTACCAGGAAAGAAAAACCTAAAAGCTGACGCTTTATCCAAGCAGTTCAATCCCGCTAAAAGTGAGGGTAGCGCCTACCCCATCCTCAGCCCATCCTGTTTCGATTTCTCCATCACCTGGGGTTGGAAGAAATCATCAGGATGGAGAACGAAAACAGACGTCCACCGACTGGATGCCCACCTGGTTTTAGGTACATCTTCCATTCTCATCGACCCAAATTGTTATGTTGGATCCACTCACAGCCTGGTACCGGTCATCCCAGGATCTCCACCACCCAACATCTTGTCTTCCATCGGTATTAGTGGCCCGGTTGGCGTCAGCAGGTACGAGCATTCATAGAAAGTTGTCCATACTATGCCAGGTGAAAATCAATCAACTTAAGTCCTGCAGGACTTCTTCAACCTCTGCCTGTTCCCTCCAGACTCTAGTCACACCTAGTGATGGATTTTATCTCTGACCTCTCTCGATGGTAAGACCATGATCGTCACTGTTGTGGACAGGTTTTCGAAGATGTCCTGTCTGGTCACCCTCCCAAAGCTCCCTTCTGCTGCCGAACTCTCCTTGGTCCTTATGCAGGAGCTCTTCCACTTCAAAGGCATCCCTGAAGACATTGTTTACGACCAAGGACCCCAGTTTGCATCCAGAGTCTTCCGGGAATTCTGTAACAAGCTCAGGATAACCCTCAGTCTCACCTCAGCTTACCACCCTTAATCAAACGGTCTTGCTGAACGCATGAATAGAGAGATCTCCAAGGTTCTCCAACTACTTTGCCGGACTGATCCCACCAGTTGGTCGTCTCATCTTGTGTGGGTGGAGTACTCCCTTAACTCCCAGGTGAGTCCCATAACGAAACTAACTCCCTTTCAGTGTACTTTGGGGTTCCAGCCACCCCTATTCGCATGGGACGCTCCTGTAGAAACAGTGCCTAAAGTGGAGACCTGCTTTCAAGAGAGCAAACAAGCCTGGCGTCAGATCCAACAAGCACTCCACACTCAGACTGAGCATACCAAAGTTCAAGCTGATAAACACAGTCATCCTGGGTTCCCCTATTGAGTGGGGCAACAGGTTTGGCTGTCTACGAAAAACCTCCAGATTCCAGGGTGCCGTAAGCTCACCGCTCGTTATATTGGTCCCTTTCGCATCCTGCGGAGGGTAGGACTGGTGACAGTGAAACTGCAATTGCCGCAAGTATGTAGAATATGCCCTATATTTCACATTTCCCTCCTGAAGCCTGTTAAATACAGCATACCTCCAATCCGCCTGCAGAGACTCCTCCACCGGTATCCGGAGAGGCTCCCTTGTCTCAGATACGCACCCTCCTGGATTCCAGAAGACGTATGGGACAACTGCAGTATCTCGTGGAATGGGAAGGTGGTGGACCCCGATGAACGAAGTTGGGTTCTGGCTTCTACCGTGACGGAGCATTTACTAATAAGCATCTACAAAGCATTAAATTGATCGTAAGTTTCTTATTGTCGATTTACGATGACACTTATGATACAGTGGTGTTTGGGACTTTCTGTAATTATGGATTAAGAGTTAATCAGGAGTCTGAGCAGTAGTACTGGGTCTGGGTGACCTTCAGGACACTCGTCACCGCTAAAGGTCTCTCTCTCAAACAGCAGAAGTCCTGAAGTCTACCTTGATCTCTTGATGTAATGTATATGTGCTTCTGTACAATTTCCTGACTATTATGGTCTTTCCTTATATAGCAATTATAGAAAGTATAGATTGTATTGTAGTGGTATAAGATGGCACATATCAAAACGGCATTTTAATTACATGCTGTGTTGCCTTGCAATAACCAAAAGGAAGGATATGTATTTATATCAGTAGCACAATATGTAATGAGACAACATATAATGAAGTATTGCTACGGAAAAATTACTGTGAGGGCTTCCTGTCAAGAATATACTGAGAATGCAAATACAGGACTTACAAAACCTATTGGAAGGAAGCAGGTTTATTCACTGAGCACATTGAGTGCCGTTAGCTGTGATGTTTGTGGTTAGTGGTTACAGAATTTGCCCTGCTCTAATGTTCAGCCAAGGAACTCACACTGAACAGTGCTGGTAAAAAGGACAGTATGGAGGGTCAGTCGTAGCTCTCTGGCCTCATGCCTCAAGGTTTGATTGCTAGGGAGTATTGGGAGCCCTCAGAGTGTGAACGTGTATTAATATGTCTGTCAGTGTGTTGGAGTATGTGTCTGAGCATGTATGAGTATGTGTCTGAGCATGTATGAGTATGTGTTTGAGCACGTATATGAATATGAATATAGCATATAATTCTTATTGCTAGAAAATCACCTTGAACCAAATTAATTGACTATTTACACTTCCAAAGAGACAGAAGAAGGTCTAGTGTAAAATTAGGACATGAACATTTTCAATTCAAATTCAAGTTCGAAGAAGAATCCACCGCCATGACAGTACCAGTCTTGGCCCAATGTCAAGACAGCCAGGGAATATGGAATACAGTGGGAGCTGGGGGGGGGGGGGGGGGGGGGCTGGGGTACCCCCCCCCCCCCCCCATCTAAAGGTTAATACTGATGAGCCCCGAAAGACAATGCGTTTCTCTCCCAGTCGTGTTCAGAGATTTATGAAGATACAGTGAATCCCCAACAATAATCAGCATTTTAGCTAATTGGAGCCCATGCAGCTGATATTTAAAGAATATATATGAAGTATATGTCAGATATCAGTAGACATCAACATATTTTGGTAAGACATGTCCTGCAGGTATCTTACATGACTGCAGTGGGATGTTAACAGGCTTCCCTTGGGTATAGATGGTTTCATTTAGAACCTTCCAATTAGGCAGCTTGTTATGCACCTAACAAGTTTTACAGTGTAAATTGGAACAGTGACTGTAAAGTAAATATGGTGGGGAGGGGGGTAATGAAGGAACGTTATGTGCCCCCATGTCCCCCCCCCCCAATCGAGCGACCAGCTACATACATAAACATGAGCTCCCTTTGAGCCAAATGCTGGGGGAAATGAAGCCTCTCCCAATCTCCCAATAGCCAGCCGACCCACCCCATTACAAATGTGCTCCCCCTCTCACCCCATACTGAACCAGGAAACAAACCCCCCAGATGGTTGTGGCACACCACTGCGGTCATACAGGAAAAGCCCAGTTGCATGTGGCCAATGAAGT
>JAODUD010000036.1:16153817-16171346 GCA_026784285.1 Stomatorhinus walkeri
AGTCTACGCATGATTCAATTCAAAAGACGACTCAGGGCTCCAGATTCAATACACTAACAACATATTCAATAAAATAAAATAATATTTATGTCTTTATAGGCATGTACATGTGCAAAATAAAATCTGCTTTCCAACCATTTCTTTTATTTGGCAGGCTCCAGTGCAAAATGCAAAAATAAATTCTCTAAATTAAACAGACTTTGCCTACAATACAGGAGGAAGCTAGCAATAATACACTATGTTGTGTCACGGTGCATCATTACACCCCTAAAATGTGCATAGTCATATTTCTGAATTGTGAAATATGCCGTGGGGCATTGCTACACCCCTACTAAGTGGTGCTACCGTTATCAGATCTGCCAGAATCCATAAAAACTACAAGTTTACAAAATGGGTCTGCTGCCTAACACAAAAATGTACTCCTTTCCTGTTCTTTTTTCTCCTTACTCCCTGCATCATCACAGTGAACTGGGTCCTAAGATGTACTTCTAAAAGTATGTGTATATAGTACTGCAAAAAAAACAAAACAAAACAAAAAAAACCCACAGACACACCTCACAAATATCGAGCCTGACTATTTCAGGGTAGACCACCTGCTATTGGGCTCTTAGCAGCAGACGGCCGAGAACGGCTCAGGCGACAGTCACTTGTCGACACCTTGTTTATCACAGCAACATTAAGCCAGGCCTAGACCAGATGGCCATACACTGACCAATAGCAGAGAAGCATCAGCTGAGGTGCAATTATGGAACAGCCACGGATACCCACCAGTAAACAGACCAGTGGAAAGCCAATTATAACCAAGCAGCGAAGATCAAAGTGCCACCCTTTCTTCCAATCACACACATTCATCTTGAAGATACACACAGCGTTCACGTGTTTTAGGCCTGTTACAGTGCATGTACCATTTGGAACATCATTTTCAGTTCGCCACACACAATGAAATGAATGAACCTAAATCACAAGCAGATGTGCAACATGGAACACATCATGCTAATTGTGAATAATTGCGCTAATTTGTTACGGCCAATGCTGGTTACATTCAGTCATGCATTAGATCTCTACTTGTTTCTTAAATAGAATACATGTACTTGATTCATCCTCATATGCACGGTTTTCATATATCTGGGGTACTTTAACAGAGTTTGTTGTTTGTGCAACTGTACAAGTTCTGGGGTGAGAGTGCAAGGCCACCCAGCATCCAACAACGACACACCAGGCAAGCTTTAGGGACCGTTCCCAGCAGCAAGAGAATTATTCTGCAGGCAAGAGTATTTAAACCACCAACCTTTTGGAGACAGGCATAGACCCCAAACCCACTAATATACATATCACCCCAAATCAGGAGAACTCCCCTTCAGCTTTGTGTCAAATCAAATGTGAGGAGATGCTCATGGACACAAAGCACATATATTTTAGTCAGAATTGCATATATTACAAAAATAAATAAAGTCATCTCCAGGTATTGGAACAGTGACAATACTAAATTCCTTCTGTTTTGTACTAATTAGGCAGCCCTTTATACCATTTCCAGTACAGAAGCCAATGAGAAAGGTTTAAAGGAAATGCTTGATTTCATGATAATATAAAGCAGAAAGGAAAGGAATGCAATAAATCTCCCCCCCCCCCCCTGACCACAAATGGAGGATTCACCCCGTCCCAGGTCTGGTCCATACTCTTCAGGCAGGGTATTCGGCTGCCTGGTCTGGATGAGCAAACACTGGCCCCAAGGAGCAGAGCAGGGCTCCAGCTTGCTGGGAGCATTATTAAACAGCATTCCCAGATCTGCGATCAACCTTCCTCACCAAATAAGGGAGTCTTTTCCAAGCTTCCTCCCCTCCCCAATGCTAACTTAATGAACTTCACATCCAGTTCCTGGCCAAGCAAACGCTGCGAGCACAACGTAATGCTGGAGATTTCAGAGCCAATACATCAGACGATTGCATAACTGGAATAGTCCGAGAGTTTATTATACTGCAAAGTCTCAAATAAAATTTTGCAGAGGTAAGAAACCCACAGTAGCAGCAACTGCATGCTTCACATCTACGTTTCTTACATTATACAGCAATCTAGCAGACAAAGCAACTTTTGCACCATACAATATTTACAGGCAGAATTACAGGTGCAATTCAAGTGGACAATGAGTGAAAGAATGAAGCCTTTTTAGTCCAGTTCCTCCACTACCATACCATCCCATGTATGTCAAACACTCTCAACATTTCTATATGAAATGATAATACTGCTGTACTAATATCTATCTCACTGATAGGAGAGGGACTTTGTTCTCTTTGCATTGGTTAAAAAAAAGCAGAAAATCAGCCTCAAACAAAAATTTAAAACAGCCAGTATACAAAGGACAATTCCCAACACCACTAGAACGTAAATTCCCATAATGTTCACTGCAGTTAGTTAGTAGAGTAAAAATACACGGTCTTACAGAGAGTGACAGTACAGAGCCCTGGAGAGCACACAGTCAAAAACAAGCTTATTTCTGTAATTTTGTTCGCACTCCATCCATCCATCCACCTTTCAAAACGGGTAAGATAAACCAAATTGTTCGCATGAGTACAACAAACACACAAAATACCAAATCGAGCCTCATAAAACCCCTTAAAAGGTGCACATTATCCCCATGCTCTCAATCTTACTTAAAGCTCTCACATTAAGTTGCCCTCACATGCCCACAAAGCCAGAAGCTAGACTGAAGTGTGCAAATACTACAAGTTGTACAGGAACATTATCACACCTTTCATTTTTTTTTATGGACCACAGTCAGTAATCCTCACAGCAGCAGCGTTACAGTCACCCCAAAAAAAGCTGTAAAACTCATAATACCGTGGTACCTCAGAACTCAAACTTAATCCGTTCAGAACTTTGGATCAAATCCTAAAAAGTTTGAGTTCTGATCAAATTTTCCCCATAAGAAATTATGGAAAACCAAATAATTGGTTCCCGACCCCAAAAAATTACACCTAAATATGGGCTTTAGCAATTAAACACAAAATGAACCAAACAAAACAAGAGCATTTAATGTACTAAACAAATCTAAGCACATTTATCAAAACAGTAATTTGTAAAATAAAGTAAATGTATCCTAGCTATGTGTAAAAGTAAAAAAAAAAGTGTCCTGCCCCAATCGTCAGCCCCTTCCGTGTGCCACGCCCCCTCGTAAACCCCGTGTGGAATCCCTGGCTGATCAGCTGTTTCTGGTTGTTTTCATTAGCCCTCTGTATTTCATCCACGTTTCAGTTTGTTTCCCCAGTCCGGTCATTGTATTGTCTGTCTGTGTTTTGCCTGCCTTACCTGTAATTAAACCCCGTATTCCCCAATACCCTGAAATCTGTGTCTTTGTCACCATTCCGTCCCCGCTCAGCATGACAATATTATAATTAAATGTATTAATGGTTTATTATTAATATAAAAATAATTAAGAAATCTTTATTTTGAAATGTATTTTATTATATAATAATTACAGTTACTATCTATCATTGTGTAAATGTGTTTTTACTGTGTAAAAATGTATTCAGTTATAGTGTAAACACGCACGGTGCTATCACAGCGAATGCAAGGCTGAGACTGAAGCTTCACCCTTTGCTTCTGCTGAGAGGTGTACGCACAGGGAAATGAGTCACGCGGCACAAGTCTTTAGGTCGGCATTCATGGTTTGACTTCTGAGATTCAGATCGAGCTCGAGGTCATTTTTTTCGAACTGGTTGGTTTGACGTAAGAAATTCAAGTTCTAATGAGTTTGAGAACTGAGGCACCACTGTAGTCCTATTTCTTACATTTTTTTAAGCACTCAGTCGCTACATTTACATACACACTAATAAATATTGAATTATTCTGTTAGCCTGATTTAAACCGGAATTTTAAAGTACATGTAAACATTAGTCGGACTGAAATCGTACTAAATCGAATTTCTTGGAAATCAGACTAAGACACCCAGATAATGCAATTGTGAATGGATTTAGTCCTGCCTATATACATTAAACCGGACTCAATCTGGCCTAGGTGCTCTGCGCATTCCCAACACCCCCCCCCCCCAGGCTTTGATCAGAAAGTAACAGAAGGAGCCAGTACACAGAAGAAGCTTGGAGCATAGCGGAGGTCGTGTTGTTGGCAGCATCCAGCATCATAAGGCAGTGTCGTCTGCCTTCCGATAAGCCATAGGGTTTCCTGCCTGAGTGTGACAGTATAAAAGGGTGTCGTACCAGATGTGTGACAGCTGCCAACCCTGAATACGTACATTTAAATTGTTTCACCTGAGTTGATTCGTATAAAAACACATTACACATTTAACAGTTGTTAAAAAGCGAAAAGCAGATGTACATGAAATCGCCAATAAACTATAAATTTATTCAATGTTTTATACAATCTAAAATTTAACTGCACAGTTTCAGGATAGATCAGCCACTATCAGGCTATTTGGCTGAGAGAGTTAGATTTTGCGGCTGTTATTAACACGAATGGCACATTAGAGCAAAGAAGCGGGCTGCATAAGCCAAAGTATGACTTGCTTGGAGATTGAGCTGGGCAACATATGGATATTACATTGTGCCTGCGCAATAATCACCAGGGCTTCAGATGACAGGCGCAACATTTCACCATGCGCCAGCATCTCGGTGAAATACGGACATTTATTTACGGCCACAATTTAAGCAGTTTAGTAGTATGACTAAAATATTATTGAGGCTTTGCATGATGTCCAAAAGTCAGTATCAGTATAAATACGGCATATCCTTATGTTTAATAAATGTCAGACTTTGAACTGCAAAAAGACATTCATTGGCATTGGAAACGGTTGGTTCTAGAGTTATTGGGGGGTGAATGAGACCATGTCCATATTTTCCACATCATTATGTCTTTTCCTCAACACCGACAGGACCGGCAAAGGGTAGCAACCAGAGGAGAAGCCCAGCAAGTCGCTTTGGCAACTCATGGCTATTTGCAGCACTCCAGGCTGCTGGAGACTTTAAGACTGTGTGCTGTGATTGACGCTGCCTTGTGTACACTGTCACTCATCAGGGGTGAGAACAGTGACAAGCATTCCCGAAAGAAAATCAAGACCACCATCTAGTGGGGTCAAAAAAATACCGCAAACGGTTCAAGGGCCATCCTGTTGGCCATCACTAGCAAATGGGCATCCAGCTAGCTTTGAGGCTCAAGCTGCACTACCAACTGATGTGTAGTGTACTTATTAGAGGAGGTTATACTGATAGCTTCAGTTTACATTACTGACGAGCCATTACCAAGTTAGAGAAAAAAAAAAAAAGCCATGACACCCCCCCCCCCCCATTCCGAAGTTCCAACATCATGCATTGAGCCAGGTTAAATTACTTTGCATTCACGATATAGGTCATGAAGATTAAAAACCAAAATACAACCACACATCAGAATTAATCCTCTTATCAGACTGTAAAGTCACTATAACCGCCTTCCACCATAATGTCACTAAACCCACCTTGCATGTTGCGCCTGCGCATATGCATATGGGAGACTCTTGCTAATTTTGGTTGATGCAGAATAGCACTTAATATTTAATGGTAACTACAATTTGAAACAATAATACTACTAACCATTAGGAATTGTACGTGATTTACTATGAAGTCAGTAAGTGTCTCACCCCTAAGCTCCACCGTCTTCTGTCTCCAGGTGTACAGCAGCTGCCAATACCAGTTTTACTTTCCTTTCCCCCCCAGAAGGTGAGGTTCTCATTTCATTAGCCATGAGTCCTTGCACGCTGTGAAACTGGAAAAAGGTCTAACATGAATAGCAAAGTATGTTTAGAAGACATTCAGATTGTTCCCTGTTTAAATGGAAGGTAATAAAATTTCTTTGATAATGAGGACCATTTTCAGAGTGGAATTCCCCATTATGGAGAGGAGCAGTTTCACTTCAAGATGATCAAATTTCTATATTTATTTGTACATATGTATCTTTGCAAGCATGGATGCAACACACCCACCACATACATTCCTGTGATTAATTATGCTGAAGACCAGCAGGGAATAAACAGATCAAAGGACATTCTTGAAGAACTTTATCTGTGGGAAATGGGAGTCATTCTGTCATGCACGCAGGGTCAAAAGGAAACAGGCTGCTATCAAGTATCAAGAGCTGGGCAAGAGGAAGTCAGAATCAAGTGGAGGAAAATGTTTCGCTTTCGTTCACCAGAAAAACGACATGTCTCTGTCTTTCACAGTCATTGTTTTTTCCTCCTTTTGGTTGTGGTTATTTGACATTGACCAAAAATACACTTAGCATCAAGCATGGAAATCTTGAGCCTTCCTAGATCTCACAATCACTTTTTAAACCATGCAAGTGAACAATCAATCGAAGCATGAGCACATGAGCAAACCCCCCCCCCCCCAAAGAAATTGATCCATAAAAGCAATCACTATTAAAAGAAGAGCTCCAAGAGGCTGAGGGATGTTCTTTGCTGAAAAGAAAAAAAAAATATTTGCAGAGCAATCAGCTAATGGAATACGTTTTGCAGATTGGTGTGTGTGTGCATGGGCAAAGGAACAGATTTTCACATGCAATCCAAAAGTGCATGCACCGTACACAATATTACTACACCTGAAGCAGTAATATCACATATTAAACTTTTTTCCCTTTTAGGAAAGGAGTGGGGATGGGTAGGACAATTCTCTGTACAGGAAAGGGGAAAGCACCTCTCCCAGCACACCCTTTTCACTACTGGACACTGTGCATAAGTTTACAGTATATAACACTGAAAGCCATTTACTACATAAGAACACACTGGCCTTTCAAAATCATATTTAAAATAATGTTAAAAGGATTTTTAAAAAAGCACTACTTTAACTGCCTTTCACATGACCACCACTGATTTGGAGACTTGACTTGCAACACCCTTTTTAGTAGGGCTGGCCGAATTTAGCGGTTACGCTAGGCAACTTCCTCCCCGCCGACAGGCGTCCTCCATGCTTTTGCGTGTCAAGTTACCTAGAGGCGCGACAGGAGGCCAGAGCGGATACTGCTTCTGTCATTTGCTTGTGGCAGTGAAGGCCCAGAGAGCCTGTTTGTCTAAACGGGGTCCCCAGCCTCCCACAAGATGGCACTGGCCATCTGATACCAGAGACCAGATCCTATAACTCTCATGAGAGAGCACAAACCACATTCCGGCCATTTTATTTCAGACATGCATTCATGTACTACTTGTGACAGCACTTATATATGGTTAACCAGGGCAAATGCACTTAAAGCTTTTTTTTATCATCTCGTGAGTCTATCAGCTGTGCAAGTGACACCTTTTTGTAAAGAAAATGGAGCACAGCGTAAAAAGAAACCTGTAAAAACAAAATTCCTCTCCATGGGACACACAGCCTCTACCAACATGGTCTGTAACCAATTATATGAGGGTATTACACAAGCCAACAGCTCCCAGCTAGCTGGGCAATGCACAGCCCCCAATGTATAAATGACCTACATTAGTTTTCCCACAGCTGCCCAAAATGCATGCAGGAGAATGTGGGCCCTTGCAGAAATATACAGATGTGCATTCAACCTTCAGTAATAAATAAAGGTTCTGATCACATTTGAGCTGTTAAGATAAATAGCCTTGCAGTGCTAGAGTTTACTACTATAATATCCTCTTAGGGACTCAGACTGTTCCATAATTCTAAGGCAACTGAAAACAGGTATACTACAGGGTTGGAAAAATAGGCCAACTCAAGGGTACTTTAGAAGACAAAATACATTTTAAATTGTCTGTCTTCCCAATGAACCAAACAACTAGAAAAGTTAAATGCACAAAAATAGTCAAATCTCTTCACCACAGACTGACCTATTTATAAAGAACATGACGACATACAGCAGAAGTTCACCCAAGACTAGCTTAAATCTTAAACGTGTACCAATGTCCAAACAGACTCTTTGCATGTTCCTATTAGATATGTCCATTATAGCCATTTATTAACTATTTCATCACTTGTTTGACATTCAAAACAAGTCTTATTTTCCAAGTATATTATCCATTTCTTTTAAACAAAGTCATGTTTCCTTAATATAGCTGTACCACTTTTGTAATTCCTCGGCACTTATCAGTTTGGCCCCTAACTAAGTGCACCAAAAGCAGGTCTCCCTCCACTTCTCAGCAGACCAAGGCAAAGCAGGGTTCAAACACGTTGAGGCACCCTTCCCCCCTCTTGCCATCCCACAGGAACTCACCCCTGGTTGAGGTCATTCTCGGTGTTGTCCAGCCACAAGCGCACAGCCACAGCATTGCCCTCCCGGCACTGGGTGAAAATGTCGTCCATGGCGGCACCCTCTTCTATCCCCTAACAGAACGGTGTGCCCCTAGAGGCTGGCGCAGCGCTGGGGCTGTCGAGTTTGGATGCGGGAGGAAGGCAGCGTGTGGAATTCCACTGGGGCCTGGAGGGCATTCGTCCACAGGGAGCAAGGGGGTGCAGACAAGGCCACGGAGACACGAAGAGGCTCAGCTATGTGACAGAGGTGATCTCTCATTACAGTGCTGAAACACACAAAGCAGAAGATAAGAAGCGCCAGGAATTGCAGGCTTTTGGCAACATGTCAAAAAAGCATGTCAGGTTTGTAAATTCGTGACAATGAAGATAAAGACATAGAAGTGCATAAAAACTGGAACTTCAAATTACATAATGAAAACATATTAAAGTAATTGTTCTATCTCTAAATATCCATGGTTAACACCTGCAAGAAAACACTGCTTAACTTTAAATACCAAAACCTGCTGTCGCACATATATGACTCTGGGCTAATTTTGCAAATTTGGTCTTCAGATGCCAAACCAATCCATAGCCTGCAGAGTCCTGGCTCTGATGAGGTGTAAAATAAAGCTGATACACCCAGGAAGAAGAAGCCATATTGAGCAAACAGTCCAGGTTTGCGCAACACAACACTGCCACAACCATATACAGCACAACAGACAGACTCCAGCAGCCTCTGGCCAGAGCTACTGATTAGAGCTAGCAGAAACTGAACGCTGGTCCTTTTATTCAATCCTACTATTGTGGTAGAAAAGGAATATACATAAATGTCTAAATTGTGCAAGAAAATGTCATATGCTCCAAAAAGGAGACTACACTAAACATTTCAGTAAAATAAAACCTTTAAAAATGTATGGACAATAGAGTGTAGAACTTATATGTCTGGGCATTACTTAATATGTAGGTTAATAAAACACTGACCATTATAAAGTAAAAACCACAAAAGTATGACAAAACTGAAAGTACAATGTCATGTTTAGCGCTTAAACATTGCCTTTCACAAGATACGAGACGCTTATCGAGATGAGCCGCTGCAGGACCGATACCATCTGCCACGTACCTGCTCATACGCACACATGTTCATTTCAAGTGTAAAGCAAAGCATATTTCATAATGGCTAACAATTGTTACGTTACTGCCACATGTTGATGTCTCGCATTTTAATTTTATCATCAGACGCTGACGTGTACTGAAGATCTTCTTAGTGAAATTGCTGAGATGCCTCACAAATGTATACAAGTTTATATAAATCACAACTTCCGAAATATTATTTTGAAAAAAAAATCTGCGGCAACTGAAGTACATCTATAAACTAATAACCGGAGCCGTGCGCGTCTTGCTCTCCCTGCAGCCTATAAACTGAAAGCTGCCTCAACGCACTGACCGCACGTACGCGCCTCGGTCTCTAAACCGCATTGAAACACCTCAAAGTTAAACACGCAGCAGAGCTGCCATTTACTTAGCCACAATTAATATCACAGCCACTCTTTCTGCCATATAAATGTCGCCTAGCACTTGTAATGAACTATAACTCTACAAAGCAGTCAGCGGTTACCTACAGATTGATACCTCGCCACAAAGTTTAAGCAGAAAGCTGATTGAAGTCAATTATACACAGAAACTTTTGCAAGGCAGCCAACAATAAACAAGTGTCAATGTTAATATCTATATATTATTTCACACAGAACATTTCACTAAATCAATAAAATTCAGATTTTTTCTGTACATTACGGTGTCCACAGAGGCTGGCGACACGCAGTAAACGGCAGCGGGAATTTTCGCACTTACGCCACTAATCACAGGCCAAATGTCCGCTGCAATCGCCAAACACACGGCTAGCTAAAGGTCGGCTATTATACCGCTTAAACTCAGCTAAAGAGCACCTTTTAGAAAAAGTTACTCACCTTTTTTAATCAGAGTTAACGCGTTTCATGCAGATACCGCGCAAAAAATGAGGATTCCGGGCCAGCCACCCTTCGTCCCCCGCTGTCCACACCCTTGGTCTAGCGACAGACTCTTTGTAAAGCTGCTCAGCTACGTGGGGGCGAGACCTTTCTCGGGAATGCCAGAGCGAATCGCGCTCCACAGCGACCCCTTTCGGAAGTAAATCCCCTTAGCCGGGGGCTACTCATTTTAAAACAATTGCGTTATAAGTGCATTGTGAATGTATCGATGTGTTCTCTAAATAATACAAAACACAACACATAAATAACACCTTCATGGAACTACAGTGAGTGTGCTTTTTTATTAAGATAATAACGACCCTAGATCACTGTTTGAAAATGCTTCGCTGACTCTTAAATAAATAGTATAGTTCATAGTGTCAGCAGTAAAACAGTTCGTATATGCTCGAAGGTGGCGTGCTTTAGTTTTCAGAACAATTCAAATACATTCCTTAAATATATTTAGTGATACATATCTATAGACATTTAGCTTAATCGGGTTTCCAATATCGGAAGCTTGGTGTCCCGTCATGCATTGCAATAACGATGACGTAATTCGCTGGGTATGGACTGTTTGCTCTATGGTGCTTCTGGGAAACATGCGCAGTGGGGTTCCTGTCGTAGTTGGTAGAATTTATGGTAAGCACGTGTTTGGACAATTTCAGTTAAATACAGTATAATACAGTCTCCTCCAGCAGACGTCCAAGGTAAAACCAGTTGTCCCAAAAATATAAGTAGTTGTCTGTAATGCGTTGGTTTCTGGTAACAACTGGCACAGTAATGTTAAATCTATTAGCTTATTGGCTAAAGAATGTCGGGAATTCGAGACATAAAGTTATAGAAATTGTATCACGATAAAGCCAGTGAACTTAGATGAAGATTAATGGAATTTATATTTGCAAATCAAATCCTAATTCGTCCTGTCCACTATTTTGTAAGCACTCCAGTGTCAGCAGCGTTGATTTCACTAAAAGCATGTTCGCTGAGGAGGCTGAGTGGAACGATGGTCCAGAGGCAAAAGCTCTTACGGAAGCAGTAATCCATGGCACGCCGATGCCAGAAAACATCAATGCTACGGTAAGTTCATAGTTTACCCTGAGTGAATTTAGTGATTAGTGTGGATACTCTATTTGTATGCTATTTGTTCAAATTCAGTCAGTTATGGAATCTACTGCAAAGAAACTAGTCAGTTTGGACAAAAAATAATACTTTATATATATATAGATATATAGAGAGAGATTATGAATACTGTAATGCATTATGAATGGTTGTATGTGCTCACACCTTAAACTCCGTCTTTGTCATTTATTTTGGCTTTTGCTGGACAGACCAAGATTTGCAGGAAGAGAAGCCTGCTGCGAACACTCCATACCCTGGGCTCGCTTCCCACCTGGACCAACGGCACTGCTCATGAGGGCAGCGAAGATAGCGAGACAGAAGGAGCAACCTTGCCTGCTAAAAGGAGGAAGAAGCGGAGCAAAAAGCACAGGAGATCGGCACCAGCTGAAGATGAAAGCAAGCAGAAAGAGGTGGAGATGGTGCCTGGAACTGTAGTGACAGATGGGAAGAAAAAGGAGAAAATACCAGAAGGTATTATAATGCATAGTGATCTCGGTTTATTTGTAAATGAGTGGCCAGTTTTGAGTTGTAGGCATGATGATCCACCGGGTCATTGATGTACTGTGAGTTTTACTGTATTTTGTAAACTTATTTCATATCAAAAGGCTCCCTGGACAAGGAGACGACAAAACCAGTAAATGGAGGCGAGGGGGTGTATTTCCAGAAGGAAACGGACCAGACTGCAGGTAAGGAGGAGACGCGGCTGAGCCGTCAGCAGTGGAAGAACAAGATGAAGAACAAGAGGAAGTGTAAAAACAAGTACATGCAGGACGAAAAGCTGCTGCGGATTGTCCCCAACGCAGGTGAAAAACGACAGATAAAAAAGGGCGGAAAGCCGGATTTGTCAATGCAGGATGAAGATGCTCCAACACAGGAGAGTAAAACAAGACAGAGAAAGCAGGACACCCACAGTATTCAACTGAACAGCCAACGTGCAGGGGCAATAGAAGCAAATGCGGTGTCCGTGGGTGGTGACACCACCCAGAAAGAACAAAAAAAGCATCAACGTGGCAGCATCATAGGTGAATCTCCATGCCGAGCATCAACGTCTGGGGGGGTGAATTCCTCCAAGGACAGAGGAGAGAAGATAGATGCCAAGATCAAAAGTAAATTTGAGATTCAACGGCAGAGTGCACAAAAGAATAAACTGCAGAAGCTGTTACAGCATGGAGAGGCAGTTGGCAGGGGGGGAATCGTGCAGGAGGAGACGGTGGACCGTCACAGTGGGGTAGAAGAGGAGAGGGGGAAGAGCACAGAGGGCAGTACGGACCGCTCAGCTGCCCTGAAGGTCCGAATGGAGCAGCGCTTGGAAGCAGCCCGGTTCCGCTACATCAACGAGCAGCTGTACACCTCACCCAGTAGCACGGCCAGGCACATGTTTAAGCAAGACCCCCAAGCCTTCGACATTTACCATCGTGGGTTTACAACACAGGTTCAGCGTTGGCCTGCCAATCCGGTGGATGCTGTCATTGCCTACATTAAGCACAAGTGAGTTCCGGAGGCACTTCCAGGTTGAAAACTATGACTTCGATAGTTGGAAGCATAGAGGCAGTGAGCATAAATGAGTGAGTGAGTACGTACTGTTTTTGAGAAACTTCCCATTTGGTTTCAGGCCAGCCAGCCTGGTAGTGGCCGATTTTGGGTGTGGGGACTGCAAGATTGCACGCAGCGTAAGGAACAAAGTCCACAGCTTTGACCTGGCACCTGTCTGCGACCTTGTTACGGTTTGTGACATGGCAAATGTGAGTTTTTTTGTTACATGTTCAGTCTGCTATGCAAACCCTTTGGGACTTACTACATGCAACATGCAAGACTGCTGTTTCCTCCAGTTGGCTGTGTAAATATGCATGCTACTAAACTCATTGTATCTTGTAAAACGCTCTAGTCTTTAATGTTGAATTGTTTTGGCTCGAGTATTATTGACAGATCTGTATATTTATTAAATTATGCCAAGTTTACCTTCCGGTGCATAGATAGCATTTTAGTCATATGATTGCATTTGTCCACATGGTGCTGCTGTCACTATTAAGCATTTCAGCTTGACACCCACAGGACCTTCCCTGCGTCTCACTCACCTTGCTTCCATCCTGTTGCCTGCAGGTTCCTCTTCCTAATGCCAGTGTGGATATTGCTGTGTTCTGTCTCTCCCTCATGGGTACCAACCTCAGGGACTTCCTGGTGGAAGCCAGTCGCGTACTTGTTATGGGGTGAGGGTCAGGGGATTGGGCCTGTTCAGGGCAGACTGGGAACAACTTCACATTTTCTAATTTGCCCATTATTCTATCGTGCATGTTGCCACAGAGGCTTGTGTTTATGTAGGAAGTCATCAGTAGTTGGCTAGTTAATTCATTTGCAGTGTATAGTAACTAATGCACGTGTCAATACTAAAGCCTAGCAACCAAATCTGTCACCTCTTGGTCCGCCTCAGCAGACCACTTTGAGAGCTTCTCTCTGGACACAACACATTAGTGTGTTCTATTCTAAGGATCGTGATATTTAAATAGCTGCAGATCCAAGGTGCATAATTGCTTTTCAAAGTATGTATATCCATACTCCTCAGGGCTGGCATTGTCCCTTTTAATCACTGTTTGTCTCTGTGTAGGGGTGTGCTGAAAATAGCAGAGGTGGCCAGTAGATTTGAGAATGTGCGCAGCTTTCTGGGTGCACTGTCTGCTCTTGGGTTCAAGTTGGTTGCCAAGGTAAGCCAATGGTTCTGTCCCTCTGCTGATACACATTTCCTCTCCATTTGTTTTTTGGCTCAAAACAAATGCTGCCGTTATCATCCTTCTCCAGGATATAGACAACCGATATTTTTACAGTTTTGAGTTTGTGAAGACTGGGAATGCTGCAGAGAGAAGCAAAACTAGCGGCCTGGAGCTAAAGCCTTGTATGTACAAGAAACGGTGATGATTGATGAGAAGCAACGCCGTCTGGAAGCAAGACTGGATGGATTGGGAAGGCCTGGAAAGACGGGATACAGAGTCAGCAGCCAGAGCATCGAGACACTGTACCACAGAAGGTGGGAGGAACATCTCGTAAGGATGCAAAGCTAAGAAAATCCCTGGAACTCAGGCCACTGGAGCACTGAGAATCCTGACGTTGCAGTGCTGTGTGTGGAAGCATTTTGGCATCAGCGTTTGGTTCTGTAAATAACAAATGTTCTTAATGTTTAGTAACTTTAGTAGCTCTAAGGGAAATGCCGGCATTGTGGTTCCTGATCACAACCGCAAAAAGTCCTAGAGGCTAAACCAGCTGTCATTTCTCAGTGCATTTTTAAGCAGATTGTAATAATACTTGTCATGGAATTTGTAAACAGTTGTACAAATGTGAAATGTTCTGTATAAAAAAAAAAGGAAAACGGACTTGCATAATGAGGAAGGTTTTATGTACATTGTTTTATATTGAGCCAGTTTGGCAAAAAAATAAGAACTGTTCTTAAAACATTGAGTTGAATCGTCATTTTTTAATTTACTATGTAATAACTTGAAGTAACAGAACTGAATCTTGGTCCAGGTTTATGATATAGTGTACACTTTTTGATGGGCAAAGGTGAGATGATTTCCAGGGTATGTTTATTTAAACAATGAACTAATCTCAACTGGTGATCAACATCTACAGAAGGGGAGCCCATCAGGACAGGGACTGGGTCGTGAGTCTCTGGCACTGTGAATCTGAAGATTGTGGGCTGACAAGTTTGGGAACCCATGGGCTAATGCCACTGTGACAACTCGTAGCTCTCCGAGTGTCGCAGAGAGCTTACCAGCCTTACCCGCCTCACTGCACACAGCCCTGGATCCAGTTCGGCTGCTAGAGGGACCCGTGCAATTATATTCTTCTGGACCAAACTCATTCTGGTGTCTGAAGACACCCCTTCCAGGTAGAGGGGGCAGTGGTACAGGGGCAGGGAAGACGGAACACTGGGGGGAGGGTTATCCTGAGACCAGCTTGACTGCACAGCCCTGCTTTTGGGTCGGATCCACAGGATGGGAAACGGCCAGCGTTTGGAAGGGGAAGTGCCTTGCAGGGCCCCCAGCTGTGTGTGCCAACGTGCTCCTTCCAGTTCCAGACCACATAAGTAAACCCCAGAATCAGGAGGAGAGTCTGGCAGCCCTGCAGCACTGAGCACCTGAAGTTATGGAGAGATGTGAAGTGCTGTGTGTCATACAGGACATGTGCTGATGGGAAACATTGCATCATCAACTGGTGTTCCATTTTTTTTGCTATAATGCCAGTAAATTGGTATATTACTATGTTTCCCTCAAACTTCTGTAACTACAGATGTAATGTTCCGCAGAATGCAAGGGAATGGAGTAGGTGTACATTTCAGTTAAAAGTTAAATATTGCAAGTAATCATACTACAGTGACCTCAATCGACTGGTCATACCTGGAAGTGCAGGAAGACCTGGCTGATGTCACCATGCTTGTCCCGGATTCCTTCCCTAAGCAGGGCCGCTAGGAAGCCGTGGGGGTTGACGAACGCAGAGAGGCAGTAAGTGCAGTTGGATTCTTCCTGCAGGTAGGCACTGAGTAGCTCTGCTTGCTTTTCCACGCAGGACAGGCCTAAAAGAGTGGGAGTAGGGGGGGGCTGTGCGTCGTTTTGTAGAGAGTGAGTGAGACCTGCAAGTAGTGATGATACAACCTCAATAAGACAGTCCATCTCCTGCTTAAGGAAACGGCGCAGGGGACTCTGGAAAACTGCACTGGTGGCCACAGGTCTCTGGCTTCTCTTTTCTTCCAGCACGTCCCTCAGGGTCAGCAGTCTGGCCCTGACGTGGTGCAGATCAGACCTTGGAGGCCCGTCCCCTATCACCCTGCTCCTTGGTAAGTGATCCCAGGGGCCGGGCAGCTGCTGAAGGAGAAGGTCCAGGGAGCGACTCTGCTCTTTCACCAGCTCCACGTCCAGCCTGGAGGTAAAGCCCAGCAGTGTGGGGTCGCTGTAGTGGGGGGGGCCATGAACCTGGCTCAGCAGTCCATTCAGCCGCTCAGCCAAACCTGAGACCAGGAAAAAAGTGATGGTACACAGATGAGGGAATGCCGTTACGGGAATGACACGGAGTTACTGGAGAATTACCGTCTGCATAAAGAGGCTGGACATAAACAGCACTTTATGCAAATTAATACATTTCAGTGTTTAAATAATGATTCCCAACATAATGGGCTGTTTTTCTGCAGCAAAACACAGTTCACGGTCTGCTGCATGAGGCTGTTTTAAGAGGAGACATAGGTGACTACCAGAGCACCCAGATATCTTGGAGAGTTCAGGGAGGGGGCCACTGTCCCACTGAAAAGGCGGCAACTGTCTGACACAGACTCTGGCCAAGCTTTGCACGGTCTCCAAATCCACCAAGTCTGCAGTCTGTCCTCCATACAATAAAGCTGGGGAGAGAACAGGAATGTGGTTGACTTGCTGAAGGGAAACCGTGAGGGAAAGTGAATGAGAAACCTTACCAGGCATTTGGGGGAGTTCATAGGAAGATTTTACAAAATAAATTTGTGTTTCAGAAATGACAGAAGTGAAAAGCCTAGATATTAGAGTGCTAATGATGATTTAAAACATCAGTGTGCGTCAGCAGTTGCTCAGCAGTTCTGATCCAGGGGAAATCTCAGCACCTGCTATGTACTCCAGCACAGCAGCTGGGTCAGCAAGGCGGCCAGCAATCTGGACCTCAGCCTCCAGCAGCGCAAGCAAGTCCTCCTGTGTCCTGCATGAAAGTTTCTCATTAATGGAACTTGGATGGAGACCAGAGAACATAATGCTTATTGAAAGAAAAGAAAAAAAAAAAAAAAAACAACTGATGCCAGGATTCTGCAAAGGAGTATGACACATACAGTGGGTACGGAGAGTATTCAGACCCCCTTCAATTTTTCACTCTTTGTTATATTGCAGCCATTTGCTAAAATCATTTAAATTAATTTTCCTCATTAATGTACACACGGCACCCCATACTGACAGACCAAAAAAAAAAATTTTTGAAATTGTTGCAGATTTATTAAAAAAGAAACTGAAATATCACATGGTCCTACGTATTCAGACCCTTTGCTCAGTATTTAGTAGAAGCATCCTTTTGACCCAATACAGCCATGAGTCTTCTTGGGAAAGATGCAACAAGTTTTTCCACACTTGGATTTGGGGATTCTCTGCCATTCCTCCTTGCAGATCCTCTCCAGTTCTGTCAGGTTGGATGGTAAACGTTGGTGG
>JAODUD010000036.1:16171446-16214503 GCA_026784285.1 Stomatorhinus walkeri
TATGAGTGTCACAGCAAAGGGTCTGAATACTTAGGACCATGTGATATTTCAGTTTTTCTTTTTTAATAAATCTGCAATTTCAAAAATTCTTTTTTTTTTGTCTGTCAATATGCGGTGCTGTGTGTACATTAATGGGGAAAAAATAATTTAAATGATTTTAGCAAATGGCTGCAATATAACAAAGAGTGAAAAATTGAAGGGGGCCTGAATACTTTCCGTACCCACTGTAAATAATGCAAGATATGAGTTTGAGCTGCATCAAGCTCTCTAAGCAGCAGATATAGTTTGATCTGGTTCATCTGTGTCCATGAAGAACCCTTTACTCCCCTGTTTGGGATACCTTGGGCTTGCTCAAATGTTGACTTTTGGAATGATGCCATGTAGATGAGGATTGCATGTAACCATCAGATTAAGATGGTTAAGATTAAGATTAAGCTGGAATGGCTCCTCAGATCTCACAGGAGACCGCCTCTCACCAGCTATAGCGATGTCCCTGACCCAGGTATGTTCGATGCTGCAGTAGTACTGAATGCAGGATGGAACATTTCAGAAGTGCTTCTGAAGAAGGAGAGGCAGCCCACGCGGCAGAAGCAGACTGTTGCAGTGAGTGACTTAGCACCCCCTTCAGGTCCCTCGGGGAACTGCACACCAGACATGTCGCATTCATCCTCACTGCCACTTTCGAATTTGAAAAAAAAGTAAAAGCTGGGTTAGTCACAGCTTCAGTAAAATAAAATTAACTTCAGGTGATGTGGATTTTGCGTAGGTAGGCATGTGATATTGCAGTGTTTCATTCATTTAAGCAGAATGAATCAGAGGATACGTGACAGCCTGTACTGATTAGGTGTCCTCGCTCTGAGCAGTGCGACAGTACCTGGTATGGAGGAGGGAACCTGGGCTTGGCAGATAAACCACAGTCTGAAGCCTGGCTGTGCCAGTCTGCTACCATCCCTGCTTGCGCTCAGATTTTCTTCTTGCTTTGCACCAGTTATGTTACCTGAAAAGAACAAATATGAGTTTTTTTTCTTTTGTTTTTGCAATCATCATGTAAGTTTCATAGTATTATCTGACCATGATCATGGGGTAAAGGGGAAACCTCAGCTCACCTTGTCCAGTACGGGACACTAATTGAGTTAGCCTGTACACCACATCGTCATCCCATTGGTCCAGTAAATGACAATTGTTAAAAACCAGCCAATGGCCTTTCTGGACAGCCTCATCCAGTACTGCAAGCACAGCTTCCTTGTGACATTTTTCTCCAAAGGTAACAACCTGAATGTTCACCTTCAATAAAAATAATAGAATCCTTTTAAACAAGAAACTCTTCAGATCATAAAGTAATAAAATGCATTACCCTGACTAACATTACAGTTTTTGTGTGATTGCTCTGCATTCTTAATGTATAACCACCCTGTCACTCCTTCTCACCTTTCTGTCCGCCAGGCACTGGGCAGCCTGGTTCAGCCAGCGCAGTGGGTGAGTATATGTCTGTCCCTTCTGCCCTGGTAGCATGAGAATGAACGGGTCCTCTGCTTTATGTAGGATGGTGGAGATCATCTCTGGGGCAGCACCGGTCAAGGAGGCGCCAGCGGGCCGGCCCAGCAGGCACGCTGCCAGGTCGTCCGCCACGGCAGCCAGGCAGTGTGGGAGCAGGGTCCTCCAGAGCAGGGCACGCTGCAGGGTGGAGAGGTGGCTGAAGGCCGAGAACGGGACGGGCCCCATGACCGTGGAGGATGGGAAGCGCAGATACTCCCGCCAGCACTCAGGGTACGCCTGCAGGGAGGAGAGTAAACCTGCGAACGGGGGCAGCTTCTCCAGGCAGAGCACCTTTGAGTGTGTGTGCAAAGAAATCCATGATGGTTCACATGTGGGACAGGGTGAAGTCAGAGCCTTTGGCTCATTAGACTCAGGGGGGGGCTCTGTTGCAAGTCCAAGGAGGAAGGCGACCCTTTCAGCCTCAGAGGAGCCCTCGTTGTGCTGGCAAAGAGATACAGACACCAGCAGCCACAGCAGGGTCACATGGTCTTGCAAGAGGTGGAGCTGGTAGTGCTCCAGCACGTGGCGCACGAGCGCGTCCGTGATCGCTGCCATGACTGCGCCGGCCGGCAGCTGCCCTCTGCTGTTTGCATCCAGGTGCTCATTTAGGACGATGGCCTCCTTCACCACCTGCAGGAAGTCACTGAGCGGGAAGCGGTAAAGCGGGCAGAGGTGAGCGATCTCCTGCAGTGCCCGATAGAGGCCCGCTGCCAGCCTGGCGGCTCCATGGAAGGCAGCGAGCATGGCATCGTGGCGCTCCACCTCCAGGGTCACCTCCGCCAGCTCGGCCTGCAGGCCTGAGGCTGTATTCTGATAGGTGGACATAAGGGGATAGAGGTGCAGGTCCTGCAACACTGGGCTGAATGAATGATGGATGTGCTCCAGTAAGGAGGTCTGTGAAATAAACAGAATGAAGACAAGTCTTCAACATTTTAGGTCTCTTATTCAAATATTTAATTGATAAATGAATCATATTAATTAGTGGTCTTTGCAGAAGCCAACTACATATTATCTACCATGGTATTATTTCCAAGTATGCTTCGCTGTTCTGACCTCTTCCTGATGCAGCTTGTCCAGTAGAGCCTGTTGATCTCTTAAGAAGAGACGTCGCTGCTTCCATAGCCCTGGGCTTTTGGTCTGCACGATCTCCATCAGCAGGACGTCCTGCACCTCGGCCGCACTCAGGGAGAAGTCGATCACCTGCACCTTGGCCAGTATCGAGGGGTGGATCTCTGCAGAAGACAGTGTCAGCGATCAGGCGCTGAAAGGAAACGGTGTTTGTGCTCATATCTGACTTATTCTCACCACGCTGTAGAGCTTGCACAGGCAAGGGGGTACTGAGGACCAGGTGGAACTCGGGGTGGACAGTCTGAGGAAGCGAGCTCAGAGGTGGGGCTCGGCTGCTGCTGGGGCGTAGCAGGAGGCGCAGCAGGAGGTGCAGGAGCTCAGGGCACGGACGAGCCAGTTCCACATGTGTCACCAGCACTGAACTGCCTGCAGAGACCACAAACGCACAAGCATCACCATTCAATAACTAAAGAATCATTTGGACGTTTGGTTAAGTGTAGTCATTTATAGTTTGTCATTGTTTTGGACACTTAGCCTATAGTTTTATATAAGGCCATCTATTTAGCAATTGTGCTGGAAAAAAAAGTATTTTTATGGAACCACAGAATCTTTCCTGAAACTTGAGCACAGATAGATGTTCTTAAATACAGCTCTACACATGCTAAATTATTACAGTGCATTTTTCTGGTAAGTAAAATTGAGCCTTTGATGTTTTATTTAAAATGTGGTCAATATTACTGTAATGCCTCATGAAAATAGCAGAGACACTCTTGTTGCTTTACACAAAGAGGTCCCTGAGGAGCAGTTCACATAACAGCAGAATGAGCCTTTGTAGTACTAAGAAGGTTCTTAAAACAGCCGCAGAGGCACTGCAAGGCCCCAGCCAGGCATGTACAGTCAGGCTCCCACCTTTTTCCGCACTCTGCCTTATCTTGTCCAGCAGGGTGGGGTCATTAGCTTCAACAACTAAATCATAACCCCTCCCATTCCAAGCAATGCAGTCCTTCATGAAGAACCCCTCTGCAATGACAGAACACTATAGTAAAATATAAATAACTGTTGAACACTTTGAACAATTCTATCTATATATCAATATCAGTACTACCAGTACGCTATACTACACTCCTGAGCAAGGTCACAAGCAAGGACATTTGGAGCCTATTTGGAGTAACGCAGCGTATAAGGCTGTGTATGTCCCAGATGGGATGGGGGTCCATCACTGGCCACGCACACAGACATAATCACACACTAAGACAAAATACACAGAGCAGGGTGGGAATCAAGACCATTAGCTTCCTTAACCATAGGTGTCAGTCAACACTACTAATCCATTATACCACCCCACCTCTATAAGTGACATAGAGGTCGATAAGCAGGTCACCTGTCCATCCCTTACCTGCTGAGCTGAGCTTGTTGCGCTGCTGCACATCTGCCAGTAGGGGCCAGTGTCGTGCACACTGGACCCGGTGTCCCCACAACAGCAATTTTATCAGCAGACAGGGCTTGGAGCTCGGATGTGCCCCGTGAGCTACGCCCACAGCTCGGCACAGAGGGAGGAGCACGTCCCTGGCCACTGGCATGGGCACAAAGCCAGCTGCGTTTGCTGAGACGGGCCCCGGAGGACTGAGCGGCGCTCTGCTGGGGTCTTCAGGGCTGAGGCTGATCCAGCCTGAGCAGCACAGCTCACCCCACTTCTCCAGCAGCTCGTGTCGCACGTCCGGCCCGAAAGGCCCCAGGTAGGTAACGGCTGCAGCTAAGATCAGAGCGTCACCTGGGGCTGTCTTTCCACCCTCCTCTGTCTTCTGAACACAAGGAGATGAAGATGATGTTTTAGCATTTTATTTACATTTTTTTTGCATAAAGAAGACTTTATGTGCTTAAATTCAACTGTTACTAATAGTGCACCCTGTCTAGATTGAACACTTCCAGATTTGAGGCAAATTAATTCAATTTTGCTTGAATAGTTCCATAATCTGACAAACATGTTTTCTATAACACGAGAACATGCACTGCAGTGACCCCCACCTCAGCCGCAGATCTCCAGGCCTTAATATGCGGATTCAGCCAGCAGATGGCAGCAGCACGTTCCTGCTCCCAGCTTTCTGATTGGTGCAGCCATTCTTTTAGCTCCTCCCCTTCCTCCTCGGCAGCCCGCAGCCTCTTCTCTGTGTCCCGGAGCAGCCGGTGGGCGCTTTCCTCTTGCACTTGGAGCAGATGCAGCCGGGTCTGGCATTCTGCCAGACGGGCCTGCAGCTGAGCGTGGAGCGCCTCCTGTGGCGCCATGTGGCGCTGCACGCAGGCGTGCTGGTAGACAGCGTGTACCCAGAGACACAGCGACTCGCAGGCCCGGCTCACGCCACGCACCGCCTCAGGCTGCAGCTCAGGCTGTTCTACCATCTGCTGCAGGCCCTCAAACAGCTGGCCGTGCACCCTGGACCGGTCATAGAAAGCCAGCTCCTGACAGCAGAAAAGCCAGAATCATCTGGCTGCTTCCATGCCACCAAAACCTCTCTCTCCCCCTTCCGTTCAGAAATAACGTTATGATCCTCCAGAGCAGGATCAGAGTGAATCCCGTCTTAAAATGTGATCTGATAATAACATCCATTTTTCATGCCATCTTTCTCGATTAGGACTTATAGATCAGATTGCACTTTAAGTAAAAATGTAATTATAATTAACGTAACGGATAATTTTATAAAGTAGTTCATGAAGTTTACCTACTGAAACCCTTTACTTCACTGGCCATTATAAGCCCCAGTCCTCTAGTGTGTCTATGTCTGAGCCATCGCCGGATCAGTACAATAACCTAATCAGTACAATAACCTGATCAGTACAATAACCTAATCAGTACAATAACCTGATCAGTACAATAACCTGATCAGTACCTCATCTGTCATCAAAATATAAATGTGCTTTAATAGGCAGCTGAGCTTTATTTGCTGTCTACATACATGCTGTGACAGTATAATATCGTGACTAATATCAGGTCAGGTTTATGACGGTGAAGACAAAAAACACAAACCAGGCGAATTCATTTGGCCGTGGCCTCTGACCTGGAAGAAGTCGGGCTGACACATGAGCTGCACGCTGCTCTCCCAGCCGCAGGGCCAGCCGAACAGCAAGCAGATGGCGTCCATGACAGGCATGACTCCGCCCGGCGGCTGCCTGTAGTGCCGGACCTCGTTGACGTCTGATTGGCTGAGAGACCGCACAGCCTGCACGGCAGCGTGGTACGAAGGACTCACCTGGAGAAAGAGAGGGTACGGGCAAATCAGCAAAGCAGCGGAAGTGCGTTCAAGCCTGACCAGAAGCAAAGAAATGAAGGGACACCGATGCCTTGTTCTAATGAATCGATCAGCGCTGTGGGTTTATGGCGTGCTTGAGTATTTTACACTTTTCATCAGTTGTTTTGGTGCATTTCTCACAACAGAATTGAAATTCTCAAAACTGCTCGTTCAGTTCCCACAACCTCTAGTAAGTTGTGCACATTATGACAGCAATTTCTGGATGTTTTCATCATTTTGCAATTGCTTTAGTAGACAGGCAGATGCTTATTGCAATTCTCAGCTATATCATACATCTTACTTATGTCATGATACTATGCTACCCCTCTTTTGCATAGTCTCCAAACGAGCTTGTCATTTTGTCATTGTGTAAGTCATTGCAGTTTCACAAGATATCATTGGCTGTCAAGTGTATTTTATACGTGAAACATTATTAAGGGCTGAGCAGTCCCCTAAAAATGTCAGCATCTCAACTACTGACAGATTGGTGAGGAGAAATATGAACCAGTTATACTATGTACCATTGAAAGGAATATTGAAGGAGTGAAGGATGTCGGTACCACTATGTGCAGGTTAGACTGAGCATGTACAGTAATACTGTAACTGTAATGTACTGTACAGCAAATACTGCAACATTGTATATCGACATGCAGTACAATTGATACATTTGCTACCGCTGTGAAAGCAATATGAATATGTTAGATTTGACTCTATTGTCTCCAAAATGAAAATACATTTTAAATCAAACTTACTGTAGTATCTTGTTCGATACAGCGTATAATGGACCTGGAATATATTTTCATATACAGGGATGCGGCTGGCTTCAACTTGGAAAAATGAAGAAGACGTGGGCGTGATCTGACTGGACAGAAAGCTGCTGTGGATGAGCCAGGCCAGTGGGGTGGGGATATCACAATGTGTGCAGCTATTTCGGACAATGAGGTCCACACTCACATCCCTCTTGTGGGGCCGAACAACACCTAACATCTGCTGACCTTCTTGAACACCCTCTACAGGGAGCTCATTCCTGAAGATGAGATTGGCCAAGAAAATGTAACAAAGTATGTGATCATTTGTGATAATGTGAGTTTCCATCATTCCAACCCAATCAGGCAATGGTTTGCCAACCACCCCAGGATGCTGATGGAATTCCTACCTACATATTCCCCATTCCTCAACCCAACAGAGGAGTTCTTCTCAGCTCGGAGGTGGAAGGTATATGACTGTAACACACATACACAAATGACACTGCTTGCTGCTATGGAAGCTGCGTGTGCGGATATAGCAGCAGACGCCTGCAGAGGCTGTATAAGACATTGTAGGACGTTCTTTCCACGCTGCATTGCAAAGGGACATATCTGTTGTGATGTGGATGAGAACATCTGGCCCTATATACAGGATCAGCTGCAATTGTAGAAAGCATTTAGAGTCTCAGTATGTATATATTGTTTCCCTTTTTGATTTTTAATTGTTTTTTTTTTCATTTCATATGTTATGAATGAGGCATTTAAATGCATTTTTGCTAGACTGCAGTTGCAGTGCCTGGCGTGTCACCATATACCTGTACAATCAATAAAATATTCTTCTTGAATCAATCTCCCCCAATCAGTGTTTTTTATTTTTATAAAAAAAATGGCTGTACTCAGGTTCTCACCCCTTAGGTGGTTTGTCGTGTGGTGGGTGTGGAACACACTGTATTGGTGCGTGCCTCTTACTGATGCCACCTGGTGATTTGCCATCTTAAAACGTAATGGTCGCTTCACTTGCAGTGTCCCATGGCATGGGTGGGGCATCGGGAACCTGGCAGATTCAGGGCATCCAGCACTTGAAAAGGGCCCTTGCATAAATAAAATACACAAAATTGGGCGAGGGGGCCAAGGTGACATTTTGTCAGGGGTCCTTGAGTTTCTAGTTACGCCCCGGGTCCCAGTCATAGTTATGCCATGTGAAGGATATTTGCCTGTATCTAATAAACATCCCTGGAACGGGAGAGAAACATGCTGGTCAGAGCAGATTGCTGGAGGCCTGGCAGAGCCCTGCAGAGCCTAACCTGCTGAAAGGCCTCATTCACTTGCTGCTCTGCCCGCCGTTTGTGCTCCTCCAGGCCGGCCAGCTGCTCCTCCTCCAGTAGGCGGTCCTGCCGTGCCTGATCATAAAGCTCCTGTGCCGTCTTCACCTCATCTTGCAGGTGGCTGTGGAGCTGATCACCACACATGCAGAAGATGCAAGCCAAAGATAGACTTGTGTTTACTCTCCCCTGCATAGTGCAACAGATAGAGACCTCTGCTTGTAACGTTTATCTGGCTGATGTTCGCATTTACCTGTTGTGCTTTAGCTAACTTGGTTTTGATCGTCAGAACGTCCTCTCTGTACTGATCAGCCTCATTCATCATGTCCTTTAAACGACTTAGAACTGTGGTCATTCTGCAAAACCACACATAAATATAGTCGTCAATTACTTAGGAATAAACATTTTCATATGTATTAGTCATTGACTATTTATGTGGAATAGACACATCAAAAATCCATGTGGTGAATCCTTACTTCTTGGCCTCATCCTTAATCTTATCAGATAGATGTCTGCATAAGTAGATGAAGTTTTCCATGAGCTGTGCGTATGTCTGGGGGCTGTAAAGGTGCATATGCGGAAGCAGACTCTCTGTGTACGCCAGTCCTGATTGGTGAATTCCTGCCATGATCACGGGGACTGAGCTCAGCCAGGTAGCACTGTCCACTGAGATGGAAATAATATCACAAAATATATTTGCTCAGAAGTCTTACTAACATTATAAATGGAAAATGTATTTCGGAGCTCTGCCATGCCTATGCACGGTGATGACCTACCCTGGACACCCAAATCAGACGCCTGTATGTTCTGCTTCAGGTGATGAGCAGCGACCTCTATTAAGGACTGTGTACTCCATGGGTGGTAGACCTCCACGCAGCAGCAGACCTCCAAGGTCCTGGCAATAGACCCCCATAAGAGCTTCCTAGTTTGCTCCAACATTTTGCTGGACTCCAGAGGCATAATCAGGAACACGTGCATGTTTTGTTCGACCTGACGAAAGAATCTGACACATTGGATGTATTTTGTAAGTGCAGGAATACTTTTATGGCATAATTTATGATATACTACATTTATTTGGTTATTAGACACCTTAGTCCAAAGCAACATAAAATTGAGGATGAGAGACTGTGGTCAGATGGCATCAGTGACATTATGTAGCCATGGGACCTGAATCGGAGACCTTCTGATCACCAATGCTGACCCTCAGACACATACAGCGCCCCGTAAATGTTCTAATAAACAGACATGGAAACAATACGATTACAGTACAAAGGCAGGATAAAGAATCAGAAAAACGTGAGCAGCATATTTTGCATATATTGCAGGGTTCTTCAAATTTGGACCTCAATTCCAAATCCAGGCCTTGTCTTCAGTTCTCCCAGGTAGTTAGTTTAATAATGACTGATTCTGATTGGTCAGAGGTTTCATACTTGACTGACAGGTTAATGAAGGCAGTGCTCGGACCTCGAGGACCGTGATTTGAATAATCCTGATTTATGCAAGCAGACACATTGGTTAAAATACTGGTAACACTTTACTGTACTCTGTCTTCTAAAATGCATTATAGATACCTTTATAAAGCCTTATAATGGCCAGAATAAGAATTAATACAGCATTACAGCACCTTCTACTGACAGTCATAAGGCATTATAGTGTTGATTATTGTACTTCATAAGCTCCAATGAAGCTCTTATTTGTAATGCACTGTAGATACCTGCATAATGCATTATAATGGTCAGTATTATGTATGTATAGTGCATTATAGTGCTTCATAAAGCATTCATAAAACATAATAAACTTGGCTATAATGTGTTATGCCTTTTTACATACATGTATTATAATGTATTTTGAATGTTTTCATAGATTCTTATAGACATGGCATTTACCAAAATATGTTAAATATACTTACTTTGCTAGCCCTTCCTCTTCCCTCACATGATTGCATGAGTTCTTTATCTTTGCATTAATTTTCTTTATCATGTTCTTCAGTTCCTTATTGGAATAGAGGTCCGGAAAGCTGCCATTGGCCATAGCTAACAGAATCTCATCTCTGATAGGCTGGCTGACATCATCATGCACTAATAGAACCACATTACTGCCATGCAGCCCACTCCGGGTGGCAGCCTCCTTCAGTACCTGCTGTAACATTGCCTCATTACCAGCATGAACCTCCAGCAGTCGGCAGCCCGCTAGCTGGGCCGCGAGTCGCACATTGGTCCTGCGCCCTGTGCCCTTTGCTGCTGCAAACAAGGCACCATGCCCCCCAGGAATGAGCAAGGCACGGAGGACATGTGCCAGCTGGTGCAGTCTCTGCCCGAACATAGCATAACCATGGCAGCTGGTGCCTGGCTCAGTTAATTCCGTCCCAACTCTGAGTTTCATGATTCTTCGCAGCTGTTGGACCAGTATACCTGGGTCCCGCTCTAGGTATGCGGTGTTATATTTGAAGTTCTGCTGAGCTGAGGAATGCACTTGTTCAGAAAGCTCGGGGCTAAAGACTGCATCTTGGACGGTGATCTCCATGCCCCGGAGCAGATCCAAAGGAAGCAAGCAAAGAGTGGGATTTTGTGTAGTCACTGTCACTGGGTTTAAGACACTTTTCTGTGGACACTGGGCAACCAGTTTAAAGCTTCTCTTCCAATCAGACTTGTCCAGTGGCTTAGTCTGTTTAGGGGGGGAAGGCCATAACACTGAAGGATCTGACATATCATCAGACATTGGTCCAAAGTTTGGTTGAAGCCCAAGGTTTTTTGGCTTCATATCTTTCATCATTTCTTCTTTTATTCCTTGGGAAACGTCATAATTTTCAAAACTCTTAGAGAATTTTTCACTGTGTAGTTCCTCCTTGCTTAGAAAGCAACTGACTCCGGAGATAAAATTGGTTTCCTTACCTGGGAAAACCTTTAAGTCGTCATGAGTGTCTTCATGCTCAATCTCTGAGCTGGATGAGATCCACTCTTCCCCTTCTGTGTTTCTGTTTTTTGGATTCTTCTTTAAATGTGTTTTTTCCATAACTGGGGCTGAACACACAGTGCTAGGCTCAGTACCCAGTTTGCCTGCGGGATGCTGGGATGGTTCCCGCTCACCAAAGGTCACTTCAGAAACCTGAACTATAAGCGACATCAGCAGTTTTTTCTCCTCCTCAGAGCAGAGGCGATCCCCGAATGTACGCAAGCACTCGTGCATCCACAAGCGGACAATACTGAGCAAGTCAGCTAAAGGTCCGTGAGTAGCCATCGTGAATGGGTGTAAATAGAATGAGGACTGTGAGATTGATGTGTTTATGTTGCTGGTCGGCTGTCTGGTAGATCTTTGTGGACCCCAAAGGCACATCCCTTGAAACACCTTTTGTAAGTCACATGGGGAGAACATGAGGTAGGGCCTTTCCATGCTGCGGGGAAATTTCTCTTGCACAAGATGGTACAGGTCAAGAGTTGCAGAAATGATGCAGGCAGATATGTTTTTCAGATGGGGCTTGATTTGGGCCTCTTTCAGCCATGGCTGCAGTCTGGGATGATGTATGGAGAACAAGACATCTTCTGACAGGTCAGGTAACGTAAAGATGGAGAAGAGGCGTGATAAGCGTGGCGTGATGCGACCATAGCTGAGGTGGTCTTTTCTAGGTGTGCTGCAGGTAGCCAGGTAGCTGAAAGCTCCTGACCTGAAGAGCTTGAAACGGAGGCCGTTAGAGGTCAGCACACCTCCTCTGGACACGGAGAGACGCAGCGTCTCCAGAACCACAGAAGTCCCAAAATCATCTAGGCCGCACATAAATAAGAAACGATAAATTCCAATAAACATGTTCAGCAACAAAGGAATTATAATTTCATAATTGACCAAAAGCATTGTTGACTGCCTACCACAAGGGGCACTGTGTAGGTCATCTACAAACAGCAGGCATCCAATTTTCTGAACACCAACAGGCATGTTATCCAGTTTTGTCTTCTGACATCCCAAACTCTCCAGAATTCCCCGTAAGTCAGCAGTCGTCAGGCAGGGGCTTGCAGGGAGGCGCCGATGTGGACGTTCCCGGCTCAATAAGGATCGGCACAGTGTGGTTTTTCCTGATCCGTTCTCTCCGACCACAAGTGCTGGCTGACGGGCTTCTAGCATCAGGTCTAACAGGAAGGCATGCGTCTCATACTGCCAGGAACAGGCAATGGGATTAATGGACATGCATTTGAAGATTAGTATTTAGCTTGTAGTCACTATATGGCCGTTCCAAAATGAAAATAGCAAGGTAAGTGCCAGTCAGATCCTATCAAATAAGTAGAAGGAATATAAGATAAGTATCACAGATAAATTAGTGCAATATCGTGCCTGGAGCACACCTGTGGGATGATGGGGTAGGAAAGGTGTAGGCTTCTCTTCCCAGTGCTATAGATACCATAGCTGGCCTCCCCATGGGGCCCCTCATTAAAGTTGATAAAATGCTGAAATATCAGCCCCCCAGCAGGCACCTCCACCCTGTAGCAGCTTTGGTGTAGGGCTTCACGGGCAAAAGCATCAAACCGGGGCCAATACCTAGAGAGAAGCCATAGAACAGATTCTCCAGTCACCAGCCATATTTAATTACTCAAAAATATGTATGAATGAAAGGCTTACTACCAAGGACAGGCTCATAGTGCATTTTAGATAGTTATAATGCATTCTTAAAATATTATAAACACGGCTATAACTATTTATAAAAAGGCATAACACATTATAGCCATGTTTATTATACATTATGGATGCTTTCTGAAGCTCACATCTATAATGCACTAAAGATAACTATTATAATTCATTATGAAGGTATTATAAAAATTAAGGATGCTTGGTACTGCATTATGAAGGTACTCTATACTGAATTATAGATGAAAGCTTCACAGAGCATTTATAATGCGTGATGATGTTAGTGTTTTGCCTTCTTATAAATAGTTATAGCCATGTGTATAATACTTTATGAATGCATCATAATGCATAATGCAGGTATCTGTGATGCATTATAAATGGGTGCTTTAAGAAAAATGTTACAGAATTTCCCCCTGGGGGTCAATAAAGATTCACTATTCTATTCTAAATGCAGCGTTGGTATTGGCTGAGGTAATGTCACCTTTGTTTGACTTCGAGAGGAACATGAAATGCCAGCAGCGTTGAAGAAAACCCAACAACAGAACAAAAGAAAGGCAATAAAACCTTCTTTTAATAATACACTATGTTATTATAAATGCTAACCTGGGATGTAGGTGTCCCCCAAAGCCCCAGATGTAGGCTACAACAAAGAGGTTCCGCATCTGCTGCTCCTGCGGGCCAGTGGATACCACCGGCTTTGCAGGGGACTGTGGATGTGCAGCCACTAGAACCAGGCCACAGAACAGTATCAGTGTACACCTCAAGGCCAGTAATAATCTGATTAATTAGTAAGCATTTCATTACTGCTATATTTGACCTCAAGAGTATTTAGTCTTAGAACTGAAACTCAGATTTGCCTTTAAAATATTATAAATTAATTCTTTTACTCAGCATAGAAGACTAATGGTTGCAGAACCTGCATCCCCTACAAAATTTAAATCATCACATCCCGATTGTGCCATTCCTCCTGTGTGCCATGCCCCCTCGTTTACTTCATGTGGAATCCTCCTGGTTACCAGCTGTATCTAGTCTTGCCTAATTGATTCTGTGTATTTAAGAGCTTTCTTGTGAGTCTCTCCCTATTCTGATCATTAGCATGTTAACGTAGTGAGCTGTTCTGTCTTCCTGAATGTTTCGCCCCTAATGAATCCTGTGTTTTTACCTAAACTCCTGGACTCCCGCGCCTCGCCCTTACATGACAAAAAAGGCATTCTGAAATATATTTAAATGAATATCCATCCATCCCTCCATCCATCCATCCATCCATCCATTATCATGATCACCTAATCCCCACTGGGGTCGTGGGAGGCCCAGAGCCTATCCCAGGTGGGAACGAACCCTGGGTGAGCACCAACACACCGCAGGGCGTTTAAATGAATATGAATAACTGAAATAAACTGGCTTGTGCCTATATTTAAATGCTGTTGGTTTTATATACATTTAAGGAACTGCATTTACCTTCATTATTATAGGTCTGGGGTGTCAATGTACTGCCATTCCCAAAATGCACCAAGAATGCATGGAGGATTCTAATAAATGACATCACTTCCTGTAACCCATACACAACCCCTCTGCTGAGTTTTTCTTGTCCATCTTCAGGCAACACAGACATCTCGCGTGTCAGGAAGAGGAGGGTGCTGTCAAACAAGTCTTCTGACAGTCGGGTCCACATCCTCAGAGTCACCTCGTCCAGACCCTGTTCCCTGTAGAGGGCTTGCAGCTCTGCCTTCCACACAGCTCTCCATATTTCCTTCCCAGAGTGGTATACATGGCTGCAGCGTGTGATAACTGATGGCGATACATTTTCCAGGTTTGACACCTCCACCAGAATTTTTAGTTCCCTTTGTGATGGACGTATTTTTTCTCCAGTAGGAAGGGACAGGAAAGGATCTTCAGGATTGCATATGGTGCTGAACGGATCCAGCCAACCAGGCTGAGCTACAGGATCCCCATCCAGAACCAGCCATTTCACCTTCGGGGCCTGGCTGGTGATAGAGAAGCCTCGTGACTCTGAATCTCTAAGCTCTTTCGTGAATGCCCCGTCACACCAACAATCCTGCCCCTTATTCCAGCTTCCCCAGAATTCTTTGTGGGATAAGCTATTAGGAAATATGAGAACTGTGTTAACAGACACCCAGTTTGGGGAATTCTGCTCCATATCAGAACTCCTGCACTCGCTACCAACATCCTGTTGAAACTGTGCTGCCAGCTTCCTTAGAGCTCCAGACAGAGCTCTGTAACACATTGTCTTGCCACTTCCTGGGTGTCCCACTAATAACACTGTTTGGTCACGTTTCAGAGCCTGATACAGTGATAATGCATTGCAAAGCATTATGGGATCAGGTTGCAGACCACTTTCCTGTAGCTCCTCGTTCACTGCTGTCCTGAGGATGTGCAGCTCAGCCTCATCTGTGTATTGTGAATAAAGAGAAGGGCAGGTAGCAGCTTGGAAGATCTCTTCAAAAATGGTGCAGAAGTGCGAGGCCTTTCTGGGGTCAGATATAGCTGACAGGAGCACAGATTTTACACCTTTGATGACAGCCTGCTCCTCAACCACTGCATGCAGAAGGGCAGAGGCCTGGCGGCTGCATCTGAAGTGGCCCGTAAGTGGATCTTTGCCCTCACTTTCTCTTTCCTCTTCCAGTCTTAGAGCTGTGCCTGACAAGTACGCCTCTTGTCCCAGCTTCCCCTTGATGACATTGTCCTTGTCATTTAGCCAGGCTTTGCAAACCTGATGCAGGTATACTCCAGCAACATCAATTACTTTTTTTAGAAGAAGAAGCCAAGATGATGAACCATTAGTGAGGAATTCTGGGAAACAAAGTGAATCCTTTGCAAGGCTAAAAAGAGTGACCAGGTAGCAGCTGAGCGAGGCAGATTCTGAGAATCCCAGGGCAGTCAGTGAGACTTCGGCAATAAGCCGGTAGTCCGGCTGAGCCAAGGACACGGGCCGAGTGGCGAGTCGCAAATTCTCCGGGACATCAGATATGTGACGGCTTGATGAAATCATCACACAGCCATAGCCAAATTTGGGTGAAACTGGATTCCCTGCCAATGATATCTGCCCCCAGCAGTGGAGCTCCTCAGGCGCATGCTCACTCCAACCAAAGCACTGCATAGCTGAGAGTGACACATGAATATCAGACAGATGTTGCCCCAAGAGAGAAAGTGTGCCCTGCATCAATAAATCCACAGCGTCTAGCACTAGCAAAGCTCCAGTCTGCAAGGCACCTAGAAGCATATTCAGAATAACCACTGGAGCTGTGTTCTGGGAACACTGCAAAGTGACCACTGGCTGCCCAAGTGCTGCACCCAGATGGGCCACAGTCTTACTCTTCCCTGACATACTGAGCCCACTGACAAAAGCACACCTGAATCTACTGAGAGCGAGAAGGATCCCCACAGCTGCTCTGTCTGAGGACAGAGTATTAACCATAATCCATTGATCTGGGCCCAGGTACTCATAACCATAGGGGAACTGGGAACCCAAGATGTCCACAAAGCAGTATTGCTTCTTCAATTCATTATCCCCCTGAGTCATGGATAAAAGACTCTGCCCACTTTGATCCCCAACACTGAATCGATATTTCAACAGCTTATGCCACTCAAAAGATGACTCCAAGTTGGCCTTTATATTCAGGAGCCCATCAATCTGACGGTTATGCTTTATGGCGAGCAGAATCAGAGCTTGTAGCACTGTAATACAGTAAGAATCCTGGAATCTTCCATCGAAGCCAGCAAACCCATTCTGGATCATGCGACATAATATTTTCAGTTTCGCAGTATAACGGGTTCGTAGGCTGATTTTCTTACTTGACGCAGGGTTCAGGAAAGCTTCCTCAATCTCTCTGCGCCATAACACTTCTTCTGCCAGGAGCACACACTGCAGAGGAAAGTCTAATAGAAGGTTCCAGAATGAGGTAAGCCTGTCAGCTTCTTTTGAATTCTGCCCTCTGACCTGCCTACTGAGGCCAGTGGGTGAACCCTGACCACTGGGTGAAGGTACATCTTCCAGTATTTTATCTTTAGCTGAAGGCTGAGGTGACTCCTGCACAGCTGTACATTGATATGTCAGCTGCACCATAGCACACTGTAGCTGCTGTTCCAGCTGGATGAGCCAGACCACGGCATCAACACTGGGCTCCAGGGCCTGGAGAAAGCTCACCTGTTCCCCCAGAGATCCAATTACACCCCAAACCCTCAGCTGTGTATTAGTCAGTGCAATGCTACTATTAATGTCCATCTCTTTAGGGTGAAGCATCTTATTGCTGCCAGCATTAACCTTCAGCCAGCACACACCTCGGAAACATTTCCTCACTGTTGAAAGTAACAGGGACGGCGTGGGGTGAAGGAAGAGAAGATTCGTCACCTCCCCGTCACTGAGGAAGCAGAGTCGAGGGAATTCTTTACGTGGTGAGTCCAGGAGGTGAAGCAGCTGGTTACAGATCCCTTCCATGATGGACAATCCCTCCATAAAGACTGCAAGCAAACTCGGCCCTTGGAAGCGTCCCCGTCTTTTCACATCCACCGGCTGCACGAAGCTGAGCACGTGGGGGTCTGTTGCTATGTTCTGAACCATCTCCCTGTATGTCATATCAACCTGACAGAACCTCTCAACCTGTAAAGGAACAACCACAGCGCCAGTCATTAGCTGAAAAGCACAAATGGAGCTGCTCTTTGCAGCTTCACAAATTTACAAATAATATTCCAATTACTGAAAAATAAGGAATGCAATCTCTCTGTACCTAAATACGTATATTTTTATGTATTTTATTTTTATTTAAAACTTTTCATGTGCAAAACCTCAAATTAAAATTCCATAATTAGTTTATTGCGAAAAACATTGAAGTATACCACTAAAAATATAGTTAAACTCACCAGATCTGGTTTCTGCATGTTTACACCTGTCTCATGAAACATTTTGCTGAGGAAGACCCATCTCTGCTGATACTTCTCCCAGAAACCTAGTAGCTCCTCTGCGTGATTCAAAACAAACAGGAAATAAACACACTGATGACAAATGTTGCTTAGCAACCATGCTAACACGCCTGACTTGACTCTCCCGGACAGTACCGAGCTCTTGCAGCAGCTGCATCCAATATTCCACTTCTTGCCTAAATTCTGCCACATGTGGTGACATCAGCATGGTGGACAACGTCATCACACTGTCTTCAGTTTGAGTCAGAAGGTCCTCCCAACCTGAAAACAGATATAACATGATTTGTTTTTCCTCTTAGGCCCTTAATCAGGAATTGAACCCAGGTTACTATGGTGAAAGTGCTATTGCTCAAACCTTAGACAAAGGTCACAACCCACTGTGGTGCCACTGAAGTATTTCGGAAAGCATGACAAAATGCACTCGATCGGTTTGTACATTTTACATGATGAATGTTATTAGTCACCAGCAACAAAGACCCGCTCCCCCCCACCCCCCCATTTTGTTTATAAAATAATGCATTAAGGGCAGTGGGGCACTAGTTCTGGTCCTTTTTAATCTTGCATTCCCTGACATGAGAAAGGCTGACATCCCCTGTTAGAGGAGTGAAGCAGACCTGATTCACAAGACTAAAGCAACTTTAATACGGAGCAGTGCTGCTTGCAACCTTTGACTCGAACGCAAACACAGGGGATTCAAAGACAGAACAAAGAGCAAAGAACAAAGCATTTAAATGGGGTGAAACGCTCAAAGCAATGAGGTTATGTCACCCTCTAGTGATCAACTGGGGTAGTTACCGCTGTCTTTCTCACATAATGTTGTAGACGGCTGTGCTTCATTGCTGCTTGTACAGGTAGAAGATAAGACTGCCAGACTCAAGCACCAACAAAACTAATAATGTATCATTAATTACAAAGGAAAAATAATTGCATCTTGTCAACCAAGGACATGGCTGAGGAGGACAGACAGCCCCACCATTCTCATTTGTAACCTTCTCACCGATTATGATGAATGTGCTGCCATTACAGGACATGGAGGATACAGGCTGCTTAATGTGGCTGGTGGGAACAGTCTTCCATGGATTCTCCTCCCCCCACTCTGTCATAATGAAGCTGGTCAGACAGAACTGCGTTTGCTCCCAATGGCGCCTGAGCTCCTGAAACGCCTCCCTCACGTTGGCCTCGGCATTGGCTTGTCGACAGACCTGCGGTGCAGAAGGTTTCTTATGTGACCAGGCATTTATATTACACACTTTGTAATGTAAGTTCTTTATTATGCACACTGTAATCCACTGCCTATCTCATGGCATACGGTTATTACAAGCACTGTAATGCACTCAGCCACTGCCTATCCCATGGCATACGGTTATTACAAGCACTGTAATGCATTCGGCCACTGCCTATCCCATGCTGTGCCATAATCCTTCTGTGCCAATGCATTCCCAGTCCCACCATTGCAGTCAGTACACAGACACACAGTTGCACTTTGATGTTACACTGCTGTACTGCGCATCCTTTCTACTTGCAGTTTGCTTAGTTATATTTTAATCCTATTTATATTTTAATTTCTTGTATCTCTTACATCTTGTGTATCTCTTTGCATTGACACCTGCAACAAGAGCAATTCCTTAAACACTTGATACTTGGCGACCAAAGATTGTGATTCTGATTCTGATGGACTTCCACTACCATTCTGCTAAAAATCACAGTAAGATCGACCCCGTGCTCCCTACATTTTTGATTTCATCCTGCTGTTCGAACAGCCTTTTGGATAAGAAGACGGCAACAGTCAAGTCTCTCTCAGTGATGCAGAGAAGGTCCATTGCTGAAAGACCACGAAAGACAAGCTGTGAGACTGCAGATGGACACATGAACATGCCAATACGTGCACTTGTGCCTTTTCTCCAACCTTTCAGGATGTTCCTCCAGTGTTTGTGCTTGATTGTGGGGCTGCTAAGGTTGCCCAGCATTGAGAGCTGCTGGCTGAAGCCCTCAAGGAGCTGCTGGGCACTGCTGAGCACAGCGTCACTGGGCGGGATGCTCTGGGCCAAGTCCTCAACCTGCTGCAGCCATTCTCTGACTCTCCCCTGGGCTCTCTGCACCACAAACTACCAACTCCCAACAGTCACGCTATTTTATTGTCATTGATTTTTCATTATATATATATAATATTGATCATGAAAAGAATATTGATATATTTTTTTCCATTTAATGTCCATTTAGGTCTCAAGAATAATTGAAAAAGAACAGCACACATCATATTGCTGCACCTTCTTGAACATCAGAAGTTTCCACTCCTGGATTTGAGCTGTGCAGGTACTAAGCAGTTCCCACAATCCTTTGCGCGCCTCCAGCTTTATCCTTGCTGCCTCCACAAAGCTCAAGTCCAGTGGCTCCCCTAACAGTAAAGAGAAACCTGGTAGGTCTGTGTCACACATTTTCCATTCACATAACAAAATTCTGATCTGATAAGACAAATCTGACTAATGGCTCTCATTTGCCTATGTTGTACACTGTACCTTTGTTCCAATAAATCTCACCAGCTAAAAAAATTACTGCTATTTTTATGACAGTAGATTAGTGGGGTAAACATGTAATATAGTACCTCACCCAGTGCACTGCACAATAATTTTCATGATTAAATTCAGCTATGCAAGCCCAAAGGTCACCATCGTACCCCTGAGGATCTCACTGCTCCAGTTCAGCTCCTGTAGTCGTGCCGATGCAGCGTAGAAGTGCTTGCAGAAGCTGTCCAGCTGGGACACCATGAGGGTGGCCTTTTGGGAGGGATCCAGATATGGAGCTGAAGTTGCCTTAGACAGCAGAGCCCTGAGCTCTTGGAGCAGAGAGTGGAAGGTACTGCCCAGGGTGTTGGACAGGAAAGGCAAATGGCCATTCAGTTTTTCTGCAGCCCTTTTTAGCAGGGGCTTAAAGTTTTTCCACAGGTGCAGCAACTGTGTACAGGACAGAGAACGTGCAGACTCACAAACAGCAGACATAAGTGAAACAGAAAATCCCATACATAGTAATAGTTACAAGAAAGTTAAAAAAAATAGTGGTGCAGTCCACAAGAATTGCTGGCAGACTGAGAATATGTATGTATTGTATGTATGCCTCTCACTACACACGCTGTGGATAGATGTATCAGTTTTACTGATCTGCAACCAGTAGATATGATACCTGCTTCTCCAGCTGGGTCTCCTCTGCATTCAGAGCCCTAAACTGCAGGCGGAGAGTCTCCCGAAGGGAGCACAGCTGCACCAGCTGCTGCTCGAAATCATCGGACATTCTCTGGCAGCTCTTCACCTGGATGTAGGAGTAGGGTGAGAGTAGAGGAGTAATGAGCATGGACCCTGCGGGATGGGCTAGGGTAGAGAGAAACGAGGACAATAAAGAGAGAATGAGCTGAAACTATAGCGCATGAATCTGGAAGCTGACCCATTTACTGCAGATTTTATTCAGACATTTTTTCCATTAGTCACTGGCCAGCAGGTTTGTTCATCATTCAGAAATGAACTGAGAAATAGCCCAGAAACTCCAGTTAAAGCTTTTCATTTATATTTAATTTTGTTATAGATACTTTTATTGATCCCCGTGGGGAAATTGTCTTTTTTACGCCTCCCGCAATTTGCTCTTTGTAGAGTAAGCTGTCTGCGAAGGGCAGCCACCTATTGGGGCAGCCCGGGAACTGGGGGTTAAGGGCATTGCTCAAGGACCCGCAGAAGTGCTGAGGCTGGGTTTCGCCTTCTGATTACAGGCACGCAGGCTCAGCCCACTGAGTCACACGCTGCCTGCAAATTGGTGAATCTGAACTAAATTTGACTTATGAATTTGCATAGTGCAGATGCAGCTTCTGACATTGCATCTTAACATCCATCCATTTTCTGAAACCTCTCATCCTTTTCAGGGTCACGAGGGTCCGGAGCCGATCCCGGGCACAAGGAGGGGACAGCTAATCATGTGTAATGTTTTGCTTTTTGCTATAGTTCTACGGTTGAACTGAACGACAACATTTATTGTTCTACACATAAGGAAATAGGAGAAACTACATGAAATATAGTAATAATTTTCACCATGTATACTTTAATTTGTCTAAGTCTAAGTCTAAGTTTAGGTACACCTCAGAAGCTGCATTTTCTTTTTATTACTTTTAGTTATTTAAAGAACAGTGTATGTTTACTACTTGTATATAAACCATTGGCCTGTTACCTGTTTCCCTTTGTGATATGAGCAGATCAAATGCGTACAAGTTATTTTAAAAAAAAATTTTGAGCTTCCGAAAAGGCATGTTTGGGGAGGGGTATATTTTTTTCAATTAACTGAGAAAAATTCTTTAGTTTACGCAAGTTCAGAGCTCCGTATTGTTTGTTTAAATAGCAGGACATTTTTTGATGTCTGAAAATAAAGAGTACTTTAAAAAAAAAATTGACCAATGTAGTTGCAATATTTAGAAGGTTACAGCTAAAAACACACACTGAATTGTCATTTTTTTGCTATCCACAATTTAGAAAAGTTGTTGGAAATGGAAAAAATTACAAATAGATAAACAAATGAAATGAAAAAATAAATGAAAAATTATTCTGAGCTGTGGTGTATATGTAATTCACATGCTTTCATTAAATATCTAAAATGGTGATACAAAAACCCTTTTAGAAATTTGTTGAATTAAAATGCATCGACCCTGTTAATACTCAAAAACAGTTCAATATGCAAAACAATAAATATGTGCTTAGGGAAAAGGACTTACAGGGCTAAGATAAACCAAATATATAGGGACAGAATAGGTTTTTTTCGTGTCATTCCAATTCTAATTCCAGTTCACTTCAATTCATGAATTCTGAATTTTGCACATTCCTGCTGGCCACACTTCAGTGGGCTCATGAGCTACACTTCAATACTTCATTTATTGTTTTGTGAAGATTTTGGTATAACAGCACTGGGTGCTGCAGATTCGGCATATAGAAATGGAATTACCATGCTGGCATAGAGAGCATAATCACTGAGGTCTATAGGCTCCATCCTCAGGTCCTCCACAGCTTTGCTTAGTGCTGATATCAGGCTGTCTGACCGCTGCTTCAGCTCACCTACCAGTAGGGTCAACATATCCTTCTCAATGGAGCTCAGCACAGGCACTGAGGAGAAGATAACATGAGGTAAAGCACAAAGGTTGGACCCGTATCATGGTTAAGTCTTCCTCCGGCACAGGAAGCCTACCTATATTCTCCAGAAGGTGGGAAAAGTGGACTGTCAGCAGGTTGTTGGAGGTGGTGTAGAATGCAGGAACAGACAGAACCTTCTCCTGCCATGACCGCACCTGCAGGACCTGCTGCCCATAGTGGTCGCAAGACCTCAGGGCCTCCAGCCCGGCTCTGCTCCAGTGGCTGGTGAACAAATGGATGTCCACCAGCCAGGAGTAATCCTCACACATTCGCAGTACTTCCACCTGAGCCTCCTGAGCAAAGGAGCAGTAAACTGAGGACTTTTCATATTTCAAGATATAAAAATTTAAAGTATACATTACATTCTATATATGCTCAGGCTTGCCTGTGTAAGTTTGGCCTGTTTGCTCTCAGCTTCCTGTGTGTCAGCTTTGAGGCTAAGCTGCCATTCCAGCTGGTTCCGAGACACCCGATGGTCCTGCTCTCCCAAGCTCTGCTCTTCCACATGCAGAGAGTTAAGCTTTGGCAGCACCAAACTGGGAGGCAGGGAAGCACTGGGCTCTGCATTGATGGGAAAACACGTAGCACTCAGCACACTGTCAGCGTCCTTAGGGCCTTAAGGACAAACACAATAAGAATTCCCAATAGGGACCTAAGTAGCGAAACACTGAGAATCTTTATCTGATAAAGTAACAGATCACTACCACTAGTACTGAGCTGTAAACAATCACAACATACCTTTGGTGGCTGAGACACCAGTAGTGCTGTAGTCTGGAGAATCTCTGCTGCTGTCAAAAACCTGCAAGATCACATTTTTTTATGAAAAAGTTATTCAATTAAGAAAAAATTTTAACTTTTCATTAGAACAAAACTCCTCTGCCTAACCTGGCTTTGGCATTATGGCGAGCGCCAGCAGGAACGTTTTTAAGGGACCAGAAATTTCTCTAGTGTTCCCACTGCATAAATTCAGCCACAATTGTAGTTCCTGAACCTTATTTTTAAGTCCCTACTTAATTGATTGATGATCTGCAAATATCAAATAACTAATGGAACGACTTGTTCATCCTCCATTGTTTCCGGGTGGCGGTCCAGTTTCGTATGAAATTCCATGTGAAGTATAATCTATGAGCTTTTAGCATCTTCCATGCATATTTAAGACAAAAGTCACAGTTCCTTGTTGTTCAACTGGAAAATGAGATATCAAAGTGGCCACAAGCTAAAAAAGTTCCCAGTTGAGATGGCCCAGGAACTCAGATCCAGGAACCAAGTTCCCAAACTTTGGTGGGAAGACCCCTTACTTCAAACTATCAAAAGAAGAAAAAATTAAACACAGTAAAGCTATTAATGAAAATTTGAATCCAAATGAAAAATGTGAAAGACTGCAGAATATAAGATTTTTTTTCCCTTTAATTAAACTATTCAGGCATAAAATAGTACAGGTGGCTTTGGGGTAATTCTGAGTTTGGTCCTTTGCAGCCAGCCAGCTGTGTTACATGTGGACTTCCATACTTGTGGTGGTGTATATGGTTCAAGCAGCTCATGCAGAAGAAACATTTTGAAGTTATGAGGTCTCTAAGTATGTGGGGAGAGAGTCACATTCTAGCAGGGGACTCACCTGTAAGGCAGAGTCGCCCACAGAAAGCACCGCGCTGTGCAGGGCCTCCTGGAAGAGATGCACAGGTGGATGGAGGGTCAGCTGACCCGAGGACCCAAACCTCAGCTCTGCCTGGAAAAGACTGGCTTGCTGGGGCTGCTGTCTCTGCCAAGAGCAATAGCCACCAACCCATTAACAAATGGAATTTCTAAGATGCAAATAATTACAACAGTGTTTCCCAGCCTGGTCCTCGGGGACCCTCAACCTGTCAGTTTTTGCTCCCTACCAGTTCCCTGACAGACAGTTCACATTTTTGCTCTCTGCCAGCTGGATCAGGAGCTAGGAGAGAGCAAAACCATGGACTGTCTGTTTGTCCCCAAGGACCGGATTGGGAAACATGGAAGTACGTTTAAATTGTAATTGTTTCAGATGAAATACAGTCTACAAATTTTGCAGTCTACAAATTAATTCAAAGACCTCAACTACAGATTAATGAAAGATTAGATTATCTACATTTGCACCATAATCTGTAATTTGTTGTTTATTCTATCTCCCTTTACCTTTAAGGCATTGATGACAAATGATTTCACCTCTGAAGAGATGATTGTGACAAGGTTCTGGACAATCATTTGATTGGCCAGAGTGGCCATGTTTCCGTGTCGCTGCAGCATGTGATTGGCTTGACCGAGCTCCTTCTGCAGGCTGCTCAGTTGTGTCTGTTGATGGTGCAGGGAATGGCTGTCCTGGTGGAGATGGAGACGTTCGACATGTAGCTGAAGATCTCGTTTTGTTGCATAGCTTTCCTCCCAAACCTGAAGTTTGTTGTTGCAAATGGTGTACAAAAAGAATCAGGGAAGCAGGGGGATTGTTATTATGACATTTTGATATATTTTGATTTATTGAGTACCTGGATTGCTTAACATAACCGTGTCTTGGGTTTCATAAACCAGTAAAAACACATGTTGCTGTAAGGTCAAATGTCTTTCAGTGACGTAGTATATGTCTATTGCAGGTTGAAAAGACAGACATAACAAACACGGTATGGGAACACAACCCCCAGGCCTGCCTCCCATACAGAACAGAAAGCCAGGATTCAGCCAATCCTGAAGATGATGTTCATTTTTACCAGGTGCAGTATGAAAGTTTGATATTTCAGGAGCTTCGCCAGCATCCTCCGTGATTCATGGTTTTGCTTGTTGAGAATATTCTGGAAATCCACAAGTGTGCAGGTCCTGGAGGCATCCTGTGGTAACCAGTGCACCCGCTTCAGCTCCTCAATAAGCCTAGAATGAAAATCAAACACTAAGAAATGTCTCAGGACAAATATGTTTAAATGGCTTCAGAGTTAAATACTCAGAGGAGGCACAGTGGTGTCAAACAATATTCAGCTCATCTCATTTTGTTGTGTTGCAAGGACAAATTAAATCATAATAAATTGGATTATTTTTCTGCTGATATTCTTACTTAGCACCCTTCAACACATGAAATTAAAGTATTTATGTTTTTAAAATTATATTTTAAAACTGACTTTTAATTGACTTGTGTCAAGAAAGGAAAACATTAAGTCAGTCTTGAAGTTTTCCAGAAACTATGGGACAGATCCAGGGACCTTTTGGAAGAAGATCATGTAGCTTGATAAAGACAGAATTGTACTCAATGGGCTAAACACTTCATAACACTTCAGAAGTCTGGTGTTTAAATGTTGAGGCATCGATTTTTAATTTGCAGTTAATCAATCTGCTGACATTATTAGCTTACTGATACTGACAAAAGATGAGATTACCGCCATGTACCTGTTCAGCTGGATAAGTGCTCCTCTGAACTGGGGCACAGCCATCAGCAGCTGTTTTTGCAGCATCTTGCGCCGGCAGTGAAGAATACCCTGTCGTATGGTCCTGCGCCAGCTGTAAGAAGCATCAGATCAGGAAACAACAGATATTAGCAACTGTACAGTGACAGTGTACAGTGCATTCAAAGTCTTCAAGCCTCTTTTCCTTTCTTTCTAAAATATTGTGTAATATTGTGTTGTAGACGTTTCAAAATGGATTGAATCAAAACCAATAAACAATGTCAGTGAAAATACATTTTTAGTATTTTTTTAAATGCATTTAAAAAATATAGAAAAATAAATGTAAGAATTGAAAAATTGAATGAATTTTATTCCTAAAGGGTCCAAATATTTAAATATTCACATGGGCAATTGTGCATTAGTTGACAGCATAAAAGAATCCATTCATTGTCCTGACTACTTTCTAAGAGTTGGTATTAGAGGGGAGGTATATCTCGCATGACAACAGCTGAACCAGACAGACATGGATGTGGGATGACTATGGAGAGTACAAGGGTATTCACCAGGAGAAAGTCTTGCGTAACCTAAAGACCCTGAAAAAGGGGATGTCCTGTAGCGCCCCCCACAGCCTGGCCTCCCGGTGCCACTCGGCCAGAGTGCAGAGACCCACACAGCAGCCGTCCCGCACGTGCAGCACAGAGGTGGGGGAGAAGACATAGTGCTCATTCCCAGCTTGGCTGCGAGGGACCATATGCAGGTCATAGGGTCTGCAATCACAGCAAGACACCCAGGACAGAGGTGTGGGGGAAGCATATAGCCACACAATGCAGTATGACTTTTTCTAATGACCTTCAAAAATTCTAAAACACTGGGGAGTGACGATGTTATATCGACTCCAGTTTCGGACAATGTTGACTGCTTGTATGAAACTGCAATCCTATTACTGCTCCTTCTTGAATTTTTTGTTTATCATTTATAATACTAATTTTCAAAAGAAACAGTCTTCTTTATGTCAATCTAACAGGACACATCTTTAAATTAATCCCATGTCCTGAATGAAAACTATTTATTCACTGGTGAGTAACTGAAAAAAAAAATAAAAGCTACCTATGACAGGTACCGTCCACAACATTCAAGTGCACAAACTGAAACGCTCCAAAGTGTCTCCTTGTTGTCAGGATCTCCCACACTTCCATGCCTGTCAGAGACTCCATCCTAGGCTGGGCCTTCAGCCTAGATGAGGTGGCATCTGTGGGCTTCCCCAGTGGCACAGCTGAACCTGCAGCACTGCATGAAATGCAAGGTGTTCAGTTAGTGACCAGGCTTTACTCAAAGTCACAAACCTATTCCATACACAAACCACAATATATCTTCCATCCATCTTCCGACCACTCGGTTTGGTGGACAGTGAATTCTGCTCAATGAGTGAACTGAAATCTGGTGCTTTTAATCTATGCCAACTGGTGCAGATATGTCTGGTATTCAGGGGAGCATTTGGGTGTTTGGGTGTGGCTGGACGTTTGGCTTGGTGCAGTCATGACGATAGATGGTGCCATACATTTAATGTTAATGGAGTACAATTGTTATTATGCATTTTCACACAAATGGGAGCTGCCACCTAAATTAGCACAACATATATTCATGAGGTACAGCCTAACTCAAAAATTCAGAGGTTTATCTTAATTTACAAGCAATCCAGCAGATTCATGTTCTCCATGTGCTCCTGTGGCCTCTCTGGTACTCAGGGTTCCTCCCGCAGTCCAAAAACGAGCGGTTTGGTGAATCAGGTGCCCCTAAGCCACCCGCCGTGTACAAGCAGGAGCATGTCCTGGGGTGGATGGGAAACTGTCACATGCCCTGTGGTGGACGGGGCATCAAGGGGACAGGCTCCCGCCCAGCTAACAGGGAACGTTCCCAGAACGTTAGCCAATGTTATGTGAAGGTCATCTTAAAATTCACAGAGGAGCTTCTTACTGTAAGTAAAATGTTACTGTAAACCAGAGGTTCTCAAACTTTTTCTATCATTCCCCACTTGGCAGGAAGAAATATTTTGCCCACCCCACCTCAACAAAACAATGACATAAAAGCCCAGGTGTAACTTTATTTAGATAACATCAAACTCATCAACATTCATTTCTTTTATTAACTTTTCTTAAGCAAAAAAAAAACTTTCACTTCAGACAATTTTCTGTGACATTTATCACTACACTGCTTCAATAGTCTGCACTTTTCCAGAAGCACAATAATAAAATTCAGTCTGTATAAACATGAACAAATGTAGAAAATCGTGAACAAGGCATTTAGTGAGTTTAATTTGTTGGGTTCCATACTGTCAGCTGCCAAAGTTTAAACATGCATACATAAATACAGACAGGTTTCTCCTCATGTCCTACAACATTAACAGTGAGACCCAGAGCGAGATCTGCTTCATCACACTTGCTTTTTGGCTTTTCTTTGCTGGTTTTCCGCACTTGCTTTGTGTCTCTCAGAAGCATCGCCTGTTTTTCCTTTCCTACCTGTTAAATATCTGTGCATTTTGACCCTTTCAGGCTCTGATAGTAATGAATGAGAACGTTGCTAACGGTACCGATGTGAATGACTCCAATGTTAAACATCAGTTCGGTACAACTTTACCCCAGGTCTCCTGTGCCCCTCCTATCATGACTGTCATGTCACCAGTGGGGTGAGCCCCACATTTTGAGAATCGCTGCTGTAAGCTAAAACTGTAATATAAAACTTACTGTAACCCTAACATTATTTTCATGTTGTATATATTACAACGTTCTGTCAATGTCACACAATATTATTACCAAAATATCCTTTTAAGGTAACTAATGTTGAAAATATCATTTTATAATAAAATATTATTTTATTCAAGTGCTGTAGGCTATGTCTATACTACACATGTAGCACCAGTCTTGAGCCTATGACCTTCGAGGTATACAGTGACAGTGACAGAGTCAGCTGCTACACTACCATGCTCATTGTTGTAGTAGTGGGATAATGTTCTGGGAACATCAGGAAAACTGGATACTTTGAACGTTTCCATACCTTAACCATAATGTTCAGTCCCTGCAGCCCAGTGATGGCTGGGTACAAGGGGAAAATGAGGAAAATGAATGGATGAAGAGCACCTGACCAAACCACGGTACGGATTGTCACTCACTGTGCTGCCGTCTCCTCCACAGGCTGCACCTTTACAGCGTTAACAGGAATATCGACTCCCAGTGCTGAGGTCATCAGGTGGGGCCCCTCCGTCCACAGAGACTCCGCAATGGCCACCTCGGGGCCCACCTGTGCCACTAAGTGGGGGAGCTCAGCCAGAGACAGGGCCAGTGAGACCAGCGGCAGGCACCCAGTGGAGCGGCTGGGATATGCTTCAGAGACCAATGCGTGGGATGGATGTGGGTGGAAAGGATGCTCCTGTGATCCCAGATGAGGTAAATGAGGACATGAGCCCCCCCTGGGGTCCCTGATAGGGTCATTTTGGTTTTCCATTTGTCACAGAAAGGGTGCCTGTGGATTCCAGCAACAAACAGCAAATATCTTGTTTCAGAATAGGAGTTTCCGGACTTGAATCCATCTAGATTACCTGATTTCTGTGTGCAAAACTCAAGTTATTGTCAAAACACATCACCAAACCCACTGCAACAGAGCAGGCAGAACAAAAGAGGAGATATCACGAGTCAGTTTTCAAATGTGCATACAGAGTTATATTATTCGGTAAGTGACGGTCGGCGTTTTCCTGTAGCTCGTTAATTTGCCCACTTTTTGTGTTTTTTAAGGGCTCAGTACATTGTTTTGTGTTTTTTAAGGGCTCGGTACATTGTTTATACTTAAAATACTCATAACAATGATTACGATATTACTGCGTAAGTCTTCCACTACGAACACACATTTAAGTAAAACAAAGTCGTAGCAAAGTAAAGTCTGATTTCAACAATTAATTTCTATATAACTAAGTTTTTAAAAGTAAACATTTATTTGCTTTTAATTTTATTAGATCGGCTTGCATTCACTCACCGCATAATACCAATGGGATATGTTAGTTTTAGTTACCATGGTACCGACAATACTACGGCAACGCTGCTGGTTCATAATACTTAAGTAAACGTAATCCGGTGTCCTGCGTGGCACACGCACGCACACACAAACACGCACGTACACGCAGGTTTATAATTATTTATTTGTAGGGACTCTCCATTCATTTCTATGGGTTAAACTCTAATCTCAACATTCAGGAGTTTTATTGAAACCCATTGCCACAGGTGCATAAAATCAAGAAACTGGCCATGCAGTCAGGGTTACAAACATTTGTGAATGAATGGGTTGTTCTAACGATCACAGTTAATTGAACCATGGTACTGTCATGTCACCTTTACAATAAGTTAGATCCCTGCTAGATATTCCAGCTGTAAGTGACATTATCGTAAAGTGGAAGCGTTTATGAAGAGCAGAAACTCAGCCTTGAAGTGGCAGACCATGTATGGTAACAGAGTGCTGAGGTGCATAGTGCATAAAAGTCGCCAACACTCTGTCAAAAACTGCAGAGTTCCAAACATCCTCTGGCATTAACCCCAGCAGAAAAACAGCGCGTGATGTGCTGGGAGCTTCATGGAATGGGCTTCCATGGCTGAGCAGCTGCATGCAAGCCTCACATCATCAAACACAATGCCAACTGTCGGATGGAGTGACCCTGGACCCTGGGACATTGGAAACATGTTCTGTGGAGTGACAAACCGCTCTTATCTGTCTGGCAGTCTGATGGACAAGTCTGGGTTTGGCAGATGCTAGGAGAACATTGCCTGCCTGATTGCACTGTGTCAACTGTTAAAGTTTGTTGGAGGAGGGATAATGGTATGGGGTTATTTTCAGTGTTGGGCTATAGGCCCCTTAGTTCCAGTGAAGGGAACCCGTAATGCTTCAGTATATCAAGACATTTTGGATAATTCTATGCTTCTAACTTTGTGGTTAAAGTTTGGGGAAGGACCTTCTCCATTGCAGCATGACTGTGCCCTACTGCACAAAGAAAGGTCCATAAAGACATGGCTGGGTGAGTTTGGTGTGGAAGAGCTTGACCCCTACAGAGCCCTGACTTCATCTGCACTGAACATCTTTGGGAAGAACTAGAACGGGGATTGTGAGCCAGGCCTTTATGTCCTACATCAGTGCCTGACATCACAAATGCTCTGCTGGATGATTGGGCAAAAATTCCCACAGACACATTAGAAATCCTTCGCAGAAGAGTGGCAGCTGATATACCTCCAATAAACAGACCTTTGTGCCCAACCCCCCCCCGCCCACGTTTCATGGACGGCCAGTCCTTATACACTTTCCAAACCTTGATGATTAGTTTTATTGCTGAAGAAAACGTGTAATTATGAGTACTTGCTGCACTAGATGTTATTTATTGGATTGTGTAACAAATTACTGATAATTATTTTGTGCTTTCAAATATGTTCAAGGCCACTCTCCTGGAAAACACAATCTATCGCATGAATTTCATGCTTTTCCACCAGAGGGCAATCTAGGGTTACATATTGCGATAAGGGAGGTAGGGTATGGTATCAAACTCATTGAAAATGTCCGCATTCAGCAGATTCCTGTGCCGTATGTATATGGCAGACCTTAAACATTGTTACTACATAATGCCTTTATTATCATTGTACAGGTGAAATCAAGGATAACCAAATTCAATCTTCCCACATCCTGCTCTCCTATAAAAAAACGTATATACTGTACACATGAGAACAAATCTTGGGGGCAAAGCACAGGGCCAGCCATTTATCTGCCCCCACAGGAGCAGTATTTGGGGTTAAGGGCCTTGCTCAAGGGCCCAAAGGTGACATGGTTACTCTGCTGCTCACGGGATTTGAACTGGCAACCTTTGAGACTAAACCTTAGGTTTTAATCCACAAAGCTGCATACCACCCAATGTATATTACTGTATTCTCTCTGTTGTTCTGTGTTTCACACATCACCATATTGCCATATTCATTATCATTATTACAGCTGTTGCTGGAAGGAAGTAGGTCCATCTTATGGAAGACTGCCTATCATGCAACAGCCCCCCCCCCTTCAGGTACATGGGAAAAATTGCTCATTGTGAACTTGTAAGAAACCAGCAGCAACTGGAGTGGGACACTGCCTTACGTGTGTGTGTGTGTGTCTGGGGGAAGTGGGGGGTTCAGATCCTGCTCTGCACGTGGGCAGTATTCATGTTTACTGTCAAGCAGGTTTACTCCAATTTCCTCTTGTAGTCCAAAGACATGCAGTCAGGCTACTTGCCCGTTATTGTGGGCGGACATGGCATCCCGTGCTGCCTTGCGCTCTAAGCTGCCTGGCATCGGCTCGCAGCTTGCTGATAGCCCATCCAGGAGAAGCATTTGGAAGCTGAATGGATGGTTGCTCTATGTTGTCTGCGGTGTGTATTTGCTGAGATTACTGTTCTCTGCCCCGCTATTCCTAGAATATGCTCTAGCTTTTCTGTAACTCTGCATTGCAGAAGTGCTCACAGAGGATTGATGGGTTATTATTATATGCTTAGGTAATAATTTTATCTTGCAGCATTTTATCTTTGATTAAATATTCTACTTAAAGGTACAACAGGCCGAACCCTCCTGGCAAAACTCCAGGCCAAAACACAGGTCCAAGGTATTTTTACCATTTAACTGTGGGATAGAAATATTTCACTAAAGGGCTTTATAGCATCCATGACTGTGGAAATAAGATTTTATTGTACACTTTACAAGTTTTGATACTGTATTTCTGCCCGTGCTGTTTCTGAGGAATCACTTCTTCTGATAGAAAATCATTATTTCAGTTATGTTTTTTTCTTGCAAGTTGCTTAGTATGCACTTACTGGACCATCAGTGTCACAGTCCAAATTGTGTCAGACTAATGAATTCACTCATGTGCTGGCATCAAAACGACTTTGGAACACTATTGACCTTTTGTCTTTGTACTAACTAATTTAGTTAAAATTACTCATACTTATAAACAGAGACACAGCAACAATCCATGTAAACAAACCCAGCCCTGTTACCTCATTGTGTCACTTCAATTGCAAAGTAAACCGAAGTTTTGTATGAAACAGATATTAAAATATATTGGTTGCTGTTAATTCCAAATGATGCTGTAATCAATATTTTGCAGGCAGGCCGCTGTGACTTAGCAGCTTTGCATCTGGGTGAAGTTTATGTGACAGGATAAATCAGATCATAGACCACAAACTGAAGTGTCTGTAGACATATGATAATTCCAGTGGGGCGTGTGACAACACCAGTTAAGTTGGCATTAAGCCATGTGACGTCTAACAGCTGAAAGTCACTGATGAAAGCACCAGACTGGCCGAAGCCTGCAAAATCAGCAGATGTATCTCTCTGCTTTACAACCAAACTTCTAACCAAATGCTTACAAGTTAAAAAGTAACCACTGTGACCTGAATCTGTGAGAGGCTTTGCCAAGACTTGCACTGGATGAGTGTTTATAGAGAATTAATGCTTCAGTAAACATTTGTACAGATAGATAACAGTGTTAAAATGTAAAGGTAACAATTAGTGACGGGCAAAATGATACTTATGAACCATTTGATGTATTTTTTGACTCCACTAGATGCTGCTGTCTCAAAGCATGCCCCAAAGCAAGCCAAGAGCACCATCTAGTGAGGTCAAAAAATACAGTAAATGGTTCATGGAGCTTCATTTGCCATCACTAGTAACGATACATGGGGCAACAAATTTCTATTTGAAAAACATCGACTGGCAGTGGGCAACTTTTCATGGTCATCCAGATGAAGATAAGTTGCCCTTTGTCCCAGATGGTTAGCAGTTACCCAGCAACGTTGCTCAAAAAGTTTCCCTGCGTATCATCACACAGATATGCATGCATCTTTGTATATAATTCTCTCCAAAACTATGAAGTTATACAGCGCAATTTTAGGAGATCTATCCATTAGTCACTTATCTTGGACAGTACTTGTAGCCTGTCCCGGGCAACACAGGGCACAAGGCTGGGTGGGTTAGGGGGATGAATACAGACACATTCATAATCTATAAGCAATTTAGATATACAGGCAGTCCCTAGGTAAGAATGTCCAACTTACGGACAATTCATACTTACGAAGAGATTGCCATAAAGCCCATTATATTAAAAAATTAGGTTAAATACAATAATTTGTGATAATGAATGCACACACTCCTTTGTGACAGTCGTGAAAGTATTACACAGCTTGGGCAGTTTGTTAGCTACATATGTACAGTAACATATGTACTTTACAGTACAGGTACAGTACAGGTACAGACCAGTATCATATGTACTTTACAGTACAGGTACAGTACTGGTACAGTACAGTAACATATGTACTTTACAGTACAGGTACAGTACAGGTACAGTACTGTATCAAATGTGCTTTTACTATTACAGTATAATCATTTCCATTATTATGTACTGTATTATTACTTGCCTACAAATTCAAGGCAGAGTTAGACAGAATTAGACAGACACAGATCTTGTTCATGATCTGGGGCTGCCTGTACCAGTTCTCTTTAACTGCACATCAAGTATTGGTTAAGAAGCTGGAAGATAAAATGATGAAAGGAGAAGATACGCAGGCCAACACTGTCAGTTTATGTGCTAGCTGTACGTTCAGTGTTGTCACTTGCAACCAAATTAGTGTGTGTGTGCGTGTGTGTGTGTGTGTGTGAGAGAGAGAGAGAGAGAGAGAGAGAGAGAGAGAGAGGGAGAGAGAGTGCGAGTGCGTTACTGTTCTTTGGTAGTATGGATATTATGTGTTGAATTCAATGCTCACAAAGTTATAAAAAAAGTTTTACTTCAAGAAAAAACAAGTAATACATCATCTTGTGAACTGCGTCTGCCTCGACCTTAATAATGCTTGAGATCCTAGAAAATATAATCACATACAAAATGAATACAGTACAAATGGAAATCAATGCTATGTAAACAGGCTCAAGAATCTGTCATTCTGAATATGGAAAGCCCTTATGAGAAAGGTTGTGCAATATTTGTATATTCTAATGCTAATATACAGAAACTGAGTAACTTCTGTGTAGAAAAAAACAAAACAAAAAAAAAAATAACAATAAGAATAAAAAGCCTCTTTCTGTTGCGCCTCCAACAAGAGAACAGGAACTGAGAGTCACATTACTGCATGTTTCCATTGAGGTTAATCCATAAAACATCAAGAAAGAATCTTTCATCAAGGGTTTCAAAAAAGGCAAAGAACAACACAATGGTGTCTGAGTTGGATACGGTTAGTCGGCCTGATTACATACAGACATTCTGCTGTGTTTAATCATGGTGAGAGGCCAGCATCCAACAGGAGCAGGTATCAAAGGCACTGAAATCCCTGTGAGAACAGAGGCCACCACTCCCACTGGGATGTCCATGACATTCCCCTATTTTGTCACATGCACGTCACCAACTTGTTTTACTTCTTAAAATTCATACATTCATAACACTTTCAAACCGCTGTCTGGACATCTTTCTGCCGCTGTGAATCAGGACTCCGGTTCTGTCCCGAAAGAGGTCGCATCCCGTAGCCGAACCCCGCCTCACACGGTGCTCTTGATGTCGATGACGATGGAGTACCTGATGAGCTCTGGGGACAGTGGGTCTTTCTTGTCGTGCACCAGCGCTTGTGCCGCCGGCTTCTTCGGCTCCGGGGAGCGCTGCTCAGCCAGAAGGGAGGTGAGCGCCGCCAGGGACTCGTGCTTCTGAGACGAGCCCTGGAGCAGAGGGGCGCCACAGTACCAAGACGCGGTTAGGACGGGGGCAGAGCGCAAAAAAAGAAGGGAGGGAGAGAAAAGAGAAAAGAGAAAACAAAGGATTGTAATGGTATTGACCACAGTTGCTATATAACACAGCTGCACTAAGTGCATATTGACGTAGCCTATGTCTGAGAACATGGATAGCCTGAAAAAAACCATCACATTTCTAACAAACCTCACAACACCAAAAGAAAAGGAACTTGTAGAAAATGTAATAACACTATACTTACCACAGTTGTTGAAGAATCACCTCTATACCTCCTGCTAAAACAGAAATCGTGTAGTATAAATAATAAATCAATCAATCACAAAAAAATCTAAATGTTAAGAAGGCATAAAAATCATTAAGAAACACATATAAACATCTACATGTCATACATCTAAACCAAATTTCTTCTACTTTAATAAAAAAAACTACCCACAGTCTGTACAGTCTGTGCCTGAAATTTATTTGTGAACAAGCTAATATGGTGATGGGGTCCAGTTTAACCTCCAACATCCAGCAACACAGAATGGGCACCGAAGGCACATATACATGCATATATACATAGATACATACATATATTGAAGTAAAAGATCTTTGCGATAAATAGCAAGACTCATTCGAAGATGAGAGATATAAGGTTTGGGAACTGAAGTTCATTTAGGGATCTAAAAAGATATATATAAATATAACATTTTAGAGAAGAGAAGAAATTGATTTTTATTGTGTTGTCATTAACATGCATGTTCTAATGTTAAATTGTATTAATGTTGTGCAATTTGGATCTAAAACTAAAGGAAAAGAGGCCATGATACCAGATACCAGATTGAGGACACCTGTCTGTAAACACCTGCAAGCAATAGATCATGGTAAGTGATGTCTGTGAGCAGACAGCATTAACTCGACTGCGTCTGACCACATGTCGTGCCAGGGCTCTGTGCACATGTTAGCCACACCCACACCACTTCCTGTTTATGAATAGAAGGCACCACATTGGTTACGCCGAGGCGTGATAAGATCACCCTGATGGAACATGGCTTCCTGTTTGTCAGGCCGATGTGGTACGTGTAGATATCTTACCTGTGATTGTATGCAACTTAGACCAGAACTCACCAAAGGACGCAGATAGAAACGATGAGGATGAGAGCGACTGCAAGCGCCGTTGGAATACATATGATGAAGATGTTCCCTGTAATGGGAGCAAAGCATAAAGAGAGTTTTGAACATTCAAAGAGCAGAATAATAGTTTCATTAAAAAAAACAGTATTCAAATACTAAATACTAAAAATAACAGTAAAAATTGTATTAAAAACAGAATTCTTTAATTTTAGCAATAATTGTACTGGCAGTCATTTTAACACATGTAGCAGGATTAGGAAAGGGAATTGCAGAGCTGTGAGTAAGTAACTGTAAGTAGATGCAGTGGTTTTACTTCAGGACATTACAAATCTGGAAATCAGGATACATAGTGTGTAAAGCAACACCACAAACAGCCAATACAAGACGGACGTGTGCTAGTGGGGTTTCTTGTTTTTTTATGGCAAAGGGTGTCATAAGGTTCTCTCTCACATGTCTGTTGTAATGTCAAGAAAATGTTAGTAATTTCCAATTTTGCACATTAATTTTTGGGTGGTCTGAGGCTTGATGCACATCTCTGGGCACTTACAGAGCTCTTGGTCCTCCTCGGTGACCTCCACCTGGATGGAGAGGGTCGCGGAGTGGTGGTGGAAGGAGGCTCGGCAGCTGTAGAGGCCAGCATCGTGTAGGGACACCGGGGACGGGAAGACTATTGCGGCACCTTTAGTCCTCACAGGTGAGCCATCACTCCTGGGACCCGCAATGTGAAGGACACAGAGGAGCAGTTAAATGCCAGGATTCTCCTAATGCTGCAGTGGGCAACCCAGATCCAGCAGGTTTTCCATCCTATCTGGTCTCTGATGAACCTCACCTGATCTCAGGCGGATAGAAGCTCATCAGGTAGGATAGAAAACTTTCTGGATCTTGGCGATCCATGAGTTGGATTGCCGAACCCCTGCCCTAATAAATAACTCAAGCAGTGCTCTTAGTCTACTGTCATATTCCCCTTGCTGAAAATGTCCAAAGGACCACATTCAGAAATAACATTGTTGTGGTGCATCTCCAGTCAATAAGGTGTTAAGCTGCAAAGATCATTTCTGAGGGTTCATCCTTGCAATGTGATAACTGAATCTCAGAACACAATCAAAGTACCAGTCAGGAAACATGCTTTGTGCAAATTTTACCATCGATATAGGGTTAGACATGAAAACTTTAACGTGAACTTGCAAGCCCTTGCAGTGAGAGCTGCAGTAGTAATGAAAGTGCCAGAATGTCAATGAATGCGGCAGCACTGGTAACGACAGCAGTGCGGTTTGAAAGTCAGTGGTTATGTGAAGACAGTTTGCTCTTAATATAAACTGCAGAGTAGAGTACTATTAATGAAAGTTGCTTAGCATAAAAGAAAATAGAGTTTCATTGGCGCGGAAAGGGTAGCAACGTTATGGACCGGCAATAACGATTTTTTGTTACTTTGTTAATGTTCAGTGTTCATCAGTTTTGTATGCAGCATGTTTTCCCAGAGTGCTGCATTATTCTACGAGTGTAACTAATGAAAATAACAGTAAAGGTATGCTTGTAATGAGGCTAGTTTTCAGAGGTGTTAAGGAGGCAGATGCAGTGATAATGAGCATTAATTAAAACAGTGTGACGGTGCTGTTAATGGGAGCAGTGGTGTGTTTGAGAGAGCAGCAGAGGAATCCCCTTAGGTCTGACTTTAAGACTTAAGGCACCAGTATTTTGACCAGGTCAAGGGAGAAATGTTCTTCATTTCAGCTTTGTAAGTACGGGAAGGTAGGCTGACCTGACACATGTGATATTGAATTCTGGGATTTTGCCGCAAACATTCAGTGAGATCCTCTGATTGTGGAGGTGCATTTTTAAAGATACTCTCTGTACTGCCGTGCTTGAAACGGGGTTCAGCAGTTTGAGGGAAGAGATATCTGTGAAGGTAACAGCATGGTCAATGAACAGGAAAAAACAACCAACAAATCTAGAAAAAAAAAACATTGAGTCTCTGTGGTCTGCTGTGGTTTGCTGTTTGAGCAACAGATTAGGCAAACGCGACAGACAGAGGCAGACACGTATTATAAGTAACAGTGCTGTGTTTGTGGTGTCGTGAAAAATTGAGGGAGCCACACAAGTGAAAACAGGCTCATAAATCAGCAGAAATAAACTCTGCTGTGAGAGCCGGCAGTGTTGGTGTTTAGATTGTTTTCATTGAAGGAACGCAGTGACTAAGGACAGTGAAATTCTAGGAGGAAGTTAATTTCACTGCCAATCTGAATATGAATTTCAATGATGACGTATGAATACGACAGACCAGTTAGCCCTGCTGAACTTACAATACTGAGGAATGTGTACAGTCTTCTCTGCAGAAATGTGCTCATTTTTAACCTGGCAGGTCAGGTTCTGCCCCTCGTGGAGGTCCAGACGAAACTCGTAAGTGCTGTTAGCCCAGAATCGACCCGTCACGTTCCCTGAGCGCTGGACGGCCCGGCCCGTGTAATTCAAAGGGAGGACCCAGGAGAGATTAAATGTGCCCGTTTCCCAGCTGGACTCGCAGACAATGAGACACAGTGGGGAACTGGTATGCATGATGAGGGAGACGTTCAGCTTCGGGGGATCTGAAGAAAAACAGGAAGGATAGAGAGGCTCATTCTGCTGAATGGGTAGTAATGCTGCTGTCTTTGTACAGAGAGCCATTCTTCACATATAAAACCTACCAACTGCCGGTATCCAGGTTTCTCTCCTCACTGGTTCTGCTAGAGCCTTGTGGGTAACAATACAGGCCAGAGTCCTTCCAAAGAATGACAGGGTGGGAATTGGAGCCGTACTGACGACTGTGGCAGACCCACTGGGGGAGGTCCAGCTTGCTGTTTGGACCCCCTCAGACCAGCTGATGCTGTTGCCTCTATGATCATCGCTTAGACTCCAGGCGATTGTGGCTGCAGGTTTGCTGCTATTGGCTCTGCACGTTACCAGAGTGTATCGCGTCCCATTTTCCCGTGTGGTAGTGATGCTAACATTAACTTCAGGGCCAGCTACTAAAAACACATACAACAGGCCAAAGGTCAGAGTGGCCGGTCTTGTCAGCCATTATGTTGGCTAAAGACAATAGAGCTACATTTCAGAGAAGCAGACAGTAACGTTTTTGGTTTTGAGTGGAGAGCAGATTTGCTGCAGCAACGGTGACATTTACAGGTTATTGCTGAGCCTGATAGTGCATACTCACAGCACGCTGGAATTGTCATCTCCCTGATATCTGTTTCTAACAGAGCAGGGTGCTCTATCACACACTGGACTCGTTGCTCCTCAGATAAGCAGACAGGCAATAGCAAGGCGACACTGACAGTATGTGCTCTATTCTGAAGCGTTGAATTAGGCCTGACAGTGGCAAGCAGGCCCTCAGGTAGGAGCCAGGACACTTTAGCCACTGGTACGGCATCTGCAGCAGTGCACTGGATGATCCTGTGGTTTGTTTCTTCCCAGGTCTGTATAGTAACATTTGGAGCAGCTGGAGCTGGTGAGAGGGAGCAAGCTTTAGTGAGGAACGCATACCAGTGCTAGAAACTACAGGACAAGGCTACTCTACCTTCTTGCACTTCTCTAGGGGCTACATGTATTTGTAGCTCCACTGATGCTTTGTGGTTGTAATAGGAAGCCTGACACTTGTATTTTCCAGCATGATGTAAGCCCACAGGCCCCATCACCTGCAAGGAGCTGCCGATCACGTTCATGTCTGCAGCGAGGGGCCCATCTTCTCTGTGGAGGAAGAGAGATCACAAACACACATCCAGTTAAAATGGCCCAAGAAGGTCTTCTCTCTGGCTGTCCACTGTAAACAGCACAGCAGATGTTCTCATGAGAAGGTTATTCAGCATAGCCTTATCCTCTGTCCATTTTTCATCTTCTGTGGTTTTCGTTCTCATTCCAAATAGGTGACATCTCACAAAAAAACACTTTTTAATACATCATTAATGATACCAAATATTAAGTAAGGTACAATATGAACAAAATTGTTTATTAAAGAATCGAATTTTTATTCAATACAAAATCCATTTGAAAGATAATTACAGTAAAAAATGAAAATAAACGATAATTGAAAAACATTCTTCTGAGGGTGAAATCAGGGATTACTTAGTGCAGTTGACTTGGTACTGGGGCACATTGCCTGTAACTTCAAGATGAAAGGTGACGTTGCTTTGTCCTTCATCCAACAAGATGTGTCCCACAGCCACACCATTCGTGTTTAGCAGCCTCACCCCTGAAAAGCCTGGGTTTCCAGAACATGCATAAATCTCACATCCATCTTCATTTGTCATGTAAATACGTTTACGCTCTCAGTTTTGGAAAACAGACTCTTTATATCCACTTATATCTATATCTGCTCTATAGTGATTACTGGAAGGTCTCAGCCCCCGGACTTACGGTAGGTGGGCAAAGTTACGGTCCTCCTCTGCTCACTGGGAAATGTGGGGTGCATGACCATGCAGGTGATGTTCCAGCCTTCATGAAGGTGTGCTGGAAACCTGCGTGAGCTAATGGTCGTCTTTGTGTCTGTGTCCATGTCCATTTCGATCTTACTTCCGACTTTCATTGAGATGTTTCTGGCCTCTGCTGTGTCTCCAAACAGAGACCAGGAAAGTCTGGCAGCAGGTCTACCATTCATGGCTTTGCAGGTTACCACCTGAAACTCTCCTCCTTCGTCTTGAAGCAAAGTTGTATTCATGGTCACAACCGGAGTAACTGCAACAACAAACAACAATTTCAGAAAGAGAGGAAAGTGTTCTATACTAGTCTTCAAAAACTGTGACAAAAGATTCATGAATAAACCACAGCCAGGATTTTTTGTCTGCTCCACATGAACAGCTGTGTCCAGACAAGAGAAACAGCTACTGGTTTTGCTATTCTACTTACTGAAAGCCTGCTGAATAGTCAAATATGATACATACATAATATGATTACATATCTGTAGGGACATTTAGGTTACTTTCTGCAAAATGCTGTTCAAGTATTCATAGTTATTATTATTATTATTATTATTATTATTATTATTATTATTATTAGGACTTCCATGGACAGACTTCCATTCAGTTTCTGAATCAAGAGCAGCTGATGTAAAACGATGTTCTTCAAAAACACAAATCAGATCTACTTTCAGATTCACTCGAGCATCTGTGCAAGTTTTATTTTTATGTATGTCTGTCAGTGTGGTTACACAGCTGAACTGGATGAGGGGTTCAGCCCAGGAGGTGCAGACTGCTCTGTGATGTGAGGAACGGGGCACAGACTGGAAGCGCAGCAGACAGTGACATCACCAGAATTCAGGAAGAGCCGCCTCAGCTCTACCTCACAAGCGGCTCAGATAGGAGAGCGGGGTGAACAGCTGAAATGTATAAACAGCCTAAATCGATGAGACACCATTTAACCATTTAACCAGCAGGCAGTCTTTTTCTTCAAGAGTAGCTATATCTCTGAACACACATTTAACCATGATAAATATCAACTTGCTTATAAAGCTACATTTGACCCATACAAGATTCCTGCATATCATCATCTCACAATAGCGCATCTTACCAAAGGTATGCACTTTCACTTTCACATGCATAGAGTTGGCCAAAGCGGGGTGGTTGACAACACAGGTCACATTGCCTTCGTACATAAGATGCATGGGTAGGAGAAGTGTGCTGGTCTGAGTAAAGGTGCTGTCAGGATGCTGCAGTGTTTCTGTGGTTACAGAAAATGCCACATTGTTGGGTTCTTGGTCGTAGACCAACCAGCTGACCACAGCTTCCGGCTTCCCTCCAGCAGCAGAACAGGTGACCTTCTGGTAATGTGTTCCATTCTCCAAAGTCATAGCCTCGTTAATCTGAATTGATGGCCGAGCTTTACAAATAAGAAAGAGAGGGAGGTTCAAATCCAGCAGCAGCAGTGTATAGACGTCCATCCATTTTCTGCAATGACTTATTGAGGCTTGCAAGGGGCCCAGAGCCTATGGGCACAAGACAGGGAACAACCCAAGATAGAGCACCATCCTATCCCAGGGCGCGCGCGCGCGCACACACACACACACACACACACACACACCTGTAGGGTAAACATATCCTTATGGGGACCGCTCATTCATTTCTATAGGGAAAATGCTAATGCTAACTATGACAACCT
>JAODUD010000036.1:16252004-16262120 GCA_026784285.1 Stomatorhinus walkeri
CTGCTGACAACCCCCCCCCCCCCCCCTCACTGAATACTGCGGCGTCGTCACTCCGCCTCCCGCAGCAGGCAGCCCCCAGCATGGACACCTAAATTGGACTCTGTCAGGAAGGTGGACTGCCTGGGCATGGGGGGTCAACGATTTTCAGACAGTGAAACCACTTTGAGCCGCGGTCCGCTCACGGAACTCGCCTGACACGATGCGGCTGATGGTCACGAGAGGGTATGTGATGACGATAATGCGAGATAAGAAAATACGTACGAGTTCTTACTCCCGGCTGTTGTGTAATTAAGAGCTGAAGCGAAGAGACAGCAGAGCGTTTCCAGGGGTTCCTGATCCCATGAGGCCTCGTACCTTAGCAACACCCCAAAACACCTTTACACCAATATCAACATGCTTACTCATTCTCTCAAGTCACAGGATCTACAGGCAGGCGACACACATTTACCCATAATGCTGACGGTGGTGGAGGCCTGCTTATTGCCCATTGGAAAAGTGGCCACTTTGCAGGTGTAGACCCCGGCGTCAGCAAAGCCCACGTTCTCCAGCAGGACCGTGGCATCATGCCTGGATGCTGACAGGAAGGAGAGGCGTCCTGCATACTCGTCTGTGATCGAGGTGCCGAATTCGGGGTTGTATACGGCCAGAGTGACAGTGCTTGAAGCCACACGGCGCTCCCACGAGCTCTGTGTCAGGCTGAGGTTGGACCCCACCTGTATCTGACATCCAAGGGTGATGTTCTTTCCCAGCACAGCGTCAATGTTCCTTGGGACCAGCACCTCGTTACACGTCACTCCTGTAAGGGGAAGGAGATCAATCAGGAGGGAGGTTCAAAAGGCTGCCATTAGTCATCACGTACACAAATAAAATCAAGGAAACGCTAACTCTGGTTCCCTGAAGGCCAGAGGAAAGTTAATGTCTGTGATCCTCAGGGTGGCCATTAAAACGCCCTTAAGCAAGATGGCTGCCCTCCAGCTGGGGTACCAGCATCAGTTATGAGGGGAAGCGTCTTGCCATAACCACCCTTCAGACTTCAGTATTTTAATGAGCATTCTGAGTGCTGCCTCCTTGTTCTCTGCGGGATGCCCCCACTGTCCCCATTACTAACTGGCAAAGCAAAGCACCAAACAAAGAGGCGGCATATTCTGGAACAGCATCAAACAAACCAAGCGATTTGACTTTTTATAGGCGTTTCTGTCTATGTCTGGAACCCCCATGTGGATAATGGATCACAGTTTAAATGCAAAAGGTTCATTCTAGCTTAATACAAGGTTATGATGGGCCATGGCAGGGGATGGAGGTGGAGGGCCAGGGTTGCAGAAGGTTACAGTTGGTGGGTGGAGGTACTTCTGAACAAACCACCCTAGCACATCCACTTTTACAACACAGCGCCAGTGAGGGTGAGAGCACGAGAGCACGAGCGCATGCCCAGATGAGGCAGGACACGGGACAGAGCGATATGTGTAAAGTCTAAAGAAAGCTGACGGAGCCAGTTTCTAAGAAAAGCGCAATGAAACTGAGCACTCCGATGGAGCGAGGCGTCGAGCGTGGAGACGGCAGCCCCTCCTCCAGCCTGGCCTCCTTTCCTCATCCAAAAGCCAGGCATGCTTAGAGGGAGGCAAGACAGCTGGCCGCAGGTACAAGTACGCGCCAGCAAGCCAGACGCAGGCCAATTCGGAAAAAAGACAGGGGGAGCGAGTGGGTGGGTGGGCGATGACTCTGCCTTTTTCCGGCTTTCGGCAGGTTCACCGAACCAAATGTTTCATTTTCGACTGCAGCTTCATATGCCCGCATACCCACTTGGACGCTCAGCAGGTTGCATAGTTGCTAAGGATTCAGAAAGGTTACAGGAAAGTAAGTTCAAATCCCAGGAAGGGCCTTGTTGTAGTAAAATGGCACTGTAAATAGTATACCAGAAAATATGTGAACAGGAGAAGATGAAGGGGGCGAGCGTTTTAAAGGGTAGCATATATTAATAGAAAAAGGAAAATAAGTGCAACCATGAGAGAGGGAAGCATTAAGAGCTGGCTGCCTGAGTTTCAGAGCTAAACGGTAAATGTTTCACATTACACACACACTGGCTACCAGCAGACGACAGAACAGGTGGACACACCCCCCATTCCCAGAGCACCAGTGACAATACTCACATTGAGTAAAGGGCACAGGAACAAATACTGGTTGGGAAATGAATTGCTAATAATACTGAAGGTTAAATTCCTAAGAGAGAACCGGCCTTAGAAAGCTGAAAACTGATGTGGTCTGTGAATGAATGGAATCTATGTAAAAGGAGCAACTACAACAGAACAGGAGTTCATCTGAACAAAAAAAAGGTGTCTGCTATGAATCTGAACAATAAAAGAAACAGAGATAAACAAAGCTGAGGGGGAAACACAGCCATCGGCCGGAACAGCCAGCTGAGAAACACGGTATCCATCCTGGGACACAACACGCTCCCGCCTCATCCGTGTCACTCGAGCCACTGGTTGTACACAAGATGCGTCAAGGCAGACACTGGGAACACAGGTCGCATATGCATATCGCTTCTGGGATGGGAATAGCACAAACGCACAGCTCTTGGGGAAGTGGGGGGGGGGCACGGGGCTTAATTCTGCCCCCATCTCCAAAAGAGGGGAAACAGATGGCCACTGTGCGGGACACCCGAAAACCCCAGTGAGAAGATTTGGAGGCCAGCCGTTCATTGCTGCACCGGGAGAGGAGAGCTGCCTACAAATGGCACCACAACTGAAAAAGATAAATAAATAAACACTGAACAGATAAAATTAAATATCAAACTTCAGTATTATAACAAGCAGACAGGAAGTGAGTTTTACTACAATTTCTCCACGACATCTGGAGCGACTATGTCTAAGCTGCATCCTAAGGAGTGAATGATTAAATAACGTGCATGGCGTTCTTACATACAAGCTCTCTCACTGGTGACAGACACGGGATACAGAGATGGAGTACTGCAGGACAGTGCAAGGCCAGTATTGCTGCCTCAGTCGGAGAAAACCATTCGCTAAATGTTACCTTGAAATTTCATGAAGCACTGATGCATTCAGATCTTATAGCCCCCCAATCTCATCCCCAGTGCCACCAGCAGAAGCACCTTGCCAACCTGCTGCCTGATCTAGGTCATTTTTAATGCCAAACTGTAGCAACCCTAATGATTAAAACACAATGTTACGTGTGAAATGCCTCAGTGATTGTCTAATGCAATGCAAAGAGAACAGATTCATTCAATAAAAAACAATGAGGGCATCAGTAATAAGCTCTTCGTGAGTAGTAAAGTACAAAGCAGGGCAAAAATTAATTCATGAAAAAGCTATGCTTTATTCTCTGCTGACATCACTAATTGGGACAAGCTGTTGGGACAGTGTTATGCTGGTGATAGATAATCAAAACTAACTATAAATGCGTCACCCAGCAACTGCCTCAAAGATTCCATACGGGACAGATGGATCCGCCAAGGCCCCCGCACATGCCTTCCTGACCCAGCCTTGTTCGTGACCCCCCCAGACCTCAGGGAAGGAGGGAGGACAAACAAGCTGCATGCAGAGAGGCTTGCTTTTTCAGGAAATATCCCAATATCCAGTATTGAGAATATGATGTCATCTCAGCCAAAATCTTAGCTTGGAACTCTGATGTTTTTCTTCTTTTTTTCTCTTAATTTAAGCAAATCTTTGTATAAGTTACAAGCTCAGATTCAGATGAGAAACTGAAGAATCTGTTACATAAAATCATCATATGCATTACATTAAATACATTAAAAAATCATATTTTATACATATTATATAAATCTAGTTCTCTCACTATATTGTCATCCTGCCATCTGCCATTTATATGGCCATTTTTGTCATAGTACACATATTTCCACTTCGAAACTTCTACTTAGCAGATTATAACTAATTTAGCAGTTTCCCAGGAGAGAAGTCGGACGTGGTTTAAAGAGCACCAAGAATCCAACATACCGCACCTGGACTGAATGGGAAGTCCCTGTTCTGTATGAACACAGAAAACTGCCTTTACCTAGAGCAGGACAAAGGGTCAGAACGATATCAGAGGAGAAGAGAAAGAGAAGAAGTGGACAAAGAGCAGTGAATACAGAAATGGATCCTACAGCTAAGAGAGCACAGCTGAGTCAATTTCTGCACAAGGTCACAAGCCAGAAGGAATCAAGGGGACACCCAGGAACTGACAGCAAGAATGGTGAGATGCACATCTCGGTCAGCTGTGCTGAAGGGGTCAGGAGGACAAAGACACAGAGTTACCCCAAACAACATGGAGCTTTTCCTTGGTTCAGAAAGCAGCAGCAATGTATAATGGACCTATAGTTACAGCATTGTCTCTGACTTGAGGTTAAACACAAATGCTAAGTTCTCTTTGGCATTATGGGATTTTATTTCATAAAAAAAGGTCATCACTGTAAAACATCTGACTCAGCACCAATGTTCACACCACCAAAATGAGGAAGATAACGCAAAAAGCACATACCAAACATGCACGATACACAAGGTCATCCGTTAATGTGTCCGAAGATACCTTTTAACCTCCTGCTTGTGCAACATTTTCAGTAACTCAAAATACCACCGGAATCCAGTTCAGCTTGCAGTTCATGTCCAAGTTCAAGACAAACTATTCCAAACAATGCAATACAACCCACCAAGTAACAGAAAGACAAAAGGCAGCTAACACAGCTTTCGCTTTGCTAGCCTCTTCAAATGTCTTTAAATGTCTAATTAAATTTGTTGTGTTAATTGTCTTTGTATTGGTTCCCTCCCGGTGTACCGGGTCCTTACACTTGCTGCAGATAGCAAATTTTAAAAAATACCATAAAAGACCAAGACAGACTGACCAAGAATCAGCTTCACTGGTCAAACACAATAAAGCTGTCAGTGCCTTTCAGACAGGAAAGCCCCAATGACAGAACACCACATTTGGTCCATATCCCTTGTTAACTGTATGCCTAATTTGTCAGTCACAGGCAAATGGTCATTTTCTCCCCACCCACTGCTTTGAGTCTCCAAATTGACAGCGTCAGTCTACGAGTCTCAAACCCCGGCCATCAATCTCCTACTCTGTTTACAGCCGCCTTCCCCCATCCTGTGGGGTAAAGGCATCACATGACCCCCATTTCTGCACTGTGGTGAAGGGATGCAGTTGTCACCTAAGACTCAGCTGTGATTTGCAGGATACTTCCAAACTGGGTGGTCATAAACAACAGCTGTTTTGGTTGTTTAAATGTTTTCTACAAAAAAGTGAGAAAATTAAGCATTAACAAAAATGAATAGAATTTTAACTGCCTATGGTTTTATCAAAATAAGCCAATGAAAAACAGTCTTGTTGATTCTAAAATGTTAACTTCCTATCCCTAGAAATGGGTCTGTGTGTGTTGACATTTTGAGGTTTCAAGGTGGTGTGACCTACGGTTACTGCTGCACCCTGACCCATCCGTCAGCTACTGAAGGGTCTTAAAATAGAATGTATCAGGGATCCAAAATAATCCAAGAAAAACAATGAGTGACAGATGCTTTTGGGTTTGGGTAAGTAGGTCCTGATAAATGTGTAGCTCATGCACAAAGTTTAAAGGCTTTTTGAATCACAACAAAACAATTTGCTGTCACAACTCAAGCACAAGGGGTGACATGGTGGTGCAAAAGAAAAGAGGTCTTTATTACTCTCGGAGAAGCAATACTACACACTTCATGTGGGGGTGATCATAATGTTGACTCTCTCGTAAAACAGTGCATGTCAAGGTATGGCATATATTACAGGGTATGTTAACATTCGGTACACATAGTCAACATGCTTAATGGGCATGAGTAAAGATCTGAGTCACTCTGACAAGGGCTAAATCATTATGGCCAGAAGACTGTGAATCTCCAGGAAAATGCACGGCATGGCTTAATGTACTCTGTGTTGAGACACGGTATTGTCATGGTCATCACCAAATTATTTGTCATTTGTGCCACAGTAACCCTTCTGTTGAGTTGTCCATACGAGATAGCATTTGTTCACATCTTGCACCAACAAGTCTTGGCCATGTTGCCCTGTTGTGGTCCAATGTTTTTAGCTACTCAGACCACTCTCACTAAGTACTTCCCATGGCTGACCATGAGCACCCTGCAAGTCTTGCCTTTTCAGATTTCGGTCTGGCTACAATGAATTAGCCCCTGTCAAAGTCACTCAGCTCTTTACCTCTTCTCATTTCTTATGCATTCGATATGTAGATTATGAGTACTCAATGTTAGCTTAACATTTAAGTAAATCGTAAACGTTGATACGCACCGTTTTTACAAGACAGTTAACATTATGAGCTTCAAGTGGGGGTGTTCAAAGTCGTTTGGCTCATCTGTGTATATTTATTAATCCATATAAATTGCTTAGAAAGTAAAAGGTCAAATCAAGAATATTTTATGAGTAAGTGGGATCATGCTCTTTGTGACTGAATTCACATTAACCTGCTGCATCTCTTCCTGGTATTTGTTTCTCACTGGGAACTGGAGCTCCAGCGGGTTAATTCAGACCAGGCACAAGCCTGTCTTAGTAGGCTTTTCCGTGCTGCGTTTTTATAGCTGGCTTCCGAAAACTGTAGGGTTCTGTTCTATGGAAGGCTTCCCGCATGCTGCCTGCCACGTTAAGATTACAGACAACCATCTGGGTAGAGGGGTAAAATCAACGATGTCAGCAAGAGGCCTGTCAACATGGGCAGTGCCTTCAAAATTTAGCACATTGTAGATGTTACCTGGCCTTCCCTGAAAAAGCTCTTCCACGATACTAAAGGCAAGGAGATGAGTGATGTTATACTTGGAATAATGTGCGTCTTGGGGATGGTTCCAACATTACTTCCCTGTCAGTAAATGGTAGAACCTTCAAACAAGGACTACACACAGTAAGATGACACCTTGTATTACATCAAAACTAGCGAATCGAATTTGCCAAAACAAAATCAGTTTAGAATCCATAGACAATGCTTCCAAAATACTTTAGTTATCAATAGGATAAGAAAGCTATGCACGATTACAATGCCATTAAAACCTTTTAAGAAGAACTTGCTATGCTAGACCTGGGCTACAGCTGAACAACAAAATAGTCAGACGCAGGTGGAAGCATTAAAAACGGGGACTTGGCTTTGGAGTATCCAGCCACAGAAGTAAGCATTGCTTACAGCTACAGGGCCCTGGAGCTAAAGAAAAAACACAGTTGGCTGCAATACAGCTACGTAATGAGTTTAGCAGGGGCCATAACGAAAGCCACAATGTTAGGTTCTCTCCAAGTCCTGCTTTAAGCGCTTGACAATAGGTAATGTGTTCACTTAGGTATCATAATAAAAATCAGCTGAAAGGTCTTCTAACTTCAGTGTCTTCAAAAAGTGACAAGCACTAAAGGCATTTCCAGTGAAGGCCACCAAAACCAGCTTTGTACACAGACGGCCGGAAGGTTCAGTTTGAGGTTGAATTTGGTTTTTATTGCTCACATTCATAAATAAAGGCGGACTATGAACAATGTACTTGGATTTGTACTTTTGTTTTCAGAGGGCTGACAGCCATGAAATTTGCAAGCCATTATTGCATAATGAAATTAACAGACAGAAAAGAAATTGAACTGGCGTTTCTCTTTTTTAGATGATCCAAACTTTGATTTTGAGTTACATAAATCATACAGAAACTGCAAAAAAGTATGCCTTTAAAATTATAGTGCGTGTATGTATATATATATATATATATATATATATATACACACACACATGCACGCGGGCATATATATTTTTTAAATTCCTCCATTTCATTCTATCACATCATGCATGCACTCTGTCTCATGACACAGTACTTCCATGTCAATCATTAATATTACCTGCCAAATATATTCATTCTTCTGTGTTCACTTAAAGTGTTATGCACACAATCCAAAACCTAAGGTTTTCCCACCCACCCATCCACATATCCTTCTACCATCCATCCATTGCAGCTTATCACTGCCATCTGTAGCCAATCACACAAAGCAAAGAAGAACTGTGTGCTACAGTTGTAATTCAGAGTCCAAGTATGTGTCTGCAAGCTAAGCAGACCTGGCTTAACTGACTTCCATTACTGACTGTGCAAAAAAACACACAAAAAAGAAATTAAATGAAATAAAATGTATTTTGTGGAATCTTATTAGGCTTCACTTCTAAAAAACAAGATATAAATGCGCAGATCAGGGCTGCATGATATCACATCGTGATATAATCATGACATGAGTTCATGCATAATAATCACTAGGGCTTATGTAGTGGATGTAAAGATTTGCAAAGATGCCAGCTTTTCTGTACTATACGGACATTTACGCATGCCCTCTATTTGATTCACAGATTAGTAGAAGACCTAAAACCTGACAGCATTGTATTGGGTTTCCTAAAACTTATCAGTCTATATAAATTTAGCATATGCTTATGTTTTTAAATTTGGCTAGAGTAACATGCCACATGCTACTATTCTGGTATATCACAGAAGTGGTGGTGAAGAAAGGAACGGCTCAACAGCCACAACATCTTTTAAGAGAGGAGTTACTGTGAATAAATACGAGGTCGGAGGTATAGTGGTACTTTCTGAAGTCTAAAGTTCAAGGATAAGTGTAAACGTAAGGCATACTACTAATCAGCGTATCAAATTGTAGGCATACTACTAATCAGCTTATCAAATTGGAGGCATACTACTAATCAGCTTATCAAGTTGTAGGCATACTACTAATCAAACTGTAGGCATAAGTAAACATCCATATAGTACCAAAATGCTGGCATCAGGACAATATCTTCATGCACATTATCTAGACCCCTGTAATCACATCACATTTGTCGGCACTGATTTGTCTGTCGACACAACTTGCAGCTATAGCCAAATGCAACTTATTTTGGGTAAATTTCATCTCTCTTTTGTTTTATGGATAGCCCAATATTGAGCACAAACATTTCAAATAATCATGATTTCATACAGTACAGCCCTGGCATAAACTAATGAGTTAGTTTTATTTGAAACCCCAAAGAAACTTTGCTATAAAACCAAGGTAGCTAGCGTACACGTGTATCACAACTGCTTAACCAGTCCTGGGCTGTGGAAATTCTGGAGCTTGTCCCAGGCACCAGTCCATGTCAGGGATTCTCTACAGTAATTAGCTTAGAGAGGGGGGGGAATTACCTTCTAAACTAGGCTAATTACAGGTAACCATTACAGGTAAGTAATTCACGATTTTTCTCTCTCATTAGATCTCAGTTCCTTGTTTCCAGTAGGCAGACAGCTTGACCATTGTTGCCAACTGGTAATAACCAATCACCGCTAACCATCAACACATTCATGTGGAAAATAGGAAAAAGCTTTGACGCCATCAGGAATCTGACTCTCTGAATAGCTGCTACTTCATTCGGAACACAAGTGACCTTCGGAGACAGAGCACAGTCAGCAGACTAGGAAATACTCATGCAGGTGCAAGTTAGTTTCTGATCTCTTGTGGTGCTTATTGACCTGAACCCAAACCACATTTAAGACAGATTCCAACATGAACCTAACTCCCCCCCCCCACCCCAGTCACAAACCAACAAGGGAGTCTGGAGTGATTCAAAACCAGAATGCACACCAGTCCACTAGCAACTACCAAAAGACCCACACAACTCCACACATGCACACACACATACTCACACATACACCAAATAAGTCACCAATTCCTGTGACCTTGAGACGAAATCAACAAACACCAAGCGAACTGTTCGACACAGACAAGCCACACCTCTAAATTACAGACCCCTTAGCTATTTATTTATTTATAAGAACAGTGCAGTCTGGATATGAATATGTACAGCTTGGTGCTGAGTGAGTTTGTGAGAATGAGATCAGCCAAACAGACGGTAAATAGTGAGAATGCACAAGTTGTTCAGCACCATGGGAGTGCTCGGGAATCCCGGCCCCGCGTGTGTGTCCACATCTGGCTGCCTTCATACCACAGCACACTCGAGTATGGAAGCTGCCAAAGCCCAGGCCAGCTCCAGGCCACAAGTGTCTGAGAAGCGTACACACACACACACACACACACACGCATGTAGGGTAAACATATCCTTATGGGGACCGCTCATTCATTTCTATAGGG